>OX393584.1:11084673-11300548 GCA_947652605.1 Elmis aenea
ATAAGAAACCCCCTGTATAATATAAATTAATTTTGATGTATTTAGACTATGACTACACCTTTTGACTTTGTATGTGCAAAATATCATATGCCAATTATTATTCATAAGGTTGTGCTCTTGACAAGTATTGTACCCTGTTTTTCTGGAAATTCAAAGATTTTTTAAGATAAATTGGCAACGTCGCAAAAAAATGAAAAAAACAAAATACTGTCATATGGAGATTTTCTTGCTGAATTCGATTATGCAAAAATATACTGGATGTTCAATTTAAAAAAAATAGCTCTAGTGACGCCCCACTTTCATGAAACCCCCTGTATACTTGAAACTAATTTTAAAACATGCACGTGTAGAAATACTATAAGTTTCATTGAAAACTTTTTTTTATTAAGTTGACATTAAGGGCAATAATGGACTTTATCGCACTAATGGCGCACCCTGTATATCACTCATTAATCAATACACAAAAGTTTTCAAATTTTGTTGCAAAATTTACCGTACGTCAGGCGCAATAGTACCTAAATACTTTGCGTATTATAATTATCATTTATACAAAAAAAAAACCGTACCTAACAATGTAAATCAAAACTTTTATATTCACCCAAATAAAAAAATTAATACAAATATAACAAAAATTTAATAAAAAAAAGGAGTGTACCAAAATTCGTCACCAGTTCGTTAACTGACATTTCTAAAATTTTAACAGGTTCCTTGCTTTTTTTGACAAACTTTACTGTTTCAATTGTGAGCAGGTTTTTTACCAAATTAAAAATGTTTAAAGATTATAACAGTAATACAAGTATACAGATCCAATAAAATTATATCTCACTTCTTGCCATCTAAGATGAACAAGCAAGCACAATCGACATAAAAAGTATGATTGAAACTTTTGCCATGACAAAGGCACGTAAACATCTCTTGTGATTGGATAAAATAATAAATTACAAAACTACAACAGCAATTCAAAATTTTACTCAAATACTGCTTCAACAATTTTTTTCAAATTTTAGTTTGTTAAAGAGTAAATGTTTGAGTAAAATTTTGTTTGCTTTAACTGGGCTTTTGTAAAAAAATGTGATCTAGAAAATACATTTTTTTTTTGAGAATGCTGTGGGTTGTTCGTATTTTGTAAACACGTGTATAGAACGTTAGGTACGTCATGCTGACAGACAATATTTACAAAAATTAGATTAATATAAGAAATCAAAACTTTTTATTCACCCAAACAAAAAAAAATCATAAAAATATATATAACACAAATATAATACAAAAAGAGTGTACAAAATTCGTCACTAGTTCGTTAACTGACATTTTTAAAATTTTAACAGATTCCTTGCTGTTTTTGACAAACTTTGCTGTTGTGATCTAGAAAATATATTTTTTTTCTTTTTGAGCATGCTGTGGGTTGTTCGTATTTTGTAAACACGTGTATGGAGCGTTAGGTACGTCATGCTGAAAGAAAATATTTACAAAAACGAGATTAATGTGAGAAATCAAAACTTTTTATTCACCCAAATAAACAAATTCATAAAAATATAATATATAACACAAATATAATACAAAAAGAGTGTACCAAAATTCGTCACCAGTTCGTTAACTAACATTTCTAAAATTTTAACAGCTTCCTTGCTTTTTTTTTGAAAAACATTACTGCAATTGTGAGGTTTTTGTCCAAATTAAAAATGTTTAAAGATTACAACAGTAATACAAGTATACAGATCCAATAAAATTATATCTCACTTCTTGCCATCTAAGATGAACATGCAAGCACAATCGACATAAAAAGTATGATTGAAACTTTTGCCATGACAAAGGCACGTAAACGTCTCTTGTGATTGGATAAAATAATAAATTACAAAATTATAAAAGCAATTCAAAATTTTACTCGAATACTGCTTCAACAATGTTTTTCAAATTTTAGTTTGTTAAAGAGTAAATGTTTGAGTAAAATTTCATTTGTTTTAAACTGGGCTTTTGTAAAAAAAATGTGATCTAGAAAATAAAATATTTTTTTGAGAATGCTGTGGGTTGTTGGTTTTTTGTAAACGTGTATGGAACGTTAGGTACGTCATGCTCAGACAATATTTACAAAAATGAGATTAATATGAGAAATCAAAACTTTTATTCACGCAAATAAAAAAATTAATACATATATACAGGGTGTTTCTTAAGTATTGCAAAAAAAATCTGAAGGTGATTCCTTATCGAAAATTAAGTGGGGTCTTTCATAAAAACAAAATTCCTTGGACGTTTCCTTTCGAAGTTACACCCCCCTAAAGAGGTGCAGTAAAATTAGGTTTTTATTTCATTTCTCAAATTTGGATATGTGTAGGAGAATGATACTTGGTAGATGTTTTATATTTAATGAAAGGTTTCCCATAGCAATATTTTTAATCACCTCCCACCTCCACAGGGGGCTGAAAAGTGCGACCCCTGTTGGTTTTTTTTATCAGAACTTTTTGGTGGGTTTAAATTTTTTAATTAAAAATATTTTTTTTCAAAGCTTGATTTATTTAGAAACTTTATTCATTCTTTGGTTTATCTCGTGAAACCTACCGTTTTTGAGTAAATAATAAAATGAGTAAACATGAACCATCAAATATATTCCAATATAAAACGATTCATTTTGGTGGTTGCCATGGTTTGTTTATGTTCATGTTGGATAGAATCGACGGGTGTAATGCATTTTAAGATAAACGCGGCGACAACGCCATAACGCCCGTCCATTCTACCCAACATGAACATAAACAAACCATGGAAACCACCAAAATAAATCGTTTTATATCGGAAATATTTGATGGTTCATGTTTACTTATTTTATTTTTTAGTCAAAAACGGTAGGATTTACAAGATAAACTAGAGAATAAATAAAGTTTCTAAATAAATCAAGATTTGAAAAAAAATATTTTTAATTAAAACGTTTTAACCCACCAAAAAGTTCTGATACGAAAACCAACAGGGGTCGCACTTTTCAGCCCCCTGTGGTGGTGAGAGATGATTAAAAATATTACTATGGGAAACCTTTTAATAAGTATAAATCATCTACTAAATATTAGTTTCGTAAATTTATCCAAATTTGAGAAATAAAATAAAAACCTATTACAGCACCCCTTTAGGGGGTTGTAACTTCGAAGTGAGACGTCTAAGGAATTTTTTTTTTAATGAAAGACTCCCTGTAATTTTCGATAAGGAATCACCTCCTGAATTTTTTTGCAATACTTAAGAAAATATATAACAAAAATATAATTAAAAAAGAGAGTGTACCAAAATTCGTCACCAGTTCGTTAACTGACATTTCTAAAATTTAAACAGATTCCTTGCTGTTTTTGACAAACTTTACTGTTGCAATTGTGAGCAGGTTTTTTCCCAAATTAAAAATGTTTACAGATTACAAAGTAATACAAGTATACAGATCCAATAAAATTTTATCGCACTTCTTGCCATCTAAGATGAACAAGCAAGCACAATCGACATAAAAAGTATGATTGAAACTTTTGCCATGACAAAGGCACGTAAACGTCTTTTGTGATTAGATAAAATAAATAAATTACAAAATGATAAAAGCAATTCAAAATTTTACTCGAATACTGCTTCCACAATTCTTTTCAAATTTTAGTTTGTTAAAGAGTAAGAGATTGAGTAATATTTTGTTTGTTTTAACTGGGCTTTTGTAAAAAAATGTGATGTAGAAAATAATTTTTTTTTTTGGGCATGCTGTGGGTTGTTCGTATTTTGTAAACACGTGTATGGAACGTTAGGTACGTCATGATGACAGAAAATATTTACAAAAATGAGATTAATATGTGAAATAGAAGCTTTTTATTCACCCAAATAAAAAATAATAATAAATATATACATATATAACAAAAATATAAGGAAAGGAGTGCACTAAAATTCATTTGCACCCCTATATCAAAAAAAAATATTTTTATGGGTCACACCAGTTCGTTAACTGGCATTTCTAAAATTTTACAGGTTCCTTGCTTTTTTTGACAAACTTTAGCTACTGTTGCAATTGTAAGCTTGTTTTTTCCTAGTTAAAAATGTTTAAAAATTACAAAAGTACCTAATACAAGTATACAGATCCGATAAAATTATATCTCACTTCACTACCAAAATTCATTTGCACCCCCTTTATCACAGAAAAAGTTTTTTATGGGTCACACCAGTTTGTTCTGCTTCATTGTGGAAAGACGGGTTTGATGGACATATCTAAATCATCAAAGTATGGATGTTCCATAATCTTCTTGGCTGAAATGCGGTTAGATGGATCATATACCAGCATTTGCTTTAATAAATCAAATCCGCATTCATCTAAATTTTCAACCTTGGAAGCTAAAATGGATTTGTTGCGGAAATACTTCTTAAAATCAACCATTAGGTGTTTTATTATAGGCCACGTTTCTATGGTCGGTGGAGATAATATCCTGCACAACAAAAAAATCAAATAATCACTATAGCAATGATCGATCGATACACTTACTCAAATATTCGTGAAAGCTGATCCTTTTCGCCGTTACCACAAAATAGGATCTTTCTACTAGCCATTTCCGCGAAGACACATCCCATCGCCCAGATATCTATTGGACACGAGTATGGCAATACCTTAAGCAGCAATTCAGGTGCGCGATAAAATGAAGTCGCGACACACGTATTGTATGACTTCACCGGCAACTCCGACTTTTTAGCCAAACCAAAATCAGCAAGCTTAAAAAAAACACATAAAACATGGATTACTGTTTATTGCGACACATTAAAACTAGATCACTTTGGGACTTTGGCAAAGCAGCTGTCTTAACATGTGCAAACAAAATTGCTAATCACGTGGCTGTTTTGTTTATGCCTTTGCCCCACTTAAGCAAAATTTACTGTATTAAAATTTAAAAAACAAGCATTTCTTACATAAGAAAACAAAAATAAAAATTGGCAAAACGTCCAAAAATGTATTCAATAATAAAATAATTTGCTAGCTACCTTGATAGTCCCGTAAGCATTTAGAAGAATATTGTCTGGTTTCATGTCGCGATGTAGTATTCCTTTTTGGTGACAAAACCATAAAGCTCCATTGATCTGATGCAAAAATTTTTTCACCAACTTTGGGTCTAAATTCACCCCAATTGGTTGATTGTTAATATATCTTCGTAGATCGAAGGGACAAAAGTCGAATACTAAGTGTAACCTGTAAAACAACACCTCAGTATCATCAAAGTTTTGCCTTGTAAACTAGTTAACGTACCTCTCTTCGTAGACAATTACTTCGTGTAACTTCACAATATTACAATGTTGCAATGATTTTAAAATTAATATTTCGCGGCGGGAGTGTTTCATCAATCCATCTTTCGTTGTGTTTCTATTAAGAACAACAAAAGTAGTAACATTTACAATTACGTTAATGAAAGCTTACCTGTAGACCTTAATCGCCACCATCTGACCCGTAGGTATATGTTGGCCCTTAAAGACAATTGCCGAAGCGCCCGCTCCTAATTGTTGTTTTACTTGGAAATCATCCATTGTTTTAACTAAAAAATTAAATGAAAAACTTAAGCAAGCTTAAGAAATATGTCACAGAAAGGAATTCTTAATCTCTTTATTCCTCTGAGAACATTTATATTCGTCAGCCCCTATATTTGTCAAATCTAATATTCCTCACATTTTTTCGGACAAAAAAGCTTTTGATATTCGTTCAAAAATCCAATAATAGTTAAGAGATTTAAAAAAAAAACAGACTGGAACTGTTAAACCGTTTTACAAAAACTTTACACAGTTTTACCCACGAAGAATTAGCGCATGATCCATGGCCAACGCGACCGCAAAATGACCATTTTAGGAAAGTTTTCGGTCAGCCATAAAGAATGCTAAAAACAAAATAAAGTGCATCATGCACACATCACTAGATGTTGTCAAGTTTTGGCTATTTTTTAAAATCAAAAATAAAATTTGCGATCAAAACCCTAAAAGTTATTGAATTATTTGTGACCCGAAGTGTTTTCGTTTACGTAAATTTAAAGCACGATTCAACAAATTTGTATATTAGCTTTATATGATATTATGTTTTACTAAAAAGTATTTTAAGTTGGCCTCCTAACAGCATTGCACAGTGGTTCCGCGTCCATGCCAAAGTGCGTCAAAAATAAAAATAAATGCAGGACCTCATTCAGAAGGTTAAAATTTAAAGGATTTAGGGTCAAATGTGTATTTAAAAAAAATCTACTTTACGGCATATACAGGGTGATTCAAATTCGAGGGCGACCATGGGAATTTCGCTTATTACTGAAGATAGAGGGTAGGTTTAAATTTGCCAAAATTGCTAAATTTTATGCTCATCAATAATATCATTATGACTTCAGCGACTTTCCACATGTTTGGTACATGCTGCAGTCGGAATGCAGCATTTATTATATACGTCAGTTTAACTATAGCTTTGCGTGGTAGATATTTTAATTGGGAAACCACCTAATGATGCTAAGTCCTATAGACCAATATCCTTACTACCAGTCTTATCTAAATTATTTGAAAAACTCTTATTGAAAAGACTGAAACCAATTATAAACAGTAAAAACCTAATACCTGAACACCAATTTGGATTTAGAAGCAAGCACTCCACTATCGATCAAGTGCACAGAATAACACACGAAATAGAAAAGGCACTTGAGGAAAAAAAGATCTGCTCTTCATTATTTCTAGACGTAGCCCAGGCCTTTGACAGAGTATGGCTCGAAGGCCTAGTACACAAGCTAAACAAATCTCTACCAAAGCAATATTGTGACATCCTAAAATCCTATCTATCAGATAGGATTTTGCGAGTGAAACAAGATGAAGAATATTCCACATTCAAAGAAATCAAAGCCGGAGTAACCCAAGGTAGTGTCCTTGGCCCAATACTGTACTTGCTATTCACTTCTGATATACGACAAACACAACATGTGAAAGTAGCCACTTTTGCCGACGATACCGCAATTCTAGCCATCGGAACAACTATTGAACAATCAACAGATAAACTCCAGAAAGTAACAAATCAAATCTTCGAATGGACTAAAACATGGCGCATCAAACTAAATGAAACTAAAACAGTGCAAGTGAATTTCACAAATAAAAGATTAGTCGAACACCTGCCAGTGATATTAAACAACAACAGAATTCCACATTCTAACACAGCTAAATATTTAGGCATGAACCTGGACATTAAATTAAAGTGGAAAGAACACATTAAAAAAAAACGTGAAGAGCTAGGCATCAAATATAGAAAACTATTTTGGCTAATGAATAGGAAATCTAAACTTTCAATTGAAAATAAACTTCTAATATACAAACAAATACTGAAGCCAGTATGGACCTACGGCATACAGCTTTGGGGGTGTGCTGGTAAAACGAACATTAAAATAATACAGCGATTCCAAAATAAGGTACTCCGGGCAATTGTGGATGCCTCGTGGTACGTGAGGAATGTCGACCTCCACAGGGACCTGAGGATGCCAACAGTCGACGAAGAAATCCAAAACTTTGCCAACAAACATGAACAAAGGCTGCATGATCACATCAACACCGAAGCCCTGCAGCTCTTGGACAACCAACATCTAGTGAGAAGGCTTAAACGGACCAAGCCGTTTGAGTTAGCGAGTTAGTGTAAAGCAGAGCACTGTGCGGTTGTGTAAAGTGTCGTTCTTGAAAACAAGAATACAGAAGAAAAAAAGAAGACACCAACGGGTGGACTCTTAACTTAAGTAGAACTATCATAAAGACATATTGCTGGTTGGCTAAAGTAGCTAGGTGCAATTAAACAATACAGTTAAAAAAAAAAAAAAAAATAATCAATAATATCGAAACAGATTTGAAATATCTTCGTTTTTGAAAAAACTGAAAAAATGACTTTTTTATTTATTTATTTTTTTTTCATCTGTAAAAACATTTACACCTTGTTTTTTCCATGATTTGTAACCCAACTTTCAAAAATAAACATGGGTGAAAACACCCAACGAATGATAAGATGAGCCTTTAATGGAACAGAAAGTAGAATCACTCGAAAAGGTGGGAAAAGATGAGCAAGAAGGCAATTAAAACTAATACTTTAAAGTTTAAAGTTTTAAAGTATCATATTTTTTTAAATATTCAAGGGCACGCGAGAGCACACCAACAAAAACTTTAATTAAAAAATAATGTTGCAATACAAAATGACAAATAAATGCAATATCTTAGCACACCAATAACTACTAAAAAACATAACATAATTATTAATTAAATACATTAAATTACTATACACACCTCGGCCTTGAATCTCCATTACAAAAAAACTAGACAAAATCAACTGTTTTTTTGGAAATAACCCACAAACACAATTCTTTTTCGAGCGCCATTGATGAGGTGGTCAATGAGTTCGATGTATTAACATTCAGCGATAAAAAAAAAGTAATGAACTGTACTTGTGAGATAAATTTAATTATAATTATGGTAATGTTTTGTTCGGTAGGGAAGAAAAAAAAAACAAAACAAAATGAACATTGTTTTTTTAAATTTTTGACATGTGAAGGAACCACTGTGCATTGGCGCGATATACATGTTTATATGGGGCTTCAACAGGTTATCTTTGTTATGGTTTAACTATAGTACTTTTTCTCGCATTAAAAGTTTTTAATCATAATTCTGATTCGGCCTCGCAATTTTTAAGGCCTCTACTCATTATCCAATTTTTCGGACCCGACCGTCGGGAACTCCGTGTTGGGTGTTGTCTACACACCTCCCGACCAGTCCAACCAACGCAGCATACACGTCATAACTTTTTTTATTATTTTAACTCTGATGCCATTTTGTGGATAACAAATTTATAAATAGCGTTAAGCTAATTTTTCGGTTTAATAGTCCTTATCTAGAGGAATGTGGTGGGGCGGTTGGCTTGTTGGATGGCTGGCCACCCGACCGTTCCAACTTGTCCAACTGTCGGGTTGGTCGGGTGACAATCTACACATTATACAATTTATCGGAATGGTCGGTCGGTTGTACCGACAAATTGGTAAGTGAGTAGAGGCCTTTAATGAAACCAATGTTGGTCTAAGTAATTTTCGTGCATAAAATTAACGGTGGGTATTTTATTTCGACTTCTCTAATCAGAAATATTAAATTTACTTCTCGAAGGAGCACAACGCCAAATTAAATTTTATTTTCCGTACAAGTTTTTACTTTCAGAACTTTGGCAAAATAAAAAAAACATTACCGGAAGTACTATCTAAAGTCTCCTAGCCTCGTCGTTTAACTGAAACGATAGTGCCAGTAAAAATCTAAATTGAATTCTTAGCTTAGATTCAACACACAAAATAAAACTGGACATTGCAGAAAACATATAAAACACGATAATAAAAGTCAAAAATATGATTCCGTCACAATAACCATCCGAAAGTATTAAAACTTTATATCATTACATTGCTACACAACATGAATTAAAGACATTGTTTTATAATCGAAGACTTTTCCGTTATCGTGAATAAAACATAATGCAGTAAACGTAAAGTATTCGAAACTTTTCAAGTTAAATAAAATTTGTTGCATTGAACTGCAATGAAAATGCAAAGTTTCTGAATGTTATCGGGAAAATTTTTGTAATGGTGCGATAGTATGTTTTACAACGTCATATTTACTTGTAATCTATAACGAAATATCGGGTCAAACTTTATTATGATAATTTACAAAAAGTATTAGCGGTGCCTTCGTAGATAACGTTTTTTTTTTTTTAGACAAAAAATTTATTTCTAATCACTAACAATCAGGTCAAAGCCAACTATGAGTTCCATTCAAAAAAATACAACTATATCAACTTGAATTTGGATTTTTTTTTTTGAAAAATTGTCTGCGCCACTGCATTCTTATCAAAAAAGTGCCTGCAGAAGGTCAAAATTATTTTTGTTTATTTTCATAAATAAGTGAGATATGGTCATAAAACGAAAAGTCAAAAAATCGAGTTATTGGCGATAACTCGAAAACCAAAGACGATAACCCATTTTAGTTTATACCATTAACTTTTTCTCGAACAAATAAATCGAGGATGCGCGGTCCGTTTTTTGATACCTCTTGTAGTTACCGAGATTCTCTATTAAAACATCGAAATTTGCCCACCCTGTACACAACAGCAATAAATTAAAGAGCAATTAATAACGCTGAAAGTTGTTGTAAAAGGGCAAATTTATTAATTGATGTAACGTTGATGTATGTGGTTTAATTCTCCCGAGTGTCGTGCATGTGTAAAGTCGCTTAACATGACAAAAATGCGGCAGTTAATGGAAAGCTATGAGGCTGTTGCAATAATTTTCGCGCTCACATTTACGACAAATAACTGTTGAATCGCAGGCGAACTGAGCAAATTGTCTGGTGCGGAAAACGTATAACATAACTTACATGCAATTTACATTGCTGCGCTCGTTTCTCGAGTTCAGTGTTTTTTCAGTTAAGCTGTTTAAACACATGGTGTTTCATATTCAAATTTGCGCATAATCAAATTGAAAATCTATAACAAGAGCAAATATAAATTCGACTACCCCATACATATATTAGTATTACAATTTGTTAAATATAATGTATAAGTTTGGTTAAGTTTTCTTAAGCTCGGCGCCCATAGAAACAATTTGCTAACGACCATATAATAATTTACTTGTTTACAATACCATTTTACTGTTTATACTATTTTTTACAGTTCTTTATTTAAAAAAAGTTAAAAGGTTCATATTGAAATTTTTATTTAAAAAAATGGTTTATAATTTAAAAGAAGCTAAACTTTCATCATCACAATTTGGTTATCCTTAATAAAATTATTATAATCTAAATAAACTCGTTTTTTATCTAAATACTATTAAAAAACCATACACATGGAACAAACTAATTTAAAAAAAAGTAACAACTAGCTTAGTAGGTTGTTCCATATCCATTTTAAAATTGGTAGATACTACAAATTTCATAATTTTCAATTTATCATTTAAGTAATACATATAGGGTTCTCGTTTTTCGAGGGCCACTATGGGGATCTTGTAAACGGTAAGAGTAACGACTTCAGTTAAATTAGGGCAAAGTTGTATATTCAGGTGCTTAATAATTCGATGCAAACAGAACTTATCTAGCTCTTTTTGTTTTTGAGATATAGGGAAAAACGTAAAAAAGTGGACTTTGGTTTTTTGCCCGTAACTTTTTCATTTGATGTCGAATTTAATTTCTGTGAAAACTTTTTCATGGCCACGTTTTGCAAGGAATCAGAATCCCTAATTACATTTTCCGTGCTACGTTTCGTTTTTTTTTTAAACCATCATCAGGTCAATTTTTTCTTATGGACGCTATATCTGATTTTAACGCCAATTTGTAGAGCATTTTGTTCTGAATTCGACAATGTATAACACTTGGGACTTTTTTGAAACAATTGTTGTTAAAAATGGCAAAAACAAATATTTTATTTAAAACAAATCCTAATTGGCATGATAAATAATTGTCTTTGTCCCTTTTTCCTTGAAAGCACGTAAGTAAACCGCATGAAATTACTATTAAAGGGATTTAATTAAAAAAATAGGTAATAATAAATATGTTAGGAATGCATTAACATTGTTCACTTATTAGCAAATATTTTTAGAATTTTTTCTTTGGTTAAGTAATAAATTTCTGTGAAATGTTTATTTAATCCTTATTTGGCATACAATTATTTGTAACAAAATTTTCGTATTCAATTAATATAAGTGTTCATAGTTTACAAAAAACGTCCAGAAATCTGTTTACGCTTTTTGCTTATTAGAAGTCATTAACGCAGATAAAAGGCATAACTCGTTATTTTTTGTTACAAATAATTGTATGCCAGCCAAATAAGGATTAAATACACATTTTACAGAAATTTATTACTTAATCAAAGAAAATATTCTAAAAATATTTGCCAATAAGTGAATAATGTTAATGCATTCCTAACATATTTATTATTACCTATTTTTTTAATTAAATCCCTTTAATAGTAATTTCATGCGGTTTACTTACGTGCTTTCAAGGAAAAAGGGACAAAGACAATTATTTACCATGCCGATTAGGATTTGTTTTAAATAAAATATTTGTTTTTGCCATTTTTAACAACAATTGTTTCAAAAAAGTCCCAAGTGTTATACATTGTCGAATTCAGAACAAAATGCTCTACAAATTGGCGTTAAAATCAGATATAGCGTCCATAAGAAAAAATTTACCTGATGATTTTTTTTTAAAAACCAAAACGTCGCACGGAAAATATAATTAGGGATTCTGATTTCTTGCAAAAAGTGGCCATGTTTAAGTTTTAACAGAAGTGAATTTCGACATCAAATGAAAAAGTTACGGGCGAAAAACAAAAATCCACTTTTTTACTTTTTTCCCTTTATCTCTAACTATAACTAAAAAAGCTAGATAAGTTCTGTTTGCATCGAATTATTAAGTACCTGAATATACAACTTTGCCCTATTTTAACCGAAGTCGCAACTCTTACCGTTTACGAAAATCGAGAACCCTGTATATTAAGTTAGAGCTTATTTAGAAAAATTAAACGCAAAAATGTTTATTGCTAACAGTGTAATAAACACAGAAACTTTAAAGTTGATTTACTCAAAATGATCTACATGTAATATGGAACAAAATAACACTAGGGCTACGATATGTCAGTACGCCCGTACATAAAACAAAACTACAACATAACCCATAAATATTTTTAAAAAGTTTTTTTATAGCTTTTAAACACTACTTAATCCTCTCTGTTATTTTACAAAATTATTTAAAACATTACGTTAAACTTTACATATTCTTGCCGATTATAACATACACTGTAAATAGGACTTACTATAGTAAATATAGTATGAAACATAAAATTAAATAATGTTGCCTAAGCGGTGCAGAGTTTAACTAACCTAAAGATTATTAATTTATTGCATAATTCAATTAAACAAAACATCAAAGGTGTGTCGAATCAAACATTTTTTTTTGTCAAAAAGCAGAAAAATACCAAAACTAATAGTTTTTTAGTTTCTTTGTACTTACTAAGCAACTGCCTGTCTTTTATGTCAAAGGAAACAGAAAAAAATATATTATTAAATCAAGAAATTGACATTAAACACAGACTTCGTTACACGGTTGTCACCACCACCAAGAGACAAAATCCGAGCTTATAGTTACCGTGATTTCCTATAAAAACGTCGAAATTTGCCCACCCTGTACCCTGTGCTCAGTGACATAACCAAGTTACACATTTTTTGTTTAAACTTTTTTTTTCCTAATCTTTTTTGCTTACGAGAAAATATTGTGCCCGCATACATTTCGTAACTTGTTCTAACCGAAAGTCTATTAATTTATTTGCATAATTTCATAAAAAAAAGATCAAGGTTTAATTGTCGAATAGAAGCTTTTTCGTCAAAAAGCAGAAAAATACAAAAGCCGATCGTTTTTTAGATTCTTTGTACTAACCAAGCAAATATCAGTCTTTTATGTCAAAAGAAACAGCAAAAAGTTGGTTATTAAATCAGAAAATTGATATTAAACACAGACGTTGTTCAACAGTTGGCAGCAAGAACTTCTCACCAAAACTAAGAGAGAAAATCCCTAGCTTAAGTTCAAAATGGCCGTTAAATGCGCGACAGTTATTAATGCGCCTTGACCGTTGCATGAACGCGCACCCTGTGTACCATCCCATTTTTCTAGGATTGAGTATACAGGGTGGGCAAATTTTGATGTTTTCATAAGGAATCTCGGTAACTACATACTACATATAAAATAATTGTCGAATAGAACCTTTTTCGTCAAAAAGCAGAAAAACACAAAAACTAATAATTATTTAGATTCTTGTTCTCACCAAGAAGCAATTGCCAGTCTTTTATGTCAAAGGATTGATTGGATTATTAATAAGCACCAAATTTAGCAACTTTACTAAATTTGAACCTATACTCTAGCTATTATAATAAGCTAGATACCCATGCTTAAACTAGAATTCCAATCACCCTGTATACAGAGCGAACCGAAAATTCTGAATTTTAAATTAGCTTAACTTGGGTATTTTTCTATTTTGTAAGAGCCAGTAGCGTCTATTGTCACTGTCGCGGCAATGTTTATCAAAAAGCTGCTATCGTTGTATTCTACTATCTCAATTTTAATTACTTATTTTAAAAAAATGCTTTAGGCAAACTTTAAGCTAACCTCCTTTTTCTGATCAAATAAATGAGGGTCAGGATGCAGTTTTGTTTTCAAGAAAACGAACAGTGTTTGTGGTTTAGTGACAATAAACACTATTGGCTCTCACGAAATAAAAAAGTACATTTCATAATATGTTCAAATCATTATTGAATGGGACAATAACTTTTATCTTTAAGAAGTCGAAACTAATAAAAACGAAGGAATACTAAAAGACTTCACGTATTGCTTTCAAAAAGTGTATAAAAAATCCGCTTTGCTGAACTGTGACGGTATCCACGCTTTGTTATAATTGAGGTATGACGTATACAGGGTGAATCGAAAATTCTGAATTTTAAACTAATGTATTTTAAGAAAATACGTAAACGGTATAAGCATCTGAAAATATTGGCTAAAATAATGAATGTTCATTTTAATAAAATTACCTTGATTGTCGTGATACAGGGCGAATCAATTCGAGAGTGTGTACAACACGTGGCTCGTTCAATTTAGTGATAATGCACTTATGATTCTTATATTTATTGCTACGATTAGTTATTATTAGAAGCTTTAACGATTAACATCACACCACTAATAATTATTAACAGCAAACAGCTCTGAAAAACAATTTTTATGCACTAGGACCTACACACATGTAAATCAACGTTGCAAGAACTTGTCAGCCATATTAAAGATGGATGTGCATAGCTAACTTCAAATGGTTAAACAAATTCGGTAAAATGGTGGGGAAGGCGGCAATTTCGAAAGTGACGTAACGTTATATTAAAATGACCGTACGCCCCGATTGTTTTGGAACAATTTCGAATTTTTACATGTTGTTCCGAATTTATTCATAGGCAATATTTGTCCCGATTTGCCTAGCTCTAGATCTAGAACATCAGAAACTATTTGTTATGTCGGACATCTAGCGACTAGCGATCTAAGAAACATGTGTTTATCGGGTATAAATACAGAGATGTCATTGGAGTTAAATAAAAATTCGTACCTACTAAAGTCACTAGATCACACTACTCGTTAATTTGTATTTTCTAGTGACTACCGAACATACCCGGTATGTAATTCACTTCTTTGTTTTTTTCATGAATGTGATAAATATTAAATGATTTTTTTTTTAAGTAGGCTCTAAAAAAAGAAATGCGCATTAAATGCAGACTTTTTAAAGAAAATTACATGATCAGTAAGAAAATGTTAAAATATGTAGGGTTGTAGGGTGTTCCATATTAAAAAAAAACTAACTTATTAGTGTATAAAGTTTAAATAAATGGACGTAAGGATCACCCTGTGTTTTATTTTAAAATTTTAACTAGTCAAAAATCACTATGACACTATTTTCCTACGAAATTTGAAAGGAATTCGTTCTGATATAGCCAAGTTGTCAAATATTATTATTTTTTTAGACTCCTGTTCTGTCAATATTTTTATAAAAACTTAAATAACTCAAAAACTACGGAATTTAGATATATAAAACCTAATTGTTTTACAAAGAGAATTTAATTTTACATTTAAAAATTATAAAATATACTGGGTGTCCCATTTAAAAACACATAGTGACGTATCGGTGCGCAAAAACAAAACACTGTGTGTAGTTAAAAATAATTTAAGTTATGTAGTAAATTCCCACAAACAACTTTTGTTTAAAACTTATTTTTGTTAAGATGTCACAAGACGAGATATTGATCCGTTGCGTTACTTTTTGTACACACTGTATATTATTGGAATGGGGAAAAAATCTTATTTAATGGCTTTATCTCGTCTTGTGACATCTTAACAAAAATAAGTTTTACACAAAAGTTGTTTGTGGTAATTTACTACATAACCTTAAATTTTTTTTAACTATACACTGTTTTGTTTTTGCGCACCGATACGTCACTATGTAATTTTAAATGGAACACCCAGTATATTTTATAATTTTAGCCAACTGTGGATTCTATTTAAAAAAAAATACAACTTTACTTCTCAGTTCGAATTTCAAATTTTTATCTGAAACATTGTCTACGCTACTGCATTCAGATCAAAAAAGTAGAACGTCAAAATTATTTTTCTTTATTTTCATAAACAAGTGAGATATAGTCATAAAACGAAAAGTCGAGAAATCGAGATATCGGTGATAACTCGAAAACAAAAGACGATAACCAATTTTAGTTTTCACCATAAACTTTTTCTCGAAAAAAGAGATCGAGGAAGCGGGGTCCGTTTTTTGATACCTTTTATAGTTACAGAGATTCCCTATGAAAACATCGAAATTTGCTCACCCTGTACTCAGTGACATAACCAAGTTACACATTTTTTGTTTGAACTTTTTTTCCTAGTCATTTTTGCTTACGAGAAAATATTGATGCACGCATACATTTCGCAACTTTTTTCTAACCGAAAGCTTATTAATGTATTTGCATAATTTCATTAAAAAAACATCAAGGGGGTTTAATTGTCGAATAGAACCTTTTTCGTCAAAAAGCAGAAAAATACAAAAACTAATAATTTTTTAGATTCTTGTACTCACCAAGAAGCAATTGCCAGTCTTTTATGCCAAAGGAAACAGCGAAAAATTTGTTATTAAATCAAGAAATTGACATTAAACACAGACCGTTCCACGGTTGTCCTTGTCACCAACACCAGGAGACAAAATCCCTAGCTTATAGTAACCGAGATTCCCTATGAGAACATCGAAATTTGCCCACCCTGTACATATCAAAATGATGAATTACTTGGTTATTTACACTTTACAGGAACATTTCTCCAATAGTTATATATTTTTTCGTTTTTTTCACGACACTTGTGAAATAAAATATTTGATATTAATTTTCTACACGTAGTAAAGGCAACATTTAATTTTTATTTATGCAAGCTCTATTGAAAGTTGCGTGAAATCAAACTTTTATAAGCTCCTACAAAACAAACAATGCTTTTGTCAAAACTTTGTACGCAAATATCCTGTTTATTATTCCATATTGTTACGTGCTTGAAACTAAATTATAAATAGCTAAATATAACTACAAAACTCGAGTACATTTCATTCTCGGTAAATGTAGTTCGCATGTATTTGTTTAGTGTATGGGAATTGAGAACTCAAGTTCGAATTTAATCTTCTGGAAAGCAAGTGTTTTTATTTTAAACAAGTCTTGAGAGGTTTTAATTGTTTTCCAATTTTAATAGCAAATTTCTTTATCAAACTTTCGCCAATATTTGAATCATTTAAGTTAAGTGGTTGATTTAAACAGAAATATATTTAGGCTTTGTTGTATAATCAGTTATGGTTTTTCTTTAAAAAAATGTATACCAGTTTTGAAGCTTCAGTTAGCAGATGTTATTCTCTTTTTTCTTATTGGAGTCCTCTTGTACCTTTCGGTGTCGAGGTATCAATATTGCAAAAATTATATAGTGCTTTTTTATCACAAAAAACGCAATAAACCTTATGATCAACTTTATACTGGGGTCACTTTGATCAGTACTTGAATTCTAGTGTAGAAACATTGAAAAATGATATACACTGTGAACAATTCAACCCCTGTTGAAGTTCATTAGCTCAAAAAAAAGTTATGTTGAATTTTCATAATTGGGGTGAGATTGATCACATGTATAAGAGTGATTTTTATGCGATGCTTTCATTATTTTATCAATTGTTTATTTCAATAACGCTTATTAAATTAATTCGTTGTAAAACATAACACATTTTCTATTAACAATATAAAATTTAACGTGACGCCCATGATATTTATTATTTAAAGTGTCTTTAGGAATTTTATACTGCCTTGCAGCCTTTCTCAACGCATTGTTCATCGTAATATCTATACTTGGGCGCCCCTGGCTTTTTTTTATATGCTGTTGGCTATTTAAATATCTGAAATATAATTGGTAGGATATAAAACGCTATTATTATCAATAAATTAAGGTAAAGCAATAATATTTATCTCGATAGACTCAGTCATATTTTTTTACTCAATGTGAAACCTTCAAAATTGACGATTAATATTACGCCATAATGGTGATCAATATTGCCCTATGGTGGTGATCAATTTCACCCCGCGGAACAAAAATTTAAATAGCAATCTAACCTTGAACGACAGAAACAGTAAAATGAGCCTACGACTGTATAAGTTATGTATGAACATGATTCTGTTAAGAAAATTTGACTTAATTTACTGAACGTGAAAGTACAACACAAATTTTCAGAGGTATAAAATATATGTTGAAAACACTTATCCTTTTAGCAGCCAATTTAAGCATAAAAACAGCTCTAAAATACTATTGCAAAATACAATTCTGCTTCGCGCGCTAACTTTGAAAAGAATGGCGAAATTGGCGGTTTTATTAAGTCGGTATTACGCGCGCCAAATTCGAATATGCATAATTTGGAAATGGTTATCAAAGCAAGATCAATTTCACCCCGTTTCACGGTACCTTATTAAGGACAAAAAACCATACCAAAACTGTTTAAAAAGTTTTTCTCTATCTTAATGTTGAAGCGAGATATTTAACATTTTTGACAAAAAGCGGTTTTTGGCTATAATTCGAAAATTAAAAATGATATCAAAAATCTGTTTACGGCAATAAATTCCGCTCAAAACAAGAAATCGAGATTAGGTACTTAATTTTTTTCTATCTCTGATAATAACCGATATACCCTGTATGGGCATCGAAAATAGGCCACCCTGTACTGGTTTACACTGAAATAAAAACATTAGCACTCTTTGAATAAATGATGCGTTTTTTTTACAAAATCCGGCGCTCTTATTGGGACATTTAACCTTTCGCGAACGTTTTCGTGTTATTTTGATTGTATGTGCAGCAGTTTTTTACTACATTTTTGCAAATAGCTTTTAATTGCTCTGATTTTATCTAATTTGTTTTTTGTTTTTCAGATTGCGTGGATGCATTTTGAGCAGTCAGCGATATTAACAGTAGCAACGCATGTTATAACTCGCAATCCTAGGATAAGCGTAACGCACGACAAACACAGGACATGGTTTTTGCATATCGGCAACGTTCAAGAAGAAGATAAAGGAAGATATATGTGTCAAATTAATACCGTCACGGCCAAAACACAGTTTGGGTATCTCCATGTCGTAGGTAAGTTATTAATAAAGATATAGCGCTGTAGCGGAACTACCAAACTGTAACCAAAAGTTGAAAGCTGAAAGAGTTGTTTTTGGACAGCTTTTACCAATGCTTTATCCGGAAAATAACTTGAACAAAATTTAATTTTGGCGGAGCGTATTTCGTTAAATTAAACTTAAACCAAAACGAGCTAAAATCTGCTTCAGCAGTTAGTGTCTTGCATTATATAAAACGAAATTCGCTTTCATACTGCCGTCATTAAAAGCAGAAACAATCTTCACAAATTATAAGTTTGAAACATTAATTCCTTAATTAACAACTGTGACCTCATAAGTTATTGTTCATCTGTTACTTGACACGGACAAAAAGATGAGCGTTTGCGGCATTTACCATAATTAACTGCAATACTTCTGACACTGTACTTAAGTTTTAATTTGAAAGCTGTGCTTATCATTTTGGAAGAGAATTATATATGTTAGTTATTTTAACAGCCAACTTTGTTTGCTGTTTGTGTTAATATCTCTCGCATAACAAACGTATTATGCATTTTTTAAACCATACAATTTTACTTCCCTCGGATAATATTCGTTACTGGAGCACATTTTTCACTACTTTAGTATTGCATTATTTAACTTTTATTTCATAACACACCATTCTGCAGATTATCGTGTAATTTTAACAGTTGTTCATGCAGATTTTAAAAACCACTTAATTTGGGATATTTTTTGTAATAATTTTTTTCGTTTTGACTACTGGTTGCGCGTCTCAAACCGCAACCAGAAAAAAAGTTCTTACAGGCTTCATACTCCCCCCACCGAGCAGTATACAGGGTGTTTAACTTTTCCACAGGACACTATTGCTATCTCCGTAAATAATGAAAATACAAGGTTGGTTGAATGGAACAAAAGTTAGCTATTTAGGAGTATATTTTAAACAAGATCTTGTTTTGTTTAAAAATTCCATGGCTTGCGTGATATAACAAAAAAACCGAAATTGAAATGAAAATTAAAACTTTAACATGTCGACTATTGTTGCGAATACACAAAAACGCCCAAGGAGAAATGTTTTGTAGATTTTGTTTGCTATAAGATGGCGATAGTCAGATTTTTATTTATAAATTACCGAGCGAGATATTTGACAGTCTTAGGAGGTGATGACTTACATACAAAAATTATTTTTTACGCTTTACAGTAATAATGTTTTATATGTCTATTGTCTATTATAATAATTCTGTTAACTGGAAATAATGTAAATCGACATTTTAAATCCCTTTTTGCTAATGTTTTAGTAAGAGGTATAAAATGCATTCATATTATGACTATTAGTATGATTATTTTAATTTCGCATTACATTATGGTTTCCAATTAAAATATACTAGTTTGTAATTGATCTAAGAATGTAAACAATATTGAAACAAATTAATGTTTCCATTTTATAGTGCATAAAAATATCTACAACTTTTTCCCCAAAAATATTTTTGTGCCATCAAGTTAATAACGATTTTAAAAAAAATGCCCATTTTAATTTTTGTTCATTATCTAGCGTGCCATGGAACTTCCTTAAATCATTAAAGTATCACTGAATAGGTCTCAGAAGGGGGAACAATTTGTCTTATTTAAACTTATTTGCAGCTCTTAGCGTTTACTAGATCCCAATAGTGGACCACCCTCTATATTAACTAAGCAGAAATTCGATTTTTGGATTTTTTTCCTTATTTGTTTACCATTAGGAGCTCAAAAAGACGTTTCAAAATTATCGACGACACAGGTTTAATACTTGAGTTTCCTAAGAAATCGTTAAACTCCGGATTAGGACAGAGTTTCTAACTCTTTCTAAAATAGGGGTGGGCAAACGGTCGATCGCGATCGACCGGTTGATCGCGAACAGTTCGACAGTCGATCGCAGACATTTTAGTCCAAAACATTTATCAATAAAGTACATTGCACAAGATAGTAAATACAATGTATTTAATATAATATTATCGATAAAGACCTTAATTCAACTTTTATTTGTTTTTAATTTAAACCATTTTTCGAAGTCAATCGCGCATAAATAAGAAAAATTAATGTCGATCATACCAGTATTAAGTTTGCCCACCCCTGTTCTAAAACAACCTTAAACATACTTTTACCATTTTGTACTACTACGTATTAACGCAAAAGGCGTTTTTAGCATTAATTAAAGATCAAAAAACATCTCAGAATTGACTATAACATTTGGAGATATTTGTTGGTCTGGTTCTGATTTATCTGTAGGTAATTATTTTAGTGACAGCGGTTGAAGCAAAATTCCAATTCCGTTTTTTTGTTACTTATATAAATTGTCGCGTTCCATTGTCTTGTTTTGCATTTGAAAAGGTGAAATAAAATGGCCGAAGTTAAAGTAGATACAGAAGTCTTACATTCATAAATTTTTCTACTTGTGACAATAAAAACAGTTGAAATAATGACAACTTTACGATAAAAAGCCATTATTGTTCGAGAATATTTTATTTAAGACCCGAAAACAAATAAATCAAAACGACTTCTGACGTATTCTAAATGTTTTCTCATTTATTTCCTATTGAATAAGCGCAGCAGTGTCCCGATTTAACGTCGACTACGGCGAATTTAATTAAACAGAAATTGGTGACTTCGCTTCGTATTCAATACACAACAATTAAATTATACAGTTTAAGCTACAAAGATATTTACCTAACATTAAGATCTCTGAAGAATTAATTATCGCGGATCATTCGATAAAGGCAATTAAAACATCAAATACAATTAAGAAATTATCAAAGGTCTGAATATGCTTTCAACTTTAAAAATATACCAAAACCTATCGCATTCCTATAGCTCAGAAGTAATGTGACAGTGTTCTGAATTGATTATTATTTAATAACATACCAAATCTCTTGAAATAAACAGGTATTAAAAACTGTCAAAATAGTTTCTGCTTTTATTCTTTATATAAAATTAACCCTTTTTCTTTAAATATTTAACAACAACGTTCATTTGTTTTTAATAATAATTAATTATCGTGATTGCTGTTGGAAAATTCTGTTATCTCTTTATTTGGGCTAATTTTTGTTTGTTAATATCACAACAAATCAATGGGAAAGGTACCTATTTATTAACCTCTTCAGTCCTGAATTAATTTTGAGGCTTAAAAAAATTATTTTGGCTTGTGAGTATATTATTTAGGTTGTAAATAACGTAATTCATATTTTTTGAATTTTCATTTTCCTGGATTTACCACATGTCCATTGTAATAGACATTGGGTCTTGAGCAGATATCAAATTAGGTCTCGCGGGACAAAAATGATTTTAAAACATTACGGCGATTTTTCCTAAAAAATTGTTTTCACAATTAACAAAAATCCGTAGCTTAAATAACAAAAAACCTCAAAAGTTCAAATTAACACACACCACAAGACCACAACTGACATCTCGTATCAACGTCAATACCTAAAACGAAATGCAACTATAATGCGACTTACTTTGGATAGATGGCGCCCAAATCGTTTAAATTCTATAACACAGTATTCTACCTTTCATTAAAAACTGAAATATACTACAAAGTTATTTACAAAATGCATATGAACTGTGTGTCCATTGTAATGGACACCAGATCAGCTAAATTTTAAAAGTAATGCAGATTATCTAGTCAAGAGGGTTTCTAAGAAAATTGGTTTCCTCGGTAGATTAAGTACCAAACTTTCAATCTTAAATTCTAAAATACTAAAGTATCATAGCACCTCATTTTGAATACTGCTCTAGTATTGTATTTCTAACGATTTAAAACGACTTCAGAAACCGTAAAATAGAGGTATGAGAACTATTTTATACCGTTCCAGGTACACCAAAATTGCTCTTATGCTAAACAATTTACAGTGGCTTAGTATGAAACTATGGATAATTTTCATTTTCAAAATAATACATAACGTGCTTCCAAATTTTTTGTTAAAATATACAGGGTTCTTAAATATTGCGAAAAAATTCGGGAAGTGATTACTTATCGAAAATTAAGTCTTTTATACATTTTTTTTTTCTTAGACGTCTCCTTTCGGAGTTACACCCACCTAAAGGGGAGCTGTAACATTTAGGTTTTTATTTTATTTCTCAAATTTGGATAAATGTAGAAAAATAATATTTGGTATGGGTTTTATGCTTATTAAAAGGTTTCCCATATGATATTTTCAATCATCTTCCACCTTCACAGGGAGCTGAAAATGCGCTCTCTGTTGGTTTTTTTATCAGAATTTTTTGGTGGGTTAAAATTTTGCAATTTAAAAATGTGTTTTTAAAAGCTTGATTCATTTAGAAACATTTTTTATTTTTTAACTTCTCTTATAAAACCTACAGTTTTTGTGTAAAAAAATAAAATAAGTGAACATGCACCATTAAATATTCCAATATAAAACGATTCATTTTGGTGATTACCATGGTTTGTTTATGTTTATATTGGGTAGAGTATACGGGCGTTTTGGCGTTGTCTCCGCGTAAACGTCAAAATGAATTACACCCGTCAATTCTACCCAATATTAACAAAAACAAACCATGATAACCAGGGGTTTGGAGCAGTCCAATTTTTTAATTGCTCCAGCTCCAGCTCCGCTCCGGCATCAAAATGCCTGCTCCAGCTCCGCTCCAGCTCCGCTCCATGTTCCAAGTATTGTTAACATTTTTTTTAAAAAATGATTTTTAAAAAAAGTTTTAATTTTATCGGATATGCAGAAGTGGGTCAAAAATAACAATATTTGGCCCTAACAAACAAGTAAAGTTAAAAAAATGTTTGAAAAAACAGATTATTGATCTTCAAACGTTGAAAAAACGAAAAAAAAGTAGTTTTTTGTGCGATCGTACTAGAAACAGCTGTTTGACGGACGCGTTAGCAACCATAAAGTACTGCATTACCGGCCCTATCCTTAGCAACGGCCGTAAAAGTTACTTTTCAGGCCGTTACCCTTAGCAACGGCCGAAAAAGTAAATTTTACGGCCGTTGCTAAGGAGAGGGCCGGTAATGCAGTACATACGCCGTCATCTGTCAGTGACAGAATGTCACGTAGTTTCTAACCTATAATTTTGAAAATTACTAAAAATTTAAATTGCTTTTAATTCGATCGCACAAAAAATATAATATGCACATCGGCCAAAACGTACTTTTTCGGCCTTGTCTGTTTGCTGGCCTTGATACATAAATAACTATTTTTTTAAAATTGTTACATAATAAACTGGAGCAGTGGAGCAATCAAAATTATTTGCTCCGGGCTCCGCTCCTGCTCCGGGCAAAAACCCATTGCTCCACTGCTTCGTGCTCCAGCTCCGAGCTCCGCTCCAAACCCCTGATGATAACCACCAAAATTATTTGTTTTATATTGGACTATTTAATGGTGCATGTCTACTTATTTTATTTTTTACTCAAAAATGGTAGGTTTCACGAGAATAACTAAACAATAAATTTTTTTTTAAATAAATCAAGCGTTTTAACAAAAATGTTTAAATTGCAAAATTGCAACCCACCAAAAAGTTCTGATAAAAAAAACTAACAGGGGTCGTACCTTTCAGCCGCCTGTGAAGATTGGAGATGATAGAAAATATTAGGTACTATAGGAAACTTTTTAATAGGTATAAAACATATACCAAATATCATTCTCCTACAATTATCCAAATTAGAGGAATAAAATAAAAACCTAATTTTACTGCTTCCCTTTAGGGGGGTGTAACTATGAAGAGAGACGTCTAAGGAAGAAAAAATTGTATAAAAGACCCCCTTTAATTTTTGATAAGCAATCACCTCCAGAATTTTTTCGCAAAATTTAAGAAACAACCTGTATAACCCAAAATTCTGACTCACAATTGTCCAACTAAACAGTGGAAAGACTTTAAATTGCCATTCAGGAAACGAAATTACACTTAAAATTTTCTGTTTTATAGAGTATTGAAAGTTTATAACGATCTATCAAGCGAGGTGAAAAATGATACTATTGTAATTATTGCACTGAAGATATTTTACTTTGCATTTTTTTAACCTGGTGTTTTGATATTTTTGACTATCTGAATAAGTCCTGGCCTTATTAATATGTATTTCAAAAAAAGACTTTACTCAACAGTTGCCTCTAATAAAGCTCTTTGCTTAAGTTAATTTAAAAAATTGGCTTAAAAAATGTCGCCAAGCTATTTATTAATGGTTTTTGTAAATTATTACGGTGATAAAGCTATGTTACATTAAAATTTTATTTAATGATTGAAGTAGTGCAAAGGAAAAGCAAAAATCGATATTCCAATAACATTTAATATCTGTAATATTCAATCGGCCAATGAATGCCTAATTGTAGCTTTGTAAGCATTTCCAGGAAACGTGAGGGATTTTCTAAACAAAAAGAATTTTAGTTTAAATAAAGGTTGTACTTTCAATTTCGAATACTCAATATGCAAGGAAGTCCTTCATTCTAAATAAGTTTATCAGCGCTTTGTTTACAAAAACGAGTTTATAAATGTAAAGTTTATTTCGTGCCAAAGCCATTATGATTGTCGCTGCATTGCTTCATGTTTGTTTAAGAGATTTATTTTTAAAGTACCGGCAACAAACATCTGTAAAGTGATAAACATTTACTCGGAAGAAATCTCCTAAGTTAATCACGTACGTACTTGTTTAACAATAAAATTTTTATGGTATGTATAAAATTTTCTGTTTTTCAAACATTGATCGATGTCGTAAACGAATCTTTAGTTCGTGTTTACAGACTGTCCCACATAGCAATAGCCCCTTACTGCTGGAGATAAAGAATTGATTACTTAAACAAAATATAAAAATACTTGATTAAGTAAACGATTTTAAAAAGACGAGGAAGTTGTTAAATAATAATGTCCTTTATCAAAGCAAGACATTTTATTTTATAATTCTAATTTATCCCTGACGAATCAATAAAAACCAATCAATCAAATTAACCAAATCGTTTTCCGTAACTGTAAATTTAGTTACTTTATATACAATGCCTCACTTCTATAAGTACAAAAAATGCATACGTAAAATGTAAGTTTGGGTGACTTTACTGTTCAGGATAACATTACTCCACCACTGGTAAAAACGTTGCAGTTTTTATTATTTGAAATCCATACCAATCATCACAGTGTTACAAACACGAACGGCATCATAGTCAGTTTAGTCCGTTACATCAAATTGGAAATGGCCCAAAGGCAAGGATGAGAAGACACACAATGCAGCTGATGTAGTTAAAAAAATTAAGGGTGAAAATGACGTTTAAAAAAGAAGTTTAAAATAAAAAGTCATTTTTAAGTAAAAATTGATGCTTCAGATAACAAATCCTGCATGGGAATCGCGCTTATTATAAGAGATACAGTTTCGCTTGAATCAGAGATTAATGATTCTTAAGACCAAGAAGAGCTACAATACAGTATGTTCTACAAAATCGGCCCAAGACTATAGCGACTTATATTGCGATTTAACCATCAACAAAACATATACAGGGTGTTTCTGAACGATGTAGCGTAATTTCTACTGGTTAATCTACATTGAAAAATAGAACGATTTAGCCCATCATGCCTTATAGAAAGTTGCATCGTTGCTAAGTTACCGCCCCATGAAGAGGAGATGAAAAATGTTTTTTTTTTTTTTAATAAATCAAGAACGCTTTGACCCACAACATTCATATTTGGCACGTATTCTACAATAAATAGGCAAGCGTGTTCTTATGCATAAGTTTGAGTAAAATCCTACAATAGGGGCGCTGCAATCGATAATAGCAGGGAAATAACCTACTGTTTTTTTTGTCGATCGTAATATCAGTTTTTTTTTTTGTAACAGTCGGATAGGTAGGTCTAAAATGTAGAAGCCATCGTTTTGGAGAAAAACTCGATATTATTAAAATATAACTCTGAGATTTATTGAAAATATTTAACAAAATCATGTTTTGTACAAATAAAACAGAACATAATAAATAACTAATAAAAAACATAAAAATAACGAACACAACTGAAAATGATTGTTACAATAAACGAAAATATGACATCTGGCCACATTTGTTTTGTTTGTTAATTTACAGTAAACTAGTTTTTGTTAAATAGTTTCAATAACCTGTAACGAAAATTCTGATAAGCCGCTCCAAACAAATATTTCGATAAGACGTTTCAACGTCACTGCCGCAAAGTAGGGAGTTATCATCTTCCTACTCTGTGACCATCTCTCCTACCCCCACCAAAAATTTGGGTATAAAAGGCCGCCGCAAATTACATTGAGCTCTCATTATCTTATGAGGAATAATTATTTGTTTTAAACCGTCTAAGCTTTATTCAACCAGACACCCCTGGAATCTACATTCTCCAACAGAGCTACAGAAATAGAGGAAACAACCCCTACAACAAATTTGGCGCCCGAGAAATATTAAGTTAAAAAAATATATACAAAAGCAAAACCAAAAAAAAAAAGCGTCACAAAACGTCAAAGTTTTTCCTCGTTATTAAAGTTCAATTTTACGAATTTATTAATGTGACAAGTAACACGCTTTCAAAACTTTTGGTTTGTTGATTGGTTGTCATGAAAACAACATAAAATACAATGACCGGCCTACCTGATTTATCGTGGTTGTTATTTAAAACGCATTTTTTCAAATGTGACAATGAAAGAAAAAATAAAATACGATGTGTGATCGATCCATCAATGAATTCAGAATAATAAATGCTATTTGATTATATAAACAAA
The DNA here is from genome assembly GCA_947652605.1 of Elmis aenea. Classification (NCBI taxonomy): domain Eukaryota; kingdom Metazoa; phylum Arthropoda; class Insecta; order Coleoptera; family Elmidae; genus Elmis; species Elmis aenea. Next base: position 11,112,580 of record OX393584.1, read on the forward strand.
AATTGCGCCCATAAGGAGAAACAAAGTTGGTTATCATAAAACAAAAACGAATCGATCTGGGAAACATTTTTGACCACCGTCCGATGCGGCTTAAAAAGTTGCTTAAGCAATGTTTTTACACATTTAAAATATTTCAAACTCCAAAGGAGTTATAGACGATTTTCAAAAATCGTATTTTCCAGTTTTTCCTAATTTTTTTGAATACAGTTTGATATATATCCAATTTCTCTTCAGATTATTATTGAGCACAAATTTAGCAACTTTGCCAAATTTAAACCTATACTCTAGCTATTATAATAAGCGAGATTCCCATGGGCGCCCTCGAATTTGAATCACCCTGTATAAGCTAAGATTTAAACCATGGAAGAGGGCGGGGAGGGGCCAAACAGAGCACTACGCTGTTATGCCCCGTGTATATGCCTTTCAAAAAAAGCACCCACTAAAGTTACTTGTAGAACTAATCCCCCAAATCGTTCCATAACTCTATCATGTAATAAGAGAGAAAAACTGATTTAAAAAAATGAATGCCTATATTGCCAGGATTATTCTGAAAAAGGATGGGGTTAAATTGCCTAAAATGGACTTACAACTCTTGTGCGGGATTTGAAATTGATTAAGACGAAGCTGTACACATTTGCGCTATAAAAAAATGATTTTCTACTACAAAATAAGAGTCATTACATTTAAGGCGCCTAGTACTAGAGTGGCCTAACCCCATCACAGTAACAAATGAGAAAAGAGCATTTTAAGTTTCAGCTTGTTTTTATATTTTTAAACCTACACTTACAAATAATACACTTTTATAGTTGGTTATGCTTTAAACTTTCGACGTTTGATGCACACAGTAGTGACAAAACCACAAAATTGTGATTTAGGCCACAATTGCTTTGGAAAAACCGTAAATTATTCGGACGCATTTACAAACTTTTGGTTCAATCTATGCCTTACAAGGGAAATTAAAGTTGGGCTTTTAACAGGTGGTAGTTATGAATCTGTACTATACATTGGTACTGATAACTCAAAATTTGCAATTTTGTGGGTTAGGCCACTTTAGCACTAGGCGCCTCATATTATATCACTGAAAAAAAGACTCCATCTTGCCCCACCTTTGGGACAAATCGGGGAAAACTAGATGCATCTTTTTTAAGTTGTATATTTCTAAATTATTATTACTACATCGCTATACGAAAATAGTGTCCAGTTCTTTATTTGATAATAATAAATAAAAACGAAAACATTGCTTTATTTGAAAGGAAATATGAATCTTAAAACGTTAAATACCCCATCCTGCCTCACGTCGCCCTGTGCAATTTTAAAAACACGTTATTCAGTAATACTAACACGTCATTAGGTTGTTTGCATTTAATTTCAATACTCGGCAACGCGATTGAAAGATTAATCAAATTGTTTGTACAGTTTGAATAACATCAAGTAAGTAAAACTATTTGCTTAACTTATTACCTTTGCGTTAAAGTTTGTAGGTAACCCAGCTCATAGTTTAATAATCATAATCGTAGTCTACACACCAGACACGATAACGAAATGCGCTCCTCAAACTTAACTAAGTTAATAACTTATTTAGTAACCTCAGTTTAACTTTCTAACACCGCTCAAAGTTTGAAGTCAACTTGACTAGATATTTTATTTGAATCATATTTCACGTATTGCTTGACGAGTTTGCCAAAACTGAGACCCTTGCGTGGGATAATTTTAAAAATTTGCTTTACATATTAATTGCAAAAGTTGTTAACATAATTAACGGCTTTCTTTGAAGATAAATTTTCTTAAAAATATTCAAAATGAAACAAAATGTATCTACAGCGCATACATGATCGAAATACAAAAACCAAAGGGCTATCAAATATCGAATCTTTCGCAGTGCAAGTTCTCATCGATTTTCTGACGAAACGTAGATATGTAATCCCAAATTTAATTAAAAATGTCACACTGCAAGGTATTATTTCGTTTTTCCGTAATTCAAAAACGCAAGTCAATATTAATTCTCTGGACTAGAGCTTTGTGCAATTGTGAGTTATCGTAGAAAATGTAACGAGTCAATTATACAGGGATGCGCAAAAGTATGAAAACAGACAAATATTTAGAATACTATTGCAGATATTACAATGATATTTTGTATCTAAGCAATATGGTATTTTTCGGATTCGATTAAGATATTAAAGTTGCAATACGACTTTCGGTTCAACCGGAAACAGACTCAAACTTTATAATCTTAAATAGAACAATAGCATATTCTTACATTTTTGGATTCCTCTTAAAATTTACTTTAAAAAATGTATCAGGTTATATGGGTCTAAAGTCAACCATTTTCGTAAAGGTTACATTTTTATGAAAATTTTGAGCGATACAGCACTTTCCAATTTTTTTGAACATTTAAGTTATTTAAAAAGGCAGTGGAATTTCGTTTGAAAATTAGATTGACAATAGATTATTTAACACTTTGCACTAGCTATATTTTTAAAATAATGTACAGGGTGTTTTTTACGCTTGGACAAACTCGTGAAACTTTAAACATCGATAACTCATTTTTCCTTAATACAACATGGTCTCGTAGAAAATTTGATTGTCTTTCAAAAACATTAATCATGTTTTATACCTAAATCTGATATTTTACGAGATATCGCGATTTTATTGTAAATTATTAGGGCAACGTAATATTTTCGAGTAGGCTATGAAGGTAGAAACAATTGAAAGATAAAAACAAGAAAGTTGTAATGCTATCTTATCCTTTAGAATTTTCTAAATTTTTTGTAATGTAGATGTAATTTTACCAATGTTACGTTTACATCGAGATTTCTTATCAGGGCCACAATATTTTTTTGATTTTGGTCGTTTGCAAAGTCTTAAAAACCAATTGATAATGTATTGAGTACGCGAAAATAACGTTGATTAAACAAAAGTGACTGACCAGTCTTACCTCTAAATTTAAAAAAAAAAACGGTTAGGGTTGAAACTGTTTCCGGTTCAACCGAAAAGCATACTCTCGAAACACAAAAAATTAGTTTATAAAATCCAATAACTGTCCCATCACACTGATCCAACGAATAAATGCATAATTTTAAGAAACCTCGATTTAAACATAAAAATTGTAAAATTACATCTACATTATTAGAAATGTCGAAAATAAGTGAGAAAAACCTAATATTACAACTTTCTTCTTTTTATCTTTCAATTGTTTTAAAGTTACCGCTGTCTACCTTCATAGCCTACTCGAAAATATTACATTGCCCGAATAATTTACAATAAATTCGCGATAACTCGGAAAATATTAGTTAAAATAATAATAATAATAATAATAATAATAATAATAATAATAATAATAATAATAATAATAATAATAATAATGTAATTTATTTTAGCGATTTGCTAATTATGTTTACAGTTTATAACGTGTACATATACAGGGTGATTGATTGAGACCGATACCCAGAAATACATGAACATGGTGGATGGTTTTGAAAGACAATCAAATTTTTTACAAGCATGTAAAAACAAATAGTGTGTTGTATTTAAGAAAATTGAGTTATCGATGTTTAAAGTTTCACCATACGCTTGTATATTACCCTGTATATTTTAAAAATGTAGCTAGTTATACAACTTCTCAAATCATAGCGCTTTTGCAGGGGTTTCGATTTTTGCGTTTTTCTCCGTACCTTTTAAGATTTTTTTTAAAAACCTCGCACCATTTTACTTGCAAAGGATGCGCGAATTGGTACATAAAAGAATTTCAATTTTATCGCCGACGGTTTCATGGCCAACACGATCGAAAGCATTACCTACCTTTATTATTCAACTTTTCAGTTTTTTCCCTATTTTTCCGAACGAAATGGCCTGTGGCACGTATTACTTTGCAAAAAAGCGAAAAATTTGTTATGAAATCAAGAAATTGATATTAAACACAGACTTTGTTCGGCGATTCTCACCAAAACCAATAGACAAAATCCCTATATATACAGAGTGTTTCACTTATACTCAGCGACATAACCAAGTTACACCAACAAGGGTGTGTCAAATAGAACATTTTTTGTCAAAAAGCAGAAAAATACAAAAGCCGATCGTTTTTTAGATTCTTTGTACTTACCAAGCAATTGGCGGTCTTTTATAAAAAAAGGAAACAGCGCAAAAGGTATTAATAAATTTAATTAACTGATATTAAACACAGACGTTGTTCAACGCTTCTCACCAACACCAAGAGACAAAATCCCTAGCTGAAATTCAAAATGGTCGTTAAATGCGCGACAGTTATTAATGCGCCCTTGGTCGTTGCTTGAACGCGCACCCTGTGGTACATCCCATTCTTCTAGGATTGATTATACAGGTTGGGCAAATTTCGATGTTTTCACAGGGAATCTTGGTAAAGGCAGTCGTAGGTGATGACTTCGATTTAAAGATAATTTTTTTCTCTTTACAATGATATAATATTTTATATCTTCTTAAATAACTCAATATTTTTGTTACTACAAACTTGGGGGGCGCGAAAATATTTTGGGATATTTAGGGGGCCGCGACTACTAAAAGGTTAAGAACCACTGCTCTCATACAACGCACATTGTTATTTTACAATTTTATTTGTTAAACAATAGATAGAACGGGATTTTGAGCAAAAATACACGATTCGTAAAATTTTTTGTACAAAAAATCTACTTTTATTTGTGTTTTAAATAAGCAGTGATTTAAAAAATAGTTTTATTGCTACAGTTAATAAAGAGAAGACTGTGTTTTGACTTAATACACTGGCACTAGAGTACGTTATAAGCAAAAAACCGGGATCGGGACATTTTCTTACCATAGAACACTATTTTTACCTTCGATATCGTTATCGTAACGATCCCTTTTAACAGCTAGCACAAATTATTGCGGGTTTCATTGCTGTTTGAACTGGAAAGTGGTATTTTCTATTCTGACATTTATATGTTGCTTCCATAGTATAATGCACTTGGGTAAACGTATAGTTTGTAAGAGTTTTTTTTTATTATGAAAGTGCGAAGAATCCTTTTAAAATGCAATATTGTTTAAAAATTATTCGACCTAATTGTTTTTTAGGGCTTAAAATATTGCAACTGCATTGTAAAATTGAACATAAATTTTCACGATAGCACAGCGTTATCTAGTAGAGAAACCTAGTGGATTTGGTCACAAAATTATCCTCAGAATATCTAAATACGAACCAGTGAAATTTTGCCCAAATGATGGAATATACCGAGCGATTTTTGCTACAATTAAAATAATTTTTATTAACTAACGAGTTTTTAGCAACAATTTCTAGTCTTCACGTCAATGTGTATAAAAGTCAGAAAATCTTTTTAAACCAGCTCTTAACGTAACAGGTCCATATTAGGGTTTCTTATTTTTGACCATTTTGCTTGTACCGAAATTTCCGGGATTCCCCGGCATCCCGGGATGTAAAAAGTGATGTCAATATTTTTAAATAAATAACTCAAAAAAGGAAAACCACTCCAAGTCATATATGTAATACATTTTGCTCCGTGATTATTACTAATAATAAAATAATATTGGTGAGAGAAACACACATTTGGAAAATATAACCTTTCTATTGCAATTTCACTATAATAAACGCATAACATTATTTTTAACTTGAATTTTTGTATTATGACTTAAAAAAACATAGGTGATCTATGTCACATAGTTTTACTCTTAATTTATTAACAGAAGTTCTGCCACATTTGAATGCTTTCTCAGCTCTATTGTTGTGTGTGAAATTATCTTGAGAGCATCTAGCAGCTAAATTATCCATAAAATTTCATTTATAAGCTATTTTGCTTCGCATTACCAGAGTACACAAAAATAGAACAGTAAAAATATTTTGAAGATATTAACTTTGTCATGAAGACCGGGCTTTTTTACGCCACATTCAGTTGCACATAATTTGTTATTATAAAACAGAAACAATGTTTTAGAATAAAAATAAAGTTTTTCCATAATTTACTGGTAGTAAAGATAATTATGATATTTTCTGATAAGTTATGGTAGTATTCCAAAGATCGTAACATAAAATAAACGAAAATAACATATTTTTAAGATTCCCGAGACAAAAAGTATTTACCGGGACCATTGTATGTCATAATACAAATCTTTATCTGCTCGTACTGACGCTCACTTCATAGAATACTTTGTTATAGTAATTAACTATTGCATAGTAGATGTCGCAGTATCGATATTTAAAATAATTTTGAGGTTATTTAGAATTGTTATGGTTACATGGATTTTTTAAATTTTTGTTACGCAGGTGGACTAAATTCGAATGTTTTACGGGATATCTCGGTTACCGTAACAGTTAGCGAAAATCTGATATATGTCTCTGGGGTTATTTTTTTGAGATGAACATGCCCGTGTTATCAGATTTTTTGTATCACTTTTTTTGGCATTACAGATAAAAAATGAAATTTCAATGTTTTTGAAAATTAACCCTAATTTCATTATTTATAAATATAGAAGTACATGTTATAGAGGTTTTTTGTAAACATTTAATGATTAATTTAATTTTTTTTTCCATTTTTAACTTCGTTAATTTTTTAGATTTCCGTTTTTAGGAGTTTTTTGACAGAATATTAATTTTTAAAACTTGTGCCACCAAGTTAAAATATACTTGCTGCGCCACTGTACATTTTTTTTTATAAACCATGTCCTAGCAATAAATTTCTTCAATAAAAAATTGATTATTTTTTGACCGACAGGCTGTAGACATGACACCCCCAACACATTTAAACATTTTATTTAGACAGATATGTTGTGCTAGCGTGTTGATAAAATTTTTGATTTTGCTATTTCCGTTAGGTGAAAAGCTTGATTTAAAGTTGAGGAAGCTTTAGACAATATCTAGCTTGTAATTCAAACGATATTTAAAAATTAAAAATTCCTATGTACCACAACACATATTTACTGTCACAAATTTACAGACTTTCTCAATTGTTTTTAGGAAGTCATAACGCAAATACCTTAAATATTATCAGTGTAAGACACCACGTGTTTTCAGATGTACCGTTAAAATATAATATAATAACAATAAAATAATTATAATAAGAAATCTTCATTTAGCTTTTTTTAGCTAATTTACTTCATATTATTTCTGCTTATATTTATTTGTACATATTCTCTTAACTATCAAATCTTAACATTATTTTTCACATATTCTACACATAGTTTTTAAAATTTGATATGGACTTTGTTCAATTTTCACAGGTAATTTATTAAAAATGTTGAGCTCTTTGTAGTACAACGCGTTCTAAAGTCGTCTTGGTTCCTAGTCTGGTATTAGTGAGTGTTACAGTCATTAAATTTTTAGTTATGTAACGTGGTAAAAAATTATTTATTGCCTTATATATTAATAAAAGGCAATTAAACGTAATTTTTTGACGTATACCTAACCACTTTAAAGTATTTAAAATTTCGTTAATTTTAGTGTATCGAGCATTTTAAAATAACACGCATTCCTCTGTTTTGCTGTTTCTGTAATTTACGTATGTCGCCTTCATTGCATAAGAACAAAATACTCGCGCAGTAATCGAAGTGTGGGGTGATTAGTGACCTATATACTGTAATTTTTGCTGAAAGGCTAAGTTTGTTTGCTAATTTACCCAGAAAACCAATTTTTTTCGCCACGTTTTTTACAGTGTAATCCACATTGCTATTAAATTTTGGTTTATTGTCTATCATAACGCCAAGATATTTAATTTTCGAAACATATTCAAGTTCTTCATATTTATTTTAACTTTAATGCTTACACCATACGGTATTGGCCTGTTTCCTATTATCATAAATTTGGTCTTATCTGTATTTAATTTTAATTTGTTTACTGGTAACCATTCTGATACAACGTATGGGTTATTATTTATCTTATTAATAGCCGGCTGTAAGTTATTATCAGAAACTTTGATTTAAGTGCCATCTGCAAAGAGATTTTTTTATATTGTGTTCCAAATTCTCTATAATTAAACCCAATTTTTTGTGACTCAAAATAGCACAATAAAATCAGCACACATCTAAGACAACATTTTTGTCTAAAAAATTGTTTGAATTATAAGCTGGAGAGGCTACAAGAATAATGTCTAGAGCCCCCTCCAACTTTAAATCAAATTTTTCGCATAATCGAAACAGCACAATCAAAAATTTTATTGGTACACGCTAGCACATTATTGTTTAAACAAAATGTTTAAATTACGTGTTCGGGGGTCTATCATATCTACAGCCTACCAATTTAAAATCACAATTGTAAAGTGGCGATCACAGCACACTCAAAAATATTTTCTGCACGTTTAAAACAAGACTAGCACCGCCAGTGGCGCGCCGTTGGTATTCATCGCCGGAGTGCGAACTTATTTCTGGCGCCCTAAATCCGTATTGTTAATGTCACGGATAAAAAATGTACAATTGGCAACATGCGATAGAGAGTAGAGAGAAGTTAGTGTTATTCGCTTCGCAAGCGCAAGCGTATTATGAATGAAAATTGACATTGTCATTTTACTTTTACACCATGTAGTAGTAAACGTAGGTTCGGAGTTCAGATGCCTGTCGAAATATCGGAAACTTTTTGACATAAATTTCCGCTAGATAGCGATAAGTCTATGAAATTTAGATTGACAATAAATTAATTAACACTTTTCTACACTTATAAAATATTATACAGAGCGCTTTTTACACTTGGTCAAAATAGTGAAACTTTAAACATATAGAAACTCATTTTTCTTTAAATACAACACGTATATTTTCTTATTGTTAGTCTTACAGAAAATTTAATTGGCCTTCAAAAACAATAAGCCTCTCTTATAACTAAAATTAATATTTTCCGAGATATCGCGATTTTTCGTCAAATCTGAAACATACGATAGGGTCAGATACCAAATTTTGTTGTAATATCTTCAATAATATCTGTCTATTTCCATAGGTTTGCGCAGCTCTGTATGTTATGTTTACATATAATTCTGATTTTGTTGAATTTATGTGAATTATGTTTATGTTTTTGGTCTTTAATATTTTTTTTAACCCTTTATCACATATTTTTCTTGTTCCAATATCAACTAAATAAAGAAAATGACTTGGCGATTTTGGCTGCATCGGCGTCCTCTGTTGGCGATTTTGGCTACTTTAGCGCGCTTTTTCGGCGGTTCAACCAACAATTAACCTGGTCACCCTGAGTGCAAGTGCTATTCCTTTTGTTCAGCTCGTATGGTATTGAACCAAATTATTTTTAAGGGAAACCCCGCTGCAATCCTTTGGCCTCCTTTCGCTCTTGCATAAAAACATATAAAGGCACAATTTTATCGCGTTGCATGCGCCCCCTGATTGACGCGCCCGGGTGCAAAGCACCCCTTGCACCTCCGGCGCGACGCGCCTCTGAGCACAGCATCCTACGTTTTAAAAAAGTTTAATTTTGTGTGGAGGGGCCAAGGACATGGATGTTAACGTAATTAATAATAAAAGACCAAGTTGTATGAACATCTCAACACAGTGCGAAATAATAAACTAGACGCTTCCAATTTTTAAAACCTTAGCACACGAAATTGTGCGGTGTATACTCATTATAATTAATTTTTGTGCCAAAGTTTATACGAAACCAATAACGTAATACAATGAGCAACGTTTATAAGCAATTTTGTTCGGAAAAATCGGCGTAGTCCTCGTCATTTTATTTACATATTGGGAATGCTAAAAGCTCTCGAAACCATTCAAGTAAATGTTTTAAAACAAGTGGCAGTATTAGCAGAAATTTCGTTGAAAAGAGGCAAACATTTCTATAATAGGTTCTTCAATTTAACCGCGAAGAGAACTACTTGAGTTTATCCTTCGCTTTTAATGGGATGACTTCAATTTCAAATTAGAACGAACAGAGTTCTTCAAACTTCGAGTAACCCAAGATTTTTATTTTTCGTCGAGGTTCTTTAAGTATTGAAATATAAAGTACTCCTTTACGTAGAAAATTATTTTTAACTGGGGAATATTGCGAGGTATTGATCGGCGCCGTTTTAAATCGTCCCTAAATAAATCTAAAGTGAGTATCAATTACTTACGCAATTATAGTTTTATTTCGCTTCGATTGTTTTAGCAAAGGAATGCCGGAGCTCTATACGCTTTTTTTTTATAGATTGGATAAGTATTATGTAACCGATTGTGGGGTTGATCTTCCTAGCGATGTGAATCGCGGACAAATCGTTGATTCCCAAGGGACGCGTTGCTGATCGTTGACCGACTGCCGGACTCTAAGAAACTCGAAATTGCATTATATTCAATCGCTTGCGAGAAGTTTACCGAATATATTTTAAATTTTGACGTGTTCTGAGTAAACGTATGTTAACATTTTCTTTTCATTTTTCCTATCATTTCTACAATCTTACCAATTTAAAATCGTTTACATAATTTTATTCAAAAGAAAAATTCCCTTAGAGGACTAAATTATTGGCTCAATCAATACCACAACATAAAGAAAAACTGACCAATCATAAACAAAAAATATTGTGTCGACGTTATAATGCCTCTACTCACCTTCCAACTTGTCGGTACCATTTCGACAAATTGTATAGTGTTAATTAGCACTGTCGGCCAACCAAACCGACAGTTGGACAAGTTGGAAAGATTGAGTGGCCAGTAGGGGTGGGCGATATCAAAATTTCGATTTCGAATAGAAATCGATATCAAAATTACGTATATCGATATAGTTAGTACAAAACTGACCTAAGAAAAAAGGTCTTCGCCCCTATTGCACACGTCCAATGATCGCAGGGACTGAGAACGGAACGAAAACGAAAACTTTAAACGAAATTAACTGAAATTTTTTTAACAACGAAAATGAAAACTAAAATGTTATTTTTCGTTCAAGAACGAAAACGAAATAAATATTTTCCAAAACCGGTTATAACCGGTTTTATCACTATTTAAATTTTATTTGTTGAACACACGAATTTACCTTCTATGCTGGGGAGACTCAATGAGGCAGTAAAAAATATCACTTGAAATAAGCGAGCTTCACTTTTCTCCATATACATACATACAGTGTGTCCAAAAGTTATGGAATATGCTATATATCTCAGTAAATATCCACTTTAGGGAAAAATGTTTTGTATAAAAGTTGTTTGGTACTTAGTTTTGATAGAGAGTTTTTTTCTCTTTTCAATGATGCAAAACTTTCGTACCTTTACTTAAGAAACTTTTTAAGAAAAACGCAAAAATTATTTTAATTGATTAGTATTTATTTCTAACAAAAACATCATAAGAATTAAAATTATTTGACGAAATGTACAATGTGTTCAAACTGTGAACCATTTACAGCTTGGCAATGATAAACTCGTTTTTTAACCTTCGAGCGGGCGCGCCTAAAATTATAACATCAGCAGGCGCGCAGGATAAATTTTATCTCGTGCGTTATTTGTGTGTATTTTGCTGATTTAAAATATTTTGACGGTTCCGAGGGCCATATTTTTGTTTATTATTTATTGTTGAATAGTTGTGGCATACCTAGGTCATAAGGGCATTAATTTTTTTATGTAATTTTATATTCTTTTGATTGTGCAAAAATAAAAATTTCAGTTGTCTATGTAATAGGTACCTACGTAGTTTTATTTGCAAAAATAATCAAAATATATCCCAAATTCAATTGTAACATAACATAAATTCATAAACATAAGAATAATAACAAAATAATAAAATCAAAAAGTATTCTCAAAGACTAATAAATTATTATTATTAATATTATTATTATTATTATTATTATTATTATTATATATAGCAAAAACATTGTTTTAGGAATACCTTTGGGTTAGACGGCGCCGGGAACTCTAAAAAAAAAGTTATCGCCAAAAATCTTAAAAAGGTATAAATTTTATCACTGCTCGCTCGCTCGAAGGTTAAACCCGTTTATAACATCCCCAATCATTTCAGGTGTAATTTCTCTAATACGATCTTTTAAACTTTTGATATTCTCCGGCCCCTTAGCATAAACTTAATTTTTAAGGTGACCCCATCATTGAAAAGAAAAAAAACTATTAAATGAGTATAATATAGGTGTACCTTGCCTTTTAAAAAAATTTAATTGTTTTTCATTGCGCTTTTGTTATTAAAAAAAAAAGTAAATTTTGTCATATGCTGAAAAACTAAGTACCAAACAACTTTTATTTAAAAAAATTTTCCCTGAAGTGGATATTTACTGAGATATATAGCATATTCCATATCTTTTGGACACACTGTATACAGGGGGAAGCATCACTTATAACACCCCCACTTATTTTGTTATTGGAAAATGTTATTAAAAAAAGTTTCGAATAAAAGTTGTTTGATAGAGTATTTCCCATAATATTGTCATGTCAAATTTTTATTTTCTTTTGTTTTTTTAGGAGTTACGGCACCATATTTGTTTTTTTTTTAAATGGCACCACCCATATTTGTTTATACGGTTTGAAAGACATTTTCTTTCTCTTTTCAACGCACTAAATCTTTTATACCCTCACATGGCAAAATTTTTAAGAAAATCGCAAAAGAACAATTTGGTTTTAAAAGCGTATGGTATTAATTAATTTACATTAGTCGGCTTCGAAAATGATACAAAATAGTAAAAGATTAAAAAAAAAGTGAATTAGGTTACAATAATAAACACAAAACTACTGTAATACTTTTTTACCGTTTTGTATCATTTTCAAAGCCTACTAATGTAAATTAATTAATACCATAAGCTTTTAAAACCAAATAGTTCTTTTGCGATTTTCTTAAAAGTTTTATTGTGTAAGGGTATAAAAGTTTTAGTGCGTTAAAAAGAGAAAGACGTCTTTTAAACCGTAGAAAAAAAAATTGCGCGGTGCCATTAAAAAAAAAACAAATATGGTGCCGTAACTCCTAAAAAAACAAAAGAAAAAAATTTGACATGACAATACTTTGGGAAATACTGCATCAAACAACTTTTATTTGAAACTCTTTTTGATAACTCTTTCCAATAACAAAATAAGTGGGGGTGTCATAAGTGATGCCTCACCCTGCATGTATTAACAACTTTATTGTTTATACTTGCAATTTCGCGTAACACAAGTAACGGTACAGATAATCTCTATTTCTAATTTGTTGATTAGTTCATCAATATATGTAAAATATACACTTGATTGGATATATGTTATTAATAAGTATGTTTTATATGCGTTTAGAGTTAAAATAAGTAAAATTTATTCTTACTTCGCAAAGGGCTAATGTAAAAGAAGATTTATTGGAAGATTAGTTGCTAGTAAGATTGAATTGAATGTGAAAATGTACGTGTATTGCATGGTATGTAAAAACTTTTAGGTTAGAGTATATTTCAAGTTTATTTTTATATATTATTATTGGGTATGTTTTATTTGCGTTTAGACTTAATTAAATATAATGTAATTAAAAACAATGGTTTTTTATGCTGGTTTAAACAGGTTTTTTATTGTTCGCTTTACACTACTGTTCCGACATGTTTCATCGAGTTAGTTTTGCTCGACTTTTTCAGGGAACTATGGTGGTAGAATGGAGCAATACATTTTGATAATTATTCGAACAAAGACGATATAAGAAATGTACAGCACATGGCTAAAGTGATGTAACACGTGTTGTCAATAGGTTCTTTTTTTTTTCTTAAAAACAGTATAATTAATTAGGTATTTCTACTAACAGTATGACATGTTTAACATAGCACTAACAAAAACCACTTAACGTACATTTAAAATTAATGATAAAACTAAAATGTTGACAATACAAAGAGGTTGACAACCTTGTGACAAAAAACTTTTGTATTGTTGCAAATAAGCACAATATACCCCGAATAATAGAAATGTTCTTAAAATCATTTTTAATTTTTGTAACTGCATTTAAATGAACATACCAAATTACTGGTATTTTTAACTTCGTTTAAAAATGCTGTATTCATATAACCGCATGAGCCACTATCTTTCCTTTTAAAAAAATTGACTTTGTGTTGCCAAACCGATTTTGCAACATTAATAGCCAATCTAACAAATCATAACGTTTGTTACAACCCAAAATTATGTCAGTCAGATGTTTGTTACTAAAAAAATCTGTTTTAAACGTCAAGGTAGACTTGATTAAAAAATTGGCCCAACTGTCCTCGACGTTTTTTGTGATATTCAAAACAATTTGGTTATTAAAAAGTTGTGTCCTCTTTTCAAAAATATAAAAATTTACGCGGTGTTTCGCTTGGAATAACAAAGTTACAAACTATTCCAGTGCAAACGGAAGTGATTTAAAGTAGATAGGTCAATTTAATCGGGTTTATGCACACATCTTACATTAAAAACTAAAGAAAAATAGGTTTAAGCCATCCAAGATGATGGCAAAATAAATTTAGCACAACCAAAATAATAAAATTATAGGAATAAGATTGTTGTTATCGTTTTTGTGATCCTTATTTGGTGCTTGTTTTGTGTTTATATCTACTAATAAACTAAAACGCGTGTTTGTATGATATAATTCTAAAGCACTTTTGTCTAGATAACAGGATAAAAATTCGCATGTGGGCACGTTTCCAACACTCCATAAATTCAGTGAAAGAGAAATTTCGAAAACAACATACATTTTAATTTAAACGCGAAAAAATTAATCTAGTAATTTGAATGTGATTTAAGATGTCACTTAACACAAAAAGTGAAATGTTAAGTGTGGTCTAATGGAATAAAAAGTTTTTAAATAACACATCAGTTACTACTTTTGTGAAATGTAGATTATTAGCTTGATATTCACAAAACAACGAATAGTTTGTTTTTTTAGTTATTTAACCTTTTCTACAACAGTTTTATGTTCATTTACACTGTCCCGTTTTCAAGGATTTTTCCTTATTGTAAAACCTCAGATACATCAATTAAACTTTTTTTTACATATTTTATCAATGTACAATATTCCAAATTCGATGGGATTACATCGGTATCTTGCTTAATATTCAAGATAAAGAAACGGTTGAGTTACGAAAAATGTATAGTTTTTTGGGACAAACTCAGAACCGTTTTCAAAAATATTCTATAATTTCCGGTTTTTGTGTTATTAAAGAAAAACTGTTTTTTTTAAATATTTATAATGTGTCATATCTCCCTTATTGTTTTAAATATTGGAAAAGTTTAGGAAAATAATTTAATTGATATTTTAAGTACATTTTGATAGTACTTAAAAAAAAATCTTACGCTGTCGCCGTTAAAAAGTTACGACACAAACTCATCTTTTTTTAAATGAAAGCTATAGTTGGCTATGACCTAATGTAAATTCCATATTTTTTTCCCTTTTCAAATATATAAGGTTTGGTGTATTTATTTTCAATAATACGCAAGTTACAAATGTTTTTTATATTTTTTTAAAGATGAGAAACAAAAGTACGCTGTGAAAACAAAAAAAAACAAAAAAAAACCGGAAATGATAGAATATATTTGAGAACTGTTCTACGTTTGTTTCAAAAAACTGCACATTTTTGGTAGTTTAACCTTTTCTCTACCTTGACTATTAAGTGAGAAAGTGAGATACCTATGTAATCCCATCGAATTTGGACCACGCTGTACATCATAGATCTCAGATCTGAGTCTGAAATCTTTAAAACTGTTAGAACCGCCAAAAAATTGGGAAATTATTAGAAAACGGGTTAAGATTTTACGGATTTGGAAGTTTTTTTTGTCATTAAATACCTAGGGAATGAAAAAATAATTTACTAATACCAACATACAAGAAAGGAGAACAGACCCAATGTGAAAATAACAGACCAACCTGTTTAACCCAAACTAGCTACAAACTATACACAAAATTTCTAGAAAAGAGACTAAGAGAGCACCTAGAATTAAAACTAGAAAAAGAACAAGCAGCCTTTTGACCAAAAAGACAGACAAGTGATAACATATATATTATAAGAAATATAATAGAAAGAAAAAAAAGTTATTTTGTCAAATATCTCGCACGGTAATTTGTTTTAAAAAAAACTGATAATCGCCATCTTATAGCAAACAAAATCTGCAAAACATTTTTATTTTGGCGTGTTGGTGTATTCGCAACAATAGCCGAGATATTCAAGTTTAAAAATTTTGATCGATTTCGGTTTTTTCGTTATATCACGCAAGCCATGGAATTTTTAAACAAAACAAGATCTTGTTTAAAATACACTCCTAAATAACAAACTTTTGTCGCATTTAACCCACCTTGTATTTTCATTATTTACGGAGATGGCAATAGTCCAATGGAAAAGTGAAACACCCTGTATATATGCTTTTTACAAGTTTTAAGCTTGTCTTTAAAGGCATTTCTGTGTTGTTACTAATTGGAAATTCTTTAGACTCTGGGGAAGTATTTTGTATTGAAAACGAAACGTCAGGTGTTAAAATAGTTTTAATATTCTTATGTCCTAAAGCTTATAATAAGCTACTGTTTAATTATAGCATTGTATAATACTGTATTGATTATCTTGATTGGTAGAGTTTGAGGAGAAAAAGTTTGTAAATAATAGTTCTGAGAAGTTTTATTCCCTGCATATACTTGTTTAAGTGAAACTATAGCAATTTAATATAATGGTAATGATTTAGTGGGTTTGCAAACTAACGTTAGGTGCTATTTCTAGCACTGGTGTAAGGTGAACCCACCGTTAAAGCCATTACCTGGTCAATTACATTGAATCGAATCGAGGTTTCAGAACTTGCGGGTTATAATTGAAATCCGTGGGATGGCTGAAATTCCCTAAAATCTAGTAATTGTCAGGCTTTGTTCTCCTCCATAGAAACTGATAATCCTTTCTCCATTGTCATTGCTTAGGGAATACTCTCACTTATTTTCGCAGTTCGATTCTTTTTCGATATTAAACAAAACAATACGAATCAAACCGAAAGAATAAAAGTAGCTAAGGGTGGATATCGGTATCGTATATTTTACACCAGAATAAAGATAAAACTGTAATAAAGTTTGGTGCTTCAACACTTTTAATATATGTAGAGTCACGAGTGGCGAGTGGGAGACCTCTGTAAAAAGCGAACTGCGTTGTCACGAACGATTCATTGCGGTCAGGCAGGATCGGTGAATCTACTAGATATCCTGCAATCCACCACGGTTCGATTGAGTAGTTTAGATAAATTTTATTATTACGCGATTCACATTCTTAAAAATACTTTTATATCTTCATATATTACAAACGCGATTAACTACACTGATATGTAAATACTGAAAAAGTTTTGTAGCACTGTTTTTTTTTAACACCAAAATGCCCTACGGAAAAAGAAGCATTCCGATTGATAAAAGCGCAACTTAATCATGTCGAGAAATCGATTATGATATTGATTAGCGTTTGCTGTTGATTATCAATAACTGTTCAACTAAACCTAAGTTTAAATTATAAACTCCATAACTCGCAATACGTACAAAACTTGGTTTAACGCCGACCCAAATTAAACCAAAATCGTTCAATTACTTTGATGATGGAAACCAACAGGCTTTGAAAGAAATATGAATTCAGTCTATAAATGCCCGTTTGTCATATTAGTCCAATCGAAATTAATGCTTGTTTACAAATTTTCAGACAAGAATCGTTTATGTACCTATCTACAATGTTTCTAAAATTATTAGAGCATTTTAAAATTTGCGGTAATTGTTTTGGTCCTGACTCTCATACAATAAACATTTATAGTTTGATTAGCTGTTTAATTACTTAGGTGATTCATTAATAATATTCATGAATTTAGTTATTAATTACTTTACCAAGTATGAATAAAAAGGGATCTTTTTGAGTTATTAATTAATTTATTATATTCATTGTAGATGCAATTTTATGCTCTATAGATATATTATTTCTAGACCAATGAGTCGTTCCTGATACATCGTTGAGTAAGTGTACGTTTTTATAGGTTTTAATTTTGGAAAACTTCTTTTTGAACTTGCTACCGATACTGGCAATGTCGCAAAAATTTTCAGAACGATAAATATATTTCAAACAGTATTTTTTAAACTATTTTTACATGTATACCGGGTGATTCAGATTGACTGTCGCCCCCCTATAACTTTTTAATTATTGAAAATAACCCCTACAAACCCTATATTTTTGAAAACGGCGACAAAATTCTCTATTAAACGATGTGCATTTGTTATCTCTCCGATGACGTATGTTAAATCAGCGAAAGGTAACTGGTTGCTATAATTTGATATTTAAACTTAAAATTTTCTTATGTTAGCATACTTTTTTAATACATGGTCGGATTCAGAATCAAATTCTCTATCCGAATTAACAAAAAAATGTATACGATGTAATTTAAAAAAAAAAACAGTTGCCTATCGCGTATTAGACATACGTCATCGTAGAGATAACAAATGCACATCACTTAATAGAGAATTTGTCGCCGTTTCCAAAAATATAGGTTTGTTGGGGTTATTTTCAATAATCAAAAAGTAATAGGGGTGCGACAGTCAAACTGAATCACCCGGTATAACAGAACATTTAATGAAGAAGTATTTTTTGGAATTCGCCTTGCTGTTATTTGTAATTCATTACATAAATATGTTTCGCCAATATCTCTCGAAATATCATGTTTTAAATAATTTTACAATACCAAGTATTTTCGAGCCATTCTGCTAAAGCATTTTTTTGTAATTCATAAACAGGGTATCACACATTACATTTCCAGTATATGGATCTCGTTTATTTTAAGAGATACAGATTTGTTTAAATTAGATTAATTATTTCTTGGTATGAGAGGAGCCACAATCAATTTTTAAAAATACAAAATTCTTCGTGCTTCAGATGTTTTAGCAAAAAATATGAAAATGTTGAATTTCTTGTTTCTCTCATAACTTTTCTGTCTCAATTATTAAATCAGAAGGTACAAATGAAATTGATTTAATAAATACGACAAAAAAGTTATGAGAGAAAAAATAATTTCAACAGTTTCATATTTTTTGCTCTAACATCTGAAGTACGAGGAATTTTGTACTTTTAAAACTGATTATAGCACCTCTCATACTTAGAAATAAAAATAATTCATCCAATTTAAGCAAACCTGTATCTCCTATAATAAGCGAGATACCCATGCTGAAAATATAATCTGGGACACCCTGTATAATAGAACATTTAATGAAGAAGTATTTTTTGAAATTCACCTTGCTGTTATTTGTAATTCACTACATGAATATGTTTCGCCAATATCTCGCGAAATATCAGGTTTTAAGTAATTTTTCAGTATTTTTCAAGCTATTCTGCTGAAGTAGTTTTTTTGTAATCCATAAATAGGTTTTTACAAGAAAACCAAACCTCTTATAAACTGTACAATGAATCACTTAAATATCAAACATTCATCAAGTAGGCACCATGAAGAGTTGGATCATTTTCGTAAGTAAAATTTAAAAATAATTTCATATGCAATACTTCTGATATTGAAATTATACAAGTGCATGTAAATAGCATACCTATATATTTTTCGCACAAAATCTGTGTGTAGTAATAAAAAAAAACTTTTTTATACTAGAGGAAAACAATAACCACCGATTTATTGATGGGACTCAAGATTTTTTACCGAAGTGTTTAAACAAAGCCTCATCCAGGATGACACTTAAAATGGTTTTAATAAACTGAAAACATTTGAAATTTTTTTGACCGGTTCATTTATGTGCTCATAACATTGAAAACTTGGCAACAAACGTATTGACAATATTGATCTTCTAATGGCCCTTAGGAATTTTCTCCTAAGTTACGCTAAAAGTGTTGTAAATTGTTGCGAGCAGATAATTGTGCTCTGCATTGGCCTTATATTAGCAATTTAGGTTTTGCAATTGTATAAGCCAACACATTAAAGTCGTAACGAATATAAATAACCGCGCTTTCGCACCGTATTTATCTATTATATACACGAAATATTGCAAATGCGTTTTCACCTATTTTGTCAACATTATATTACATCAGCCTCAGTTAATTACATCACAAATCGCACTACGTTTAGTTTATGAATTATAAAACAGTTAAATACCAGCGAAAAACACCGAAAGATCATTAATAAATGAATCACGTTTTTTTTATCACTGTTTTAAAATCAGTTCAAATATTTTTATAGCCACAGGGTCACTATAAGTACAGATAAACCAATTATTGGTTACTGATAAAAGCAAAATATTGTCGATCATGTGAACAGATTATTTCCAAGTCACAGCGCTTTGCTGAGATTTATTTTAGGGAACATTTCCAAATCAGTCTGTGAACTTACAGGTCTAACATCTGCGATATTTTTAACTGTGACTTTTTTTACCGCCTACTGGTAAGGCATGTGCAATAAGCTTCTATTAAAATACGAATTGGTCTCTTGTTTAATAATTTGAGTGATTCGTTTATTAATACTTATGGTATATTTCTCAAAATGTGGTACGCGTACCCCCGGGGGTACATGGCAATAATTGGCAATGCATCCTTAACCCATGGAATCCTTGTTAAAAAAATACTTTCAAGGTATTTCTCAATAAACGATGTATTGTGATATCTACAGACCTAAGTTGAGTTGTTGATGAAGCTGTTCAAATCATAAATTATATTAAAGGCCTTCGTTTAAATGCCAAATTTTTCTCTTAACTTTGCAAAAAACATTTAGAGTAATTATAAACAACTTCGTTGGTTCTCCATAGGAGAGTCGTTACTTATTAATTTGCACTTCGGAATGAACTACAAGTAATTCTTGATAAAAAACTTTAATCAAAAAAATATTTACGTTATTGGAAGTGCTTTGGATAATAGTGTGAAAATTACTATCATATTGGATTTACAAAGTTTACAAATGAATCTAGAAAAGTATTTTCCTGAATTAGAAGTTAATATGAGTGGATCCTTTTAGAACTTTTAGAACTAGCTTCTGGTAGTTTCGTAAGAAATTAATATTTGAGTAAGTTATCATCATTTAGGGTGCAAATACAAAATAAATTTCCCGAATTAACAGATAAAACAATAATGTTAATTTTTCCATTTACAAGTTCATCTCTGTCCGAAGCTGGATTTTCGGCCCTTGTAGATGTTAAGACAAAGAAGAGGAATCCCAATATAGAAATTAAACCGCATCAGAGATTACAATTAAATACTATATATCCAAATTTTGCAGAAATTTTATCCCACTATAAGCAAATTCACTCTTCCCATTGATGATCAGAATTCTGTGCCATCTAGCGGACAGAGTATCACTACTATAGAACTTATAACCTGTACATGATGTCGCTGTTGTATTTAAACGTTCTATATAGCAGGGGTGGCCAAACTTTTAGAGGTCAGGGGCGACTTTTGAGAGAAAGTGTACCCGCGGGCGACTACATTTTTTGTAAGGTACCTACGAATTGGTGTTTTTTAAGGCCTTTTTAAGTATTTGCAAATCGATGACTTTTTTAGAAGATACTTACGAACTGTGTCTTTTTTTTAATGAAATTTTAGATACTTACGAAATGATGACGTTTTTTCTAAAAGACGCAAACTGGTGAAGACATTTTACTATGACTACTATAAAATTATCTATAAATAACTATTTTCTAGCACTGGTTCTGAATTTTAGAAAGTTTAAAAAATACAGGAAAAAAAGAAAATTATTGTTTTACAATTGTATCTATTAAAATAAATTAAAAGCAAATTTTACAAAAACAAAACAAAAACAATAGAATTGTTTTATTTTGATGACACTTGGCAATGCATACATAGTTTTGACCAGTTTCACACAATTCCAAATGTAGATCAGATAATTGTGACCTATGTTTAGTTTTTATCCTATTTATGCAGGAAAATGCTAATCTTACAAATGTGTCGTACCAAAAAAGGCACTGAAATATGCAACAACTCTCCAAATATTTGGATATTTATCCCTGCTTATTAATTTCCAGAAGCTTTCATTTGAAGCCATTGATTTTAAATGTGTATATTTTGTGTATCTATTATTTGCAGAAAATAATTTTCAATTATTTTTTAAATTCAAATACGCTTTGAGTTTATCACTATAATTTGTCAATTTTTAAGTCAGCTTCACGGGCGACTTCCAGAGGCATTGCGGTCGACCAGTAGACCGCGGTCGACGTCTTGGCCACCCCTGCTATATAGGATATCGTCTAGTCTAGGGTAAGGTCTCATATTAGGAACGGTCGCGTATTAGGCTACCTTACCTTATTTTAAAAAAATTTGCTATATTAGAAAAAATCAAATTTTTCTGTTTGCATGTACAGGGTGGCCCATTTTCGATGCCCATACAGGGTATCTCGGTTATTATCAGAGATATAAAAAAACGTACGTAGTCTCGATTTCTTTTTTCGAGAGGATTTCATTGCCAAAAACAGATTTTTGGCAATTTTCAAAAATGTTAAATATCTCGCTTAAACGAAAAAATAGAGGAAAACTTAAAAAATTATGTTTGGCATGGTTTTTTGTCCTTAATAAGATAGCGATATTATTTTTTTTTTCTACTCATAAAAATTGATATATTACACCTAACTTTCTTATTTTAAATAGTAACCATAAGCAAATGATATATTTTTGAAAAGAGCAAAACGTAAGCTTTCGATTTATGTCAGAGCCAACTATGGTTGCCATTTAAAATAAGAGAGTAAGGTGTAATATATCAATATTTATGTGAGTAAAAAAATTGTATATCGCTTTTTTATTAAGGACAAAAAAAACATCCAAAAAATGTCTTTAAATTTTTTTCTCTATCTTTTCGTTTAAGCGAGATATTTAACATTTTTAAAAATTGCCTAAAATCGGTATTTTGGCTATACTTCGGAAATAAAAAAAGATATCAAAAATCTGTTTACGGCAATCAATTCCTCTCGAAAAAGGAAATCGAAACTACGTACTTACCAGGGAAGGTCACGATACGTTGTCGCTAGAATTTGATTCCGGCTGTGTTTATTATATCAAGGGCATCAAAACTAAATGTTTTCCAGAGTTATACGTGCCACTGGCCATTACCTTCAAAAAAATAGGGGAAAAACTAAACAGCTGATTAATAAAAGTAATATTTGCGATCGCGTTGGCCATGAAACCGTCAAAGACAAAATCGAAATTCTTCTATTTACCAATGCGCGCATCACTTGCAAGTAAAATGGTGCAAAGTTTTTGAAAGAATCTTAAACGGTTCCGAAGAAAAACGCAAAAAACGAGGCCTTTGTTAAAACGGTTTTCCCTATGTTAAACGCCCATGCAAGTCGCATAGATATAGTTATACAGATATACGACAACTTCTCAAATTCATAGCGCTTATGCAGGGATTTCGTTTTTGACGTTTTTCTCCGGAACCGTTCAAGATTTTTTCAAAAACTTTGCACTATATTACTTGCAAAGGATGCGCCTATTGGTAAATAGAAGAATTTCGATTTTATCTCTGATGGTTTCATGGCCAACGCGATCGCAAAAATGACCTTTTTGTACCAATTTTTCAGTTTTTCCCCTATTTTTTCGAAAGTAATTGCCAGTGGCACGTATAACTTTGCAGAACATTTAGTTTTGATGCCCTTGATGTAATAAACACAGCCGGAATCAAATTCTAACGACAACGTATCGTGACCTTCCCTTGTTAGTTTTTTTTATCTCTGATGATAACCGAGATACCCGCCCTGTATGGGCATCGAAAATAGGCCACCATGTACATCTAAACTGACTTAAAATAGACATTACAATGAAATACACGTTTCTTTTATTTTCTACTATTATTATTGTGGTACGGGGTACTTGGTAATAATGAAAATTTAAGAAGGGGTACAGGAATATCTAAAGTTTGAGAAACGCCGCAATGAGGCTTAATTAAAATCACTTATCTCGTTTTGGTCTCCTTATTATAGCAGTTTTAACTTAAAGTGGATCGCGAGATGCGCAAAGAGAGGGGATGATGGTTGAAATTTAGACTTTTCTAAAAACGTTGAGTAACGATAAATGAATTTACAGGTTTATAAGCACTTCGCCGAAACACGAATGTTTTTACGTGGCGCAGTTATGAACTCTTTGGACTGGTTTTGGTTTCTGCGTCACAGTCCAGTAAGTTAAAACAGCTGTAGTTACAGTCTCATTTATTTATTAAATCATTTACAAATTAATAACCCTACAACTATGAAGTCTTAAAAGTGGTTGTTAGAACTCAAGGTCTTTTTTGACACCGATGGTATTTAATAATTAGCATCAAATGAAACCCACAATCTATTCGTTAAGTGAAATTGGCACTTAAAAGCATAAAATCGTAGCGCCACCATTTATTATATCATTAATACAATTGGTACAATTAGGACGTAGGGGTTCTCCCACTTAAATAAGTTGACAGATCCAGCTTTTATCTAATCTGTCACTTTCAAGGTTAAAGCTATCACAATAGCATCTATTAACGGATTATATTTCATTAAGTGTGGGAGTAAAAAGTTTAATTTGTAATCAATTAAAGTTTTGTGGCTATTAAGTATATTGTTTTTAATTTAGAACTTTTTTTTGTATATTCCCATATCGTTAACACTTTAATACTATTTTAACTCTTTTAAATAACCCAATATTATGTTAACATGAGATTAAATCAGAGGTCAGTTTAATCTTCTGAAATATATAGCATTTAAATTTACACATCGTCATTCAATTTTAGTTTTGCGTCATAAACTTTCGATAATTTTTTTTTTTGGTACATTGTTGGCGATCTCAATACAATTGTAATTTACTTCTTTGGTTTCTTCATAAATGTGATAAATATTAAATTAATTTTTTTAAAAAGTGGGCTCTAAAATAGGAAATGCTCATTGAATGCAGGGGTACAAAAAGAATGATCTTTTATTGAGAAAACTATTACCGATTACGACGTCAGGTGCAACACATTTGCCTTAAACTTTATATAAATAGTGATCAACATAAAAGAACAATTTATGATTTTTTTTTGTTCAACAAGTTAGAAATTTCTGTCCGAGATATATGGCCACCTTAGTTAAAATAATCTCTTTCGGTTATTCAATCACAGCAGGATGAGGAGAGGGTAATTGTTATTAACTGAGACACTGTTGATTACACTTAGTGCAGTAGTTGGGTAATAACATAAAATCTTTGGAGTTTTTGTAAATAAATTATTATTCACATTTGGTTGCACTGTACTAAAATCATAACAAAGTATCAGCACAAACAAATGCGAAAAATTAATTATTCAAAGTCCATCACTTGGTGTCCGTAACGTTTCTTCCTTAACGCTGTTATCTTGTGGTCAAAAATAATTTAGGAGTTAACTGATTGGTGTTTACTTCTAACATTATCCTTATTGTATTTTTTAGTAATACAAAACAATAAAAATTATCATCTCTGTGCAGTATGTTACAGTACAATTTTTTTGATTTCCTCTTAATAGCAGATATAAACCTTACGGTTAATATTGATAAATCCTAAGAAAATAATTATTATAAATAATCCTTGCAGTTTTTAATAAATAATTATTCGCATTCGGATCGACTAAACTAATTTAATAATAAAGTTATAGCCAAAACAAATGCGAATAATTAATTATTTTAAAATCCATCAGCTTAGGTATCCATAAGTTTTTTTTCATATTGATGTTGTCTGGTAGTCAAAAATAATTTAGGAACTTACATACTAACGTTTATTTATAAAATTATTCTTAATATTTAATAGTACATATTTAAAAGTAGTTTTCTCTATACAGTATGTAATAATATAATTTTTTTTCGATTTTGCTAAAATAGCATACATGAATATTAACGTTATTACTAAAACATCATAAGAAAATAATTATTAAAAAAAATCCATGCAGTTTTTAATAAATAATTATTCGCATTTGGACCGACTGAACTAATATAATAATAAAGTTGCAGCCCAAACAAATGCGAATAATTAATTATTCAAAGTCGATCACTTGGTGTCCGTGACGTTTCTTCTTAAACGCTGTTATCTGATGGTCAAAAATAATTTAGGAACTAACTGTTTGGCGTTTACATGTAACATTATCCTTATTGTAATTTTTAGTAATACATAACAATAAAAATAATCTCTGTGCAGTATGTTACAACACTTTTTTTTCGATTTCCCCTTACTAGCAGATATAAACATTACTGTTATTACTGAAAAATCATGGGAAAATAATTATTAAAAATAATCCTTGCAGTTTTTAATAAATAATTATTTGCATGTGGATATACTGTACTAATATAATAACAAAGTATCAGCACAAACACATGCGAATAATTAATTATTTTAAAATCCATCAGCTCAGGTATCCATATGTTTTTTTCATATTGATGTTGTCTGGTAGTCAAAAATAATTTAGGAACTTACAGACTAACGTTTATATATAACATTATTCTCAATATTTAATAGTACACATTTAAAAGTAATCTTCTCTGTACAGTATGTGATAATATAATTTTTTTTTCGATTTTGCTAAAATAGCATACATGAATATTAACGTTATTACTAAAAAATCATAAGAAAATAATTATTAAAAATAATCCTTGCAGTTTTTAATAAATAATTATTCGCATTTGGACCGACTGAACTAATATAATAATAAAGTTGCAGCCCAAACAAATGCGAATAATTAATTATTCAAAGTCGATCACTTGGTGTCCGTGACGTTTCTTCTTAAACGCTGTTATCTGATGGTCAAAAATAATTTAGGAACTAACTGATTGGCGTTTACATGTAACATTATCCTTATTGTAATTTTTAGTAATACAAAACAATAAAAATAATCTCTGTGCAGTATGTTACAACACTTTTTTTTCGATTTCCCCTTACTAGCAGATATAAACATTACTGTTATTACTGAAAAATCATGGGAAAATAATTATTAAAAATAATCCTTGCAGTTTTTAATAAATAATTATTTGCATGTGGATATACTGTACTAATATAATAACAAAGTATCAGCACAAACACATGCGAATAATTAATTATTTTAAAATCCATCAGCTCAGGTATCTATAACTTTTCTTCATATTGATGTTGTCTGGTAGTCAAAAATAATTTAAGAACTTACAGACTAACGTTTATATATAACATTATTCTCAATATTTAATAGTACACATTTTAAAGTAATCTTCTCTGTACAGTATGTGATAATATAATTTTTTTTCGATTTTGCTAAAATAGCATACATGAATATTAACGTTATTACTAAAAAATCATAAGAAAATAATTATTAAAAATAATCCTTGCAGTTTTTAATAAATAATTATTCGCATTTGGACCGACTGAACTAATATAATAATAAAGTTGCAGCCCAAACAAATGCGAATAATTAATTATTCAAAGTCGATCACTTGGTGTCCGTGACGTTTCTTCTTAAACGCTGTTATCTGATGGTCAAAAATAATTTAGGAACTAACTGATTGGCGTTTACATGTAACATTATCCTTATTGTAATTTTTAGTAATACAAAACAATAAAAATAATCTCTGTGCAGTATGTTACAACACTTTTAATTTGATTTTCCCTTAATAGCAGATATAAACATTACTGTTATTACTGAAAAATCATGGGAAAATAATTATTAAAAATAATCCTTGCAGTTTTTAATAAATAATTATTTGCATGTGGATATACTGTACTAATATAATAACAAAGTATCAGCACAAACACATGCGAATAATTAATTATTTTAAAATCCATCAGCTTAGGTATCCATAAGTTTTTTTTCATATTGATGTTGTCTGGTAGTCAAAAATAATTTAGGAACTTACAGACTAACGTTTATATATAACATTATTCTCAATATTTAATAGTACATATTTAAAAGTAATCTTCTCTGTACAGTATGTGATAATTTTTTTTTTTTCGATTTTGCTAAAATAGCATACATGAATATTAACGTTATTACTAAAACATCATAAGAAAATAATTATTAAAAATAATCCTTGCAGTTTTTAATAAATAATTATTTGCATGTGGATATACTGTACTAATATAATAACAAAGTATCAGCACAAACACATGCGAATAATTAATTATTTTAAAATCCATCAGCTCACGTATCCATAACTTTTCTTCATATTGATGTTGTCTGGTAGTCAAAAATAATTTAAGAACTTACAGACTAACATCTATTTATAACATTATTCTTAATATATTATAGTACATATTTAAAAGTAATCTTTTCTGTACAGCATGTGAAAATATAACTTTTTTCGATATTGCTAAAACAGCATACATGAATATTACCGTTATTACTGAAAAATTATAAGAAAATATTTATTAAAACTAATCCTTGCAGTTTTTAATAAATAATTATTCGCATTTGGATCCACTAACCTAATTTAATAATAAAGTTATAGCGTAAACAAATGCGAATAATTAATTATTTTCAAATCCATCAGCTTAGGTATCAATAACTTTTCTTCATATTGATGTTGTCTGGTAGTCAAAAATAATTTAGGAATTTACATACTAACGTTTATTTATAACATTATTCTTAATATTTAATAGTACATATTTAAAAGTACTTTTCTCTGTACAGTATGTAATAATATATTTTTTTTCGTTTTTGCTAAAATATCATACATGAATATTAACGTTATTCTAAAAAATTATAAGAAAATAATTATTATAAATAATCCTTGCAGTTTTTAATAAATAATTATTCGCATTTGGACCGACTGAACTAATATAATAATAAAGTTGCAGCCCAAACAAATGCGAATAATTAATTATTCAAAGACCATCACTTGGTGCCCGTGACGTTTCTTCTTAAACGTTGTTATTTGATGGTCAAAAATAATTTAGGAACTAACTGATTGGCGTTTACATGTAACATTATCCTTATTGTAATTTTTAGTAATAGAAAACAATAAAAATAATCTCTGTGCAGTATGTTACAACACTTTTTTTTCGATTTCCCCTTACTAGCAGATATAAACATTACTGTTATTACTGAAAAATCATGGGAAAATAATTATTAAAAATAATCCTTGCAGTTTTTAATAAATAATTATTTGCATGTGGATATACTGTACTAATATAATAACAAAGTATCAGCACAAACACATGCGAATAATTAATTATTTTAAAATCCATCAGCTTAGGTATCCATAAGTTTTTTTTCATATTGATGTTGTCTGGTAGTCAAAAATAATTTAGGAACTTACAGACTAACGTTTATATATAACATTATTCTCAATATTTAATAGTACACATTTAAAAGTAATCTTCTCTGTACAGTATGTGATAATATAATTTTTTTTCGATTTTGCTAAAATAGCATACATGAATATTAACGTTATTACTAAAAAATCATAAGAAAATAATTATTTAAAAAAATCCTTGCAGTTTTTAATAAATAATTATTTGCATGTGGATATACTGTACTAATATAATAACATAGTATCAGCACAAACACATGCAAATAATTAATTATTTTAAAATCCATCAGCTCAGGTATCCATAACTTTTCTTCATATTGATGTTGTCTGGTAGTCAAAAATAATTTAAGAACTTACAGACTAACATCTATTTATAACATTATTCTTAATATATTATAGTACATATTTAAAAGTAATCTTTTCTGTACAGCATGTGAAAATATAACTTTTTTCGATATTGCTAAAACAGTATACATGAATATTACCGTTATTAATGAAAAATCATAAGAAAATATTTATTAAAAATAATCTTTGCAGTTTTTAATAAATATTTATTCGCATTTGAATCCACTAAACTAATTTAATAATAAAGTTATAGCGTAAACAAATGCGAATAATTAATTATTTTCAAATCCATCAGCTCAGGTATCCATAACTTTTCTTCATATTGATGTTGTCTGGTAGTCAAAAATAATTTAGGAACTTACATGCTAACGTTTTTCTTCAAGCGTCTTATAATGTCTATATTATTCTACTGAACGCCTCATGTAAAAATAAGTCATTATTTTACTAGTACAATAATATCTCATTATATCACTAGTACTATAATGGTCGCTAAGCAACCGTAAA
Organism: Elmis aenea; assembly: GCA_947652605.1. Classification (NCBI taxonomy): domain Eukaryota; kingdom Metazoa; phylum Arthropoda; class Insecta; order Coleoptera; family Elmidae; genus Elmis; species Elmis aenea. The sequence goes on from OX393584.1 coordinate 11,142,478, forward strand.
ATGCGCTACGCTCATTGGTTGAATTTAGTAAAAGTGGGCGTGATTTTGTTCAATACATGTTTGGCAGGAGAATGAGAATCTGACAGATGAAGTAGGTAAAACTTTATGTATTTGCTTGATTTTCGCTATTTCTTTGACGCTTGAAGAAAAAATTGAATATGCACCTCGACAGGAAAGTTCCTTTTTATCACTCGTGATAAAAAGTCGAACTTTACTGCCTTGGTACATAAATAACTATTATTTATAAAATTATTCTTAATATTTAATAGTACATATTTAAAAGTAATTTTCTCTGTACAGTATGAAATAATATAATTTTTTTCGATTTTACCAAAACAGCATACATGAATATTAACGTTATTACTGAATAATCATAAGAAAATAATTATTAAAAATAATCCTTGCAGTTTTTAATAAATATTTATTCGCATTTGGATCGACTGAACTAATATAATAATAAAGTTACAGCCCACACAAAGGCGAATAATTAATTATTCAAAGTCTATCACTTGGTGTCCGTAACGTTTCTTCCTTAACGCTGTTTTCTTGTGGTCAAAAATAATTTAGGAACTAACTGATTGGCGTTTACTTGTAACATTATCCTTATTGTATTTTTTAGTAATACAAAACAATAAAAATAATCTTCTCTGTGCAATATGTTACAATACAATTTTTTTCAATTTCCCCTTAATAGCAAATATAATCATTACAGTTATTACTGAAAAATCGTGAGAAAATAATTATTAAAAATAATAATTGCAGTTTTTAATAAATAATTATTCGCATTTGGATTCACCGAACTAATATAATAATAAAGTTACAGCGCAAACAAATGCGAATAATTAATTATTCAAAGTCCATCAATTGGTGTCCGTGACGTTTTTTCCTTAACGCTGTTATCTTGTGGTCAAAAATAATTTAGGAACTAACTGATTGTCGTTTACTTGTAAGATTATCCTTGTTGTACTTTTTAGTAATACAAAACAATAAAAATAATCTCTGTGCACTATGTTACAATACAATTTTTTTCGATTTCCCCTTAATAACAGATATAAACATTACAGTTAATAGTGATAAATCGTTAAAAAATAATTATTGAAAATAATCATTGCTGTTTTTAATAAATAATTATTCGCATTTGGATCGATTGAACTAATACTCTAATAAAATTACAACCCAAACAAATGCGAATAATTAATTATTCAAAGTCCATGACTTGGTGTCCGTGACGTTTCTTCTTAAACGCTGTTATCTTGTAGTCAAAAATAATTTAGGAACTAACTGATTGGCGTTTCCTTGTAACATTATCCTTATTGTATTTGTTTTTTCTCTGTTACAATACAATTTTTTTCGATTTCCCCTTAATAGCAGATATAAACATTAATCCTTGCAGTTTCTAATAAATAATTATTCGCATTTGGATCATCTGTACTAATATAATAACAAAGTATCAGCCGAAACAAATGCGAATAAGTAATTATTTTAAAATCCGTCAGCTCAGTTCATTGATGTAGGTTAAAAATAACATAAAAAATTTAAAGAATCTATTAGTGGCATTCTAATTATTACATTGAACGAATCATATTTTATATTACAACTAGGTATATGTTAGAAATAATCTTCTGTATGCAATACCTAATAATCTTATTGTTCGTATTTTTCTATAACAGGTCATGTATTACAGCCGTTTTTGGAGAAGCGGGATAAATTAATTATTATTGTTAAGTACTTGCAGTTGTTTTAAAACAAATAATTCGCGTTTGGACGATTCATTACTAATATAATAATAAAGTTACAGATCAAACAAATGCAAAAATGAATTATTTAGATGAAGTTCATCAGCTTATGAGGTATCCATAATTTTTCCTCATATCAATGTTGTCTTGTAGTCAAAAATAGTTTAGGAACTTACAGACTAACGTTTACTTACAACATTATTCTAAATATTTTATAGTATTTAAAAGTAATCTTCTTTGTACAGTATGTGATAATAATTTTTTTTTCGATATTGTCATAATAGCATATATTAATATTACTATTAATACTGCAAAATAAAATAATAATTCGCATTTGGACGCCATAACGATACTACGCTTGCCCCTGAGAGTTCGTTGTATCGTCCATAGCAATGCTGTAACAAATCTCTTAATATTACTTGAACGCGGTCACGAAGCGCTGTTGCCGAGAGTACGAAGTGCGTCTTGCAACAATGTCTTACTGCTGTACGTGCGCTCCTTAAATATTTAAAATGACACACATTTTTGTACTAACTAAAATAACACAAAAAATTTGCTAACGAATCATTTCTATTGTTTTTTTTTCTTTCTTAAAACTACAACAATAAAAACAATTCAAGTAAACAAACCGTTACTGCAACTAATAAAACTCCTACCTTATCTCCATTTTTTTTTCGCACAATCCATAAACGATATCAACGAAATCTAGAGCTGTGCATCTGATATAATTCGAAGTTATTGGCGAATTTCGTATTAACTTGGGTCATGGTTCATGGTGATACTAAAAAATAAAAATAATCGATAACTCATTTGCAATAATTAATTTTACGATATTGAATGTGACGGTATTTTGCGTTGTGTATAAGAGGTGCATATTTTAAATACTTATTTTCGAAATTTTTACCCTTAGTTATTAAAATCATTTACAAATATTTATACCTACAGTTTGTACACAATATATAAGAACAAATATAAGCAAAAATGTAATTAATTTTACACAGATAGTGATTAAGGTAACGTTTCGTAGGAATATGTTTAAATCATTGTTGAATGGAATAAAAACTTTTATATTTAACAGGTCGAAACTAATAAAAACGAACGAATATTAAAATACTTCACTTAATAGTTTCAAATAGTGTATTACTAAAACTAGTGTATAAAAAATCCGCTTGACTGAATTGTAACGGTATCCACGCTTTGTATAAATTGACGTGTTGACGTATACAGGGTGAATCGAAAATTCTGAATTTTAAACTAATATATTTTAAGAAACTACTTAAACCATAATACCATCTGAAAATATTGGCAAAAATAATAAATGTTCATTTTAATAAAATTACCTTGATCGTCGTGATACAGGGCGAATCAATTTCGTGAGTGTGTACGACACGTGGCTGATTCAATTTAGTAATAATGCACTTATGATTCTTATATCTATTGCTATGATTAATTATTATTAGAAGCTTTAACGATCAACATCACACCACTAATAATTAACAACAAACAGCTCCTAACAACAATTTTTATGCACTCAGACCTACACATCTAAATCTTCGTTGCAACAACTTGCCCGCCATATTAAAGATGGATGTGCATAGCCAACTTCAAATCGTTGAACAAATTCGGTAAAGTGGTGGGGAAGGCGGCAATTTCAAAAGTGACGTAGTTATATTAAAACCGTACGCTTCGATTTTTTTGGAACAATCCCGAATTTTTACGTGTTGTTCTGAATTTAATGTTAATGAAAACTTTCGAGTGTTGTGCTCTTGTTAACTATTTTATTATAAATAAATCGTCATGCGCTCATGCTTTAAATTGTAAAAAAGTTTGTGATATAAGTACTCCAACAAGAAACTTCTTAAATATTTTGTGTTAACATAAATATTTCTTTCGCGAGTTACTGAGGTTTCTAAAAGTTTTAATACAAAATCGTCCATTAATTGGCACTAAGATTTAGAAGCCTTGGACTCTTGTAGTCCTGCTAAAGTAATTAGATACAAATTAAAGAAAATTAAGCATTTTATAACCTGTACCGTTGTCAGGCTAAATGTAAACAAAAAGTTATAATAAAACAGTTGTCAGTTTATATTAATGTCATCCAAATGTAACAATAACAATTTTGGTTTAACAGAAAAAAAACTCTTTTCAGTACACGACTGAGAAATAATTGTTTAGTACGTAAATATGATAATTTTTTTATAAAATTACTTACAGCATTTAATAGGTTTTACAAGTAGTACCTATGGGTTAAAGGTTTGGTTAAATAGTTGGAAAGTTTAAGTGATTTATTAGTTCATGTAAATAGTAGGGGGTCCTTATTTAACATTTTTTTGAAATGTTAATGGTCACCCGCTAATTTTTTTCTACCTAAACGATGAAACCATGCAACACGGGAATCGTTCCTCGCTGGAAAGCTCAAATCTGGAATCCAAAAATTATGAATTTTTGCTGCCCTCTATATTACAAGAGTCAAAGTATAATATAAATACAGAACACTTCGTTTTATATTTAATCTTAACTATTGTACAGTGGAAGATAAAAACATCGTGTTATGATAACTCAAGGGCTACAAACTGGGGCAAAGTTGCGTAATTATAATGCTTAGTCAATTTCAAAAAGAAAGTAAAATAATTGACTAAGTATTATACCCAGTTTCTTAGCCCTTGAAATACATTCACATGATGTTTTTATCTTCCACTGTACAATAGTTAAGACAAAATATAAAACAAAGAGTTCTGTAATTTATTATATTATATTTAGGCTGTTGTATTATAGAGTAGAGGGCAGCAAAAATTCTTAATTTCTGGATTCCAGATTTGAGCTTTCCAGCGATGAACGATTCCCGTGTTGCATGGTTACATCGTTGCATGATTCCTGCGTTGAGTGATTCCAGCGTTGAACGATTCAAGATTTGAATGATTTTACAGGTGCATTTTCCAGATTTGAACATTCCATATTTAAATGTTTCAGATATTAATGACTTACCGTTGAGCACTACATGTCTAACAAAAAATATGTGGTTTCCACGTGATTTTTGCAAGAAAATTAATTGCAAGAATCACATTTAATTGTTAAGTCCACATTTTTTTCTACAGAATTGGAGTAACAAAGTATTATCATCAACCTACTACGAGTTAAGACAAAGTACTCAGCTATAAGTCAAAATGACGCTGAAGTCATTTACGATTAGATCTAGACAATTAGTTACCACATTAAATTAACATTGGCAAACTTTATACTCCAGCGTGCCCGCTCTAGGGTTAAGTATTTTTGAAAGTTTTTTAAAACCTGTAGGAAGGTCATATCGAAATTTGTTAAAACAGTTGTCGTTAAAAATAAAAATCACAAAGTATAATTGAACCATCAGTTTGAAGAAGGGAATAAGCGACAAAATTTCATAAATTGAGTTTGGTTTAAAAATGGCATCATCAAGTGTCGATTCAAGCGTTACGTTAAAGAAAGAAACAAAAACCAAAATCCTTATGAAGTTATTCGACGTTTTAAATCGCGTCAGTTTTAAGAAGGGAATAAACGCCAGATTTATTCCCTTCTTCAAACTTTTGCTGTGGTGCATGCGCTCTGCGCGATTTGGCCATGTCAAATAGCAAATGGCAACGACAAATTAATACTCGTTAATAAAAACGAAATTAATTGCCTTAAATCTAAGATATGTCTAGTAGTAACAGTAGTAACAATGAATGTGGAAGTGAAAGTGAAGTGCCACGCAAAAAGACAAAGGGCGTTAGAAACGTACACCTGTACAAACACGAAATTCAAAAACGGAGAAGTCTTCACGGTGAATCCTACGTAAGTACTACGACCGGTCTAACTGTTGCGGCAAAGTCTAATACCAAAGCCGATTGTTCATGTAAAAAAAATTGTACAAAACAATTTACTTCTGAAGAAAAGAAGTTTTTATTACAAAACATATATAGTGGGCGCCCGAAAAAAGAGCAAGACACATTTCTTATGGGGTTAATAGAACGATCCAGTGTAGCTCGCAAGCGTTCAAAAAAAGAGACGCCAAAAAAGAGGGAAAGCACTTTTTCGTATTTTATATTAAAGGACTCAAAGAAAGTGAAAGTTTGCAAAAAGGCTTTCTCTATTTTGTATGCGGTAAAAAATAAAGCTCTCTACCGGCTAACATCAATGATTGCTGAAGGAAAATCGCCCATAGATTTGCGTGGTAAGCATCAAAACCGTGCAAAGGCGCTATCAAACGAAATAATTAACAGTATTGACGCGCATATTCGAGAATTTCCGCTTAAAGAGTCGCATTATAGCAGTAAAGTAGTAAAATATTTGACTGCCGACCTCAACGTGAAAACAATGTTCGAACTATTTTGCACCAAGTATCCTGATCTTGTTGATGTCGTCAAGTATGATTTCTACCGAAAATACTTTAATGAAAATCATGGATACAGATTTGGAAGGCCTCAGGTGGACGTTTGCTCAACTTGTGAGGCGCTGGAAATCAAAATTAAATCACCACTTCTCAACGAAAACGCCAAACGTGTTGCAGTTGCAGAAAAAATGGTGCATATGCGACGGGCTAAAAAATTTTACAAAAAACAGCAGGAAGTGTTGGCTATATGTAAAGAAAAGGATGAAGTGGGGGCGATTGTTTTTGATTTTATGCAGAATTTACCTTTGCCAAAAATGCCGGTGCAAGAAATGTTTTATTTAAGAAAGCTTTGGCTTTATGTTTTTTGTGTGCATAATATGAAAACAAATTCTGCCGAGTTCTACACATACCATGAAGGGGAAGCAAAACGGGGACCAGATGAGGTTTGCAGTTTTCTGTGGAGGAGCATTCAGAAGATGGATCCTGCTATAAATGAATTACATGTATTTAGTGATGCATGTGGTGGCCAGAACAGGAACAATACTTTGGTAAGATTTTTCCTCACTTTGGTATGTACGGGTCGTTTCAAGAAGATTCACCACTATTTTCCCGTGCGTGGTCACTCGTTTTTACAATGTGATCGAAACTTTGGAACAGCTAAACGAAAAATCAGAAAAAAGGACAGAATTTACACTCCCGATGAATACACCGAGATGATTACTACTGCAAAGACAACAGGATTTTCGGTAACCAAAATTACATCGGTCGACATACTTGACTTTAAAAACTGGTGGCCTAACTTCTTTAAAAAAACCACAAAATCGATAGATAAACATGCGAAATTTCAGATATCCAAGTATAAACATCTAGAATATACATCATCTCCTAAAGGCTACCTTATAGCCTCAGAATTTATTGATGGTTTGGTTAAAGATAGTTTCCTACTCTTGAAACCTGGAATGCCTGCAAAGTTACCGACAGCAAAAGCTTACGAACAAAAAAGACCTATTAATTTCAAAAAAATGCAAGACGTAGGAAAAATCATTGCATACATTCCCGATGACAAAAAAGATTTTTATGAAAACATTCTGACTTGGCCCACTACTGAAGTGGAAGGTGAAGAAGACTAAATAAGTTCTGGTATAATTTTGATATAATTTTTTCTTGTTTAAAATAATTTTTGTTTATTTCTTTTGTTATGTGATAATACTTAAATTAGATAAAGTTTATTTCTTTTCATCTTTGATTACTGCAAAACCTTCCTTTTACATCATTTTTATAATTGCAGTTCAATAGTTTGAAAAAGGGAATAATTCCACTCTCTTGTTGTCATGGTTACTGATAAAATATTTTGTCAAAAAATAAAGTGGTCGCAGAAATGTAATAACACAATAAAACTTTAATTTTTGCATCAAAAACAAAATTTATACAAGTGAAAATACCAACACCAACAACATTTTTTTAATTTTCCAAAAATTCATTTTTTGTAATTATTGCCTTCTTCAAACTGCTGGTTCAATTACACATTAGAAAAGGAAAATTCTTAACAGAAATAATATTCGAGAGAGAGATGTATCTTGCTGTAAATTTTGTTTCTATATTGTTTAAAACGGAGTTTGTTTGTATTATTTATATGTTTAAGTTAAAGTTTTTGTGCTATTCATTAAAAACAAAAAATGACGTTTTCGATTTTTGCTGATAACTTGCTTATTTGAAATCACACTCAAAATATTTTTCGACATTATTGGGACACTTTTTTGAGTACATTCGAAATTTGTTTATAAATTTTACGTATCTTCATTTGTTTATGTTATTTTATTTAACATGAACTTTCTTGTTGTAAATACGGGTTGTAGTTGGCTGTGGTACTATTAAAAAGAGAATTTTTCTCTCGTTTCATTAATGTATAGGTTGATAGCTTTATCTTTAAAAATTAGCAAGTTTTATCGATATTATTGTATTTATTAAGTTTAATCAAAGTGACTATTAAAAAACAAAACAAAACATTACACCAATAAATTAGCTGTATAAAGAAAAACTCAAATAACTTTTACATTTCATAGTAATTTATGATTTTTCATTGATTATTATGTACTACTGAATCTATATTACATCATGTGTTCAAAGTGTAGCCCTCCCTCCACGGGCAATACAAATTTGAGATCTGCGCTTTGTAGATAATAATTTGTCCTTCTTTTTATTCCCTAAAATAGCTATTTTTAATTCATCAATTGTATTTAATTGTCTTTTTGGGATTGGCTGTTTTAAGAACATTTTATCAAACAAAAAGTAATATGCTCGGGCAAACATTATTATTAACAAAATTCAAATCTCAAATTTGAATGGCCCGATAGAGAGTGGGCTACACTTTAAACGCAAGATATAGTTTAGATTCAATAGTAATAGTAATTGAAAAATAGTAAATTATTATTGAATGCAAAAAATATTAAGCTATTTAAGTTTTTTTGTGTTCAATTGAGTACAGCTAGTTTATTGGTGTAATGGTTAGTTTTGTTTTTCAATGGCCACTTTGATTAAACTTAACAAATACAATAATATTGCAATAACTTGCTTATTTTTAAAGATTAACCTAACAACCCATACGTCAATGAAACGAGACAAAAAATATTTAATGGTGTCACAGCCAACTGCAACCCGTATTTAAAATAAAAAGTTAAAGTAACAAAAACAAATGAAGATACGTAAAATGTATTAACAAATCTCAAATCTATTCAAAAAAGTGCCCTAATAATGTCGAAAAATATCTTGAGTATGATTTCAAATGAGCAAGTTATAAGCAGACATCCTAAATGTCATTTTTTTTATTTCTATGAATTGCGCAAAAACTGTCATTTTTAAATATTTTTTTTTCATTGAATAGTTGCTGTTAAATCATAGATAATTTTGAATAGTTTAACCATCTCTCCATCTCTTACCGTTTATGAGATCCCCATGCTGTCACGATAACTGGGACACCCTGTATAAAAAAGATCGTCGAGACGTTATGCTTTAGTCTTGCGACATAACCTATTTGCAAAATTATTTACCAGCCCGAGTAATATAGCAAAAAAAAGTACATTTACCAATGCAAAAAAACCTTTTCAGCCGTGTTTATGCAAGTACACTCCAGTACACGCTGTGATTTCTCGTGGGTAGTGAAAATCCCCTTAACAAGAAATTTATTATAGCTATAACACATGGCTACAAGACTACGCAACATGAATTTTAAAATTTAATTTAAATATTAAATATTTTTACGTTTTGTTTTATTCGCTGTCTGCCTAAACGTCAGCTAATATGATGTCTTACTGAAATACACATTTTAAATAATATTTATAAGCGGTACTTAATGTTTTATTAAGCGATATAGATTTATTTCGCTGGTTTCGTAACTTCATTGTAGATTAAAAACCACTAATCTATCTACTACGGCACATGAAGTTAAACTATACCGCCGGGAAAATTAATTCGAAGTTTGATAGCGTTTGAAGCTTTACTACTCATTTAGGAATACTTCTGACCATGTTAAGTTTTAACATTACTGCACGTTTAGGAATCATCCTGTTAACAAGCTAAAAGGTTACTATTCATTAAAAACAATTTCAAAAAGCTTGAATAAAAAATGGGGATGTACAAAATAAAATTTAAAAGTTTTAAGCAGTGACTGAGAACGGAACGAAAACGGTAAATGAAAATAACCGATTAACCCAATTTGTTTTAAGACCGAAAACGAAATTATTGTTAATCATTCAAGAACAAAATAGAAAAAGAATATTTTCCAAAACGGGTTTTAAGCGGTTTTATTACTATTAATATTAAAATGTTATTTGTTAACCGTCTATGGTCTATGCCAGGGGTGGCCAACCTGCGGCTCGCGAGCCACATGCGGCTCTTTGAAGGATTATTTGTGGCTCTCGATAAATGTACCCGAGTTCCCTTTTCATTTTTGTGCTATTATATTTTAAAAAATTATTATCGTTCCGTATGTGTTTCAAAATGTCTTTTAAATTACTGACAACAAATATGAAAGACTAAGTGCAACGTTGTAACAAATTTCATTTCCGTCCAAGTTAAGAATGATATGACTCATCGAAAACTGCGCGAACGAACATAAACAGTGGCGTAATCGTCCGTAATCGACCGACTCCAGACCGATTTTGAACGATCAGTATTAACTAACCAGCATCTCAAAGAATTACTGAGAAGTGCTGTCACCAATTATTCACCAAATTTTAAAGAATTATCAAGAGAAGTAAAATAAATGTGTTTAATTTTTAATATTTAAATTCAATACACATATTTTGTACTTTTATTTATATGTTTTCAATAAATATAATTTTTGTGAAAATTTTTTTTTAATACCTTTTTTGCATACCTTTTAAATACGTATTTAATTGCGGCTCGCGAAAAATTTCTAATTTTGAAAAATGGCTCGGACTATCAAGGAGCTTGGCCACCCCTGAGTCTATGCTAAGGGTGCTTCCCTGAAGCAGTAAAATATCTCACTAGAAATAAGTGAGCTTCACTTTTCTCCATATACAGGGTGATCCACACAGAAGGGCCACAATTGGATCTCGTAAACGGTAAGAGCTACAAAGAAGCTGAAATTAGATAAATTGTTCCCCTTTTTGTTAGCTATTCAGTGATCCTTTAATGTTTTAAAAAAGTTCATGGCACGTTAGATAATAAACAAAAATCAAAATGGGCTTTTTTTTTAATCGTTTTTAACTCGGTTATACTTGATGGTACAAAAATATTTTTTGGCAAAAAGTTGTAGAATTTTTTACGCACTATAAAATAAAAACAATAAATTTTTCAATATTGTTTAAATTCTTAGATATGTTAGAAAGTTGCATTGTTTTTAAATGGAAACCATAGTCGGCTATGACCTTATTAAAAAGCATTTTTATTCCCTTTGTCAATAATATAAGATTTGATGTACTTATTCATTTTGATATTTAGGCTCAAAGAAATAAAATTCATTAAAAAGTCACTATAAAGCTATAGAGTACCAAACAATATTGGAACTAGTAATTGTTTTCATTTTACAGTGCGTAAGAAAATCGACAACTTTTTTCCCAAAAATATTTTTGTAACGTCAAGTATAAGCGAGTTATTAACGATTTAAATAAAATGTTCATTTTGATTTTTGTTTAATATCTAGCGTGCCATGGAACTTTTTAAAACATTAAAGCATCACTGAATATGCCTCAGAAAGGGGAACAACTTGTCTTATTTAAACTTCTTTGTAGCTCTTACCGTTTACGAGATCCTAATAGTGGCTGTTCTATGTGGACCGCCCTGTATATACATTTAACATTTTTAATGCTATTAGTTACAATTTCGTGTAACACCAGTAACGGTTTAATTATTCTTTCTTTCTAATATGTTGATTGGATCATCAATAACTAATATGCACTTGATTGGACAACAAAAGAGCACGTAATAATCACGTCAGTTTTAACAGTTTAAAAAAATAACATTTGACGTTGACGATCTATCTTTTACGGTTTGTAAGAACTAAGCTAAATATAGGAAAATCAGTTTCAGACTGTGCAGTAGCTTTGCTTTGTTAATAAGGGTGAAAACTTAACATATCGCTGTTTCCAATTTAGCGGGGGACCAACGATTGCTAAGAAACAAAAACAAAAATGTAAATGGACTTTCAAAATTATCACAAACATTTTATATCTCACATTTTACTATAATCTGATATAGGGATTCTGAGTCTCGACAATTTTCGAAGTCCCGGGACTCGAGACTTTTTTTATCAAAGTCCCGGAAATTCCCGGGACTTCGAGACTTTTACGAATGTTATATACGTACTAGAAAATGGTGGTACAACCTGTCAAAAATGACGGAAGATTTTATAAATTACAAGAAATATGATGCAATATTCATATACTGAAAATTCAACGGCGATTTTCACAGTAAAAAATAAATTATTTCTTGACAGTGACATAGTTTCGGAAAGCACCCGCTACATACTTAAAATTGCTTCTTTGAACGTATCGTGATTGTGAATCGGTGGTGACAGTTGACAGAACTTATACGTCACACATCCATAAACAACAAATGATAATTTTTTAAAAAATCAAATTATATTCACGGGTATTTTTTTTAAAGCATTTAATTAAATTAATTAAACTTAAATTTAATTCATTTTAAATGCAATATTCTTATGCCAAGTTTAAAGTCACTCATGTTATTTTTTTACAAAAACACTGGACCTTGTCTATAGCTGTCTATATTATTCCAATTTTAAGAAAGGTTACCACAAAGAGACTGGACTTTCAAAACTGGTTTAGTTTTCCTACAAATAATTCTTTATGGATTCTAAGATAAGCAATATTTAAGTAAACTTATTTATATCATATTATAGTCAACGTGTTGTTTTTTTTTATACAAAACACAAATTTTTATGGCAAAAATTACCTCGAAAAGACAACACAATTAATAATTAACAATATCACTGTGATATTACGCTTTGAAATGTTTAACTAAAGGTTTTGTTTACAGAGAAAAATTTTAATTTTGCACCAGTTCATTTGTTAATGTTAATAATTACAATAAACAATGACTGAAATGAGGAATTTCGCTACACCAAAATATCCGCTGGACAACCAGGTTGAAAGACATAATTATGTAACAGACACATTTAATTTTAAATATTATTTTTGTTTCTCCTGAGAATAGTAGATAATTAATCGCGGTGTGTTTTACCAAAATCCATGCCTTTTGGTAGCGTATTAAATTTCCCAGAGGACATGATTTATGGCTTATTACTGTATTTAAACGCAGTAATAATATCTGCATATATGTCATGCTTTGTGTTAGTTTGATCGCATGCTTTAATTATCAGTCCACCTCTAAATTTGGAAAGTAAATTAATAATACTAATTAGATTTATTAACACAATCTAAGAAAACCAACTATGGCCAGATTTATCGACATCCTATCAAACTAATTAAAATAAAATAACAAGATAATACACCAAGTGTTTATTACCTGAGAAAAAGTTGGCCTAACCGAAAGGTTCTTAATTTATTTGCATACTTTCATCAAAAATAAACATCAAGAGTGTGTCAAATAAAACATTTTTTGCCAAAAAAAATAAAAATACAAAATTTAATAATTTTTTAGATGCTTTGAACTTACCAAGTAATTGCCAGTCTATTATGTCAAAAGAAACAGCGAAAAATTTGTTATTAAATCAAGATATTGATATTAAACAAAGACTTTGTTCGACGGTTCTCACCAACACCAAGAGATAAAATCCCTAGCTACAATTCGAGGAAGACCAATAAGCCGTATAAAAAAAAAAACTGTTAAATGCGAGACAGTTTGGCCGTTTTATAAACGCACCCTGTGGCAAGAAAATATTTTACAATGATGTTGGTACTACAGCAGGATTTTTATTAACGTTATATTAACATTGGTATTAAAACATTAAACTCTGGTTTCAAATATTCATTGCAAAATTATGAATACGGAAAAAAAATGAGTATTTTTTTAAATATAACCCAAAGTTGGCTGTGACATCACGAGGAAGGGGAATTTTCCCCAATCTAGTAATATGTATCATGTGAAGTCGATTATACATTTTCCTTACATTATAGCAAAAATTAGGTAATTTTTCATATTTAATTTTTTTTTAGTAGTAGGATTATGTCATTAAGAATATACATGGTAAAACAAACTGTCATTCTGCTGTTTTAACGATAATTTGACAGAAATAATCACGTTTAATTGTTGATTGTTTTTATTTTTGTACCTTAAAAACACGAAATGGCTTACGAATATTACGAAAAGTATGATATGGAAGAATGTTTTATTGAAAGTAATAATAATTCTGAAGCTGCAAGTCAAACATATTTTAATCGTAACCCATAAAGAAGACAACCTAACAAATCTTTTTTTGGAAGATTAAAACAAAATCTCATGTTGGAGACACATTCAAGACAATTTATATAAAAATAGTACCTAATAATAATATGAATGAACTAAGAGAAAATTATGTATTGATTCTATTTCTATTATTCATATTTACAACGCAGTTCAGAGTGTTTTAAGGCGATGTGAATTATGTGTTGCAAATAATGGAAGGCAATTTGAAAATTCAATGTAAATAGTTTTATATTATTTTAAAATTTTCTTTTACTTTGTATTATTTTATCCCTACTTTTTTGAAAATGGTAGATGATTATTGGTAACAACTTCTTCACTACATTTAATTTTGTGTTCCTTTGTTTTGGGTTTTTGTTTAATGTCCCACAATTAATGGGATTTTTTTTTTTAATCTTCTAAAAATAGATTTATTAGGTTGTCTTCTTTATGGTTAACGATTAAAATATGTTTCACTAGCAGCTTCAGAATTATTATTACTTTGAATAAAACATTTCTAACATATCATACTTTTCGTTATATTCGTAAGCCATATTTCGTGTTTCTAAAGCGCAAAAATATAAACAATCAACAATTAAACGTGATTGTTTTTGTCAAATTATCGGTAAAACAACAGAATAACAGTTTGTTTTATCACGTATATTCTTAATGACGTAAGCCTACTACAACAACAAAATTACAGATAAAAAATTACCTAATTTTTGCTATAATGTAAGGAAAATCTATAAATCGACCTCGCATAATAAATGTAATTGGAATGGGGAAAAAACTCTCTTTCTCGTGATGCCACAGCCAACTATGGGTTCTGTTTAAAAAAAATACAAATTTATATCACAACTCGAATTTCGATTTTTTTTAAATTGTCTACGCCACTGCATTCTTATCAAAAAAGTGCCTGCAAAACGTCAAAATTATTTTTCTTTATTTTCATAAACAAACGAGATATAGTCATAAAAACGAAAATTTGAAAAATCGAGTAATCGATGATAACTCGAAAACAAAAGACGATAACCAATTTTAGTTTTCACCATTAACTTTTCTTTGAAGCTTATTTGAATTTTAAAGATATGGGTTATTTATTGCATTTTTACATTAAACTTTTTTTGCATTAATTTATCAATATGTCTGTTTTTTAACAATTAACTAAAGACACTGTGATTTACTTAATAAATGTCCATCTCTAAAAGGTGGATCGACAAATGATTTCTAAACTGCTTTGAATTTTGTCAAAAGCATCTGCAGCACTAAAAGTATTTTAATAATATTAAGCACAAAAGTTTAGATAATATCAACAGGAATAAATTTCAAAGCTCTGTGTTTTTTATAGCCAACGCACGGACTAAGTTAATTTACTTTAAACTAAAAAATAAGTTACTTGAACATCAAATTTAGACTTTTTTGCATTCGGCAACCAAACCTTTGAACTAAAGCGCTCGTCACGTGGGACGTTGGTGCTTCAGATCTACCGCACGGTAACATAATTTTTCAAACAAAAAATCGGTTTTGCATATTCGATCGCGATGCACACGATTAGGCCTACAAGTATAAGCCGAACGGTAACCAAACTTGTCTGAAGTAGCGAAATCAACAAGCAATTCTTAAAGTACATTCAAAGAAGTCAACCACAAATTTTACAACCTATATACCTAGTGCGTCACAAACTTAACATTATTACTATACGGAATATCAGAAATTACAAATAAATTAAAAAACCTAAAAAAATACCTTATAGCGTCCTTAAATACTTGTTAAATCAGATAAACCGTAAACATTTTTTTTTACTGTACGACAAGTGCATGCCTAAATTTTTAACCAGTTACTTACTAATGCTATAGCGAGGAGGTACAACTATTCGTTATTTTTGAAATCGACCACATAATGTTATGTACGAATATATCCTTACAGGTTAGTTCTTCTTTCTTCAATAGATTTATCACTTGCAATTATCACAATCAGACAGTGTGAACCTGCACGTGAAGACGGTTATGGCGGTTAAAACTAAGTTGACGTTAGCTGTATCATGTATCAACGACTTCACACCGTCCAGGAAGCAATATGGGCAACTATCATAGCAACTATACATCTACCAACCCAAATAGTTACAAAAAATAATAAAAATTTTGACTTCCCTTTTACTTAAACTAGAATTATTTCTTAAAACACACATAAAATTTGAGGAAAATATTCTCAAATCAATTTATAATAAAATAAAGTAAATTGTTTAGAAATATAATCAGTTGGTAACGTCAAATGTCTTAAAAGCTTTTAATATGGAACCACCTCAACGTATCTGCATTTTTCTGTAATACAATAAATTTTGTCTAAAAATTTTTCTCCGCAATTATTAATCAAGGTCTAAACACCCTAACACCGAGTATCGGTCATTGTTTTTTAATTTAAAACAGGGATGGAAAACGTAGTGTAACAATATCCGATAACGTGATAATAACCACTCAATTATAATTTCTAATCCTATAGTGTCACGATATTTTGATAATGTTATATAACGTTATAATAACCAATAACGTTGCATTTAAAGTTATTTTGTATCGTAATTCTCTATAAATTAAATTTCAATATAGCATTCTTCAGTTTTCAGAAGAAGGTATATTTTGTTTGTATTTTAAAAATGAAAATAAAAATAAAATATCCAACGTAATTTTGTACCGTTTCCTAAATTTACATTTTACAGATCCCAAAAATAATTTCAGAGCTTCATTGATGCGTCGGGCTTTCATAGCGCCTCTCCCGTAGGAGAAAACAAATGCCAAAATGTAAGCATGTATCAACTTGACATTTAAGTTAATTTAGAATTTAAGCGAATATTAATTATGTAATAAAATTTAAAGTTTTTATTCAGAAACTATGAAAAGTTACAAATTAAAAATACATAAAAGATAAACGACTACAATAAATGTCTTCTATTTTCATCCAGACACAAATCTATTCGCCCGGATGTCTTCTTTCTTGATAACGTGTCGCATAATTACCGCTCGTCAATAAGCAATTTCTATCAGTCTCCTCTAGTACAAAAATCATATCGACTAGTTCGTCTTTTTCGAAATTCATTTTGATAATTTTCCGTCTTCTTTTACCACGAAATATAGAAAAGTACTTTTGCAGCAAGTATTAATCTGGAAGACTTTTGAACTATTGTAAAATATCACCTTCAGGTTTTTGGTGCGTACGGGCGTTAGTTTTTAACCTTTTATAAAATCGGAATAAAAACACTTTCACGTTTCGATGTAAGAAAATCTATTCAAATGTCAAGTTGACAATTGTTTACATTTTGGCATTTGTATCGCATCAGCGCGGCCTACTTCGGTACATAAAAATGCAATTAAATGGCTACTTTTGTGAAAAGTATTGAATATCACATCAACTACGGGATTTAGACATAAGACAACCCCTATAAAAATTAAAGAGGAGAAAAAATCTATCGAATAGTGAAATAAAATAAGGGTAGTTACATTTAAAAAAAATGAGTTATGTCAGTTTGAAGTTTGGAAATTTTGGAATTTTTTTGTGAACACCCTGTAACTGCTAAAACTTTTTTCTTAACTTCAAAAATCGAGGTCGCTACGATTTTTAAAGTTAAGCCTGCTTATGTAAGATTTTTCGGGAAAAAAATTATTAGTTGTCAACTTTGACACAAAATCAAAAAGTGAACAGACATTCATGTAGAGGTTAAAAAATGACATCCGAAGACCTAGAAATATACATGGTGTTCCTATTTAAAAAAAAAAAAATTTTCTATATTGTCGTTGCTATAGCGCATAAATGGGACACCCTGTATAGTTGAAAATAATTTTATGACGTTGATCTTTTCAAACCAATGATTTTATGTATTTAAGTTTTTTCTATCTCGGGCGGGGTGCTATGAAAGCCCGACACACTAATGAAGGACCCTGTATATAATTTATGTACCGTTATATAACACAACAATTAATTTTTGTATGTTATTTAACGTAACAAAACCAAATAATAAATAACGTTATACAATAACGTAACGATTTAAAACGATATTCCATTCCTGATTTAATATGATGGTTTGGTATTTAGTTTTTAACACTTTAACGATGAATGCAAAAATTACGCAATCTTAAAAACAGAATTCTTAGAGAAAATAATATTTTAATACTTGTGCCATACATTTAAAAACACAAATCAAATAAATCTGATTAATTATTTTTTATAATTAAATTTTATTAGCAATCAGATCTGATCTGATTAATGAATAGTATATTTTACATAAATATAAAAAATAATTAACTATTTTAGCGGTTTCATTTTCAATTTTTAAGAAATTCTCGTTACATATTCATTTATACAGATCTAACATAAGCAATACTTTTATAAGACCTCAAAATTTGTTACAAGCAATTTTAACAATTGAAAATTGACATATTTGTCTTTCATTCAATATCTTAAAATTCTGGCTCCAAAATTAATAAACAGCTTCGAAAAGTTTTGTGAAGCTCAAAAATGTTTTAGTTTCACTTACAATTTAGAAAAAAAAACTCAAATTGTATCACCACGGCTTGTTTCTGTAATTTCAAAATCTTTGTACATACTGCAATAACTAATTAAAAGTAAGTTGTTTGTTTTTAATTAGACTTAAAAGGGTTAATGTTAACCAGGTAATTCTTGTTGATTATCGTGATTTAAATTAATCGCACTAAACTCTGCAATTGCTGTAAGAATGTACGCCCTTCCTGCTTTCACTAACAATGTTCGCTATTATACCCTCAGGTTAATGCCATATTAATTTTTTATCGCGTTTTTATGTTGCTAACCCTCGTCGTCGATAAAATTCTTCTTTTTAAAAATATTGATTTTAATTTGCGGAATCTTTCCGTTGGTTGTGACATTATGCTTACTTGGTTATAGTGAAAGATGGAACTATATTTATCTGGATTTATCATAATCCACCACGGTCTAGATATTCTCTTGCATTTATTTGGCAATACAAATTTTTCCCATCATAATATTTGACAAATAATTATTTTTTGTTGGTTATGTAATCTATGAGGCGCCGTTTGTGTCAAAAAGAAATTTGCAAAATAAATAACATTTCGTACATAAATATACAAATATAAAAATATTTAGTCAATTTCACATTGAATTTTTTTTTTTTTTATATCGGTAATAATTTATTTATCAAGAAAATATTTTTATTTATTTCGTGTACATTCCACATTTATATTTTAAAAATTTTTTTTTTTTGATTCCTCTGGTTAATTTATTTTTCAAGAAAATATTTTTATTTATTTGCACACCAAAAATTTGTTTTTTTTTTCACTGCAATTATGTACGCTATTATACAACAGATGGCGCGCTACCCAACATTTGTGTTTAATTTTGAACTGCTGCGAAGCAAATTAACTATATTTGACGTTTGCGACTTCCAGTTTAAAGTAAGTACTGATACGTATACTCTTTGCAATTTTTTAAGGTAATTGTAACTATTTTTTTCACAGCATGTCAACTGGAAGACCACAGCTGCCTGCATCAGCAGAACAAATTACCTTCCTTAAGAAATCTCGTTTAAAATGGACAATTATTTCTAAAATATTAGGTATTTCCAGAAGCACACTATAGGTATAGAAGAAGCTTATTAACATTTAATATAATTGAACAAGCAGCAGTTCATAATTAAACACAAATGTTGAGTGGCGCGCCATCTGTTGTATAATAGCGTACATAATTGCAGTGAAAAAAAAAATATATTTTTGGTGTGCAAATAAATAAAAATATTTTCTTGAAAAATAAATTATTAACCAAAGGTATAAAAAAAAACAAAATTAAAAAAATATAAATGTGGAATGTACACGAAATATATAAAAATATTTTCTTGATAAATTATTACCGATGTCAAAAAAAAAAATTTAAATGTGAAATTGACAAAATATTTTTATATTTGTTTATTTATGTGCGAAATGTTATTTATTTTGCAAATTTCTTTTTGACACAAACGGCGCCTCATAGTAATCGATCAATAATAAGTATTTTTTCCCCTGATCTTTTTGCTTACGAGAAAATATTGATGCACGCATACATTTCGCAACTTTTTCCTAACCGAAAGCTTATTAATCTATTTGCATAATTTCATTTAAAAAAAAAAACGTCAAGGGTCTTTAATTGTCGAATAGAACATTTTCTGTCAAAACGGAAAAAAACTAATAATTTTTTCAAATCCCTAGCTTCAATTCAAAATGCGTTCGAGAAAGACCTTTAGGCCGTATAAAAGAAACCATAAACGCACCCTGTGCCAAGAGCACATTTTACAATGATGTTGGTACTACAGCAAGATTTTTAATAACGTAATAATATTAACATTGGTATTAAAAATATTAAACGCTGTTTACAATATTCAATGCGAATTTATGAATACAGGAAAAAAATTGTGTATAAACTTCTCTGTTTAAAATTCTTTTAAAGAAATAAAGTGTTCTAAAGTATTAATAGTCTACACCAGCGGCGTGCGGTCCATGGATGCGTTGGATGCGGCGCATCCCCTAAAATTCACGTCAAGAATATTTTTTTTCCGTATCATATTTGAATTTCGTGTAGCTTTATTTCGCTTTGATTTTATTTTTTGTTACGTGATAATTTTATTTATTATATACGATGTTTTGCCTGCTCGAAAATTTGCCTTATATAATCTACATCCAGTGAGCGGCTGACTAAATGTGTGCGACGCACAGCGCTAGCGATTGTGAGCCCGACTGAGGGATGGATTTCTGATTGTGGATTCGAAATTTGCGTTCTTGGCGCATGCGCACTGCGATGCAGTCCCTAGTCTATTGCCCGCATCGTTGCTTTACTTAACAGCTACGGGAAGCAGGGTTGTTCCTGCTATTACAATTGTAATAGATCTATTACGATAAGCATGGAACGATTACGCTATTACAAAAGCAGCAAATCTATTACATTTACAGTTTTCGTTTTTTCAACCATGTCCGTCTCCTAAAGAGCAATTTTACGTATAAGAAAATTTGAAATTTGCATTTTAGCGCTCTTTTCGTCACAGTAAAACAATATTTGAATGTATCTAGAGTTAGTTTATGACTTTATCAGTAGGTGGCGCTTTTAATTATTAGTACTTTTTTGCAGTAATCTTCATAACTTTTATTCAAACGGCTAGTAAATGCAATAATTCTATGCGTACTCTGACGGCGACAGACCTGGAACGTACTATTCATGCATATCATGTAGATTGTGCCATTTGTATAGTGAAAAAAAAATCTATTACATTTTGAAGGAATCTATCACAGTTTTCTTCCCTAATCTATTACAATCGAAAAATTGAAAAGAACAACCCTGACGGGAAGCGATTACTCTCATGGTTCCTCTGTGTGGGGCAACTGTTATATGGTAGGACAGCCGCACTCGATTGATATTACCGCACGCTAAAAAATAATCATTTCCGTTGTAGATTGATTTTTGTTTACTTTCTTAAAATCAAGCTTCTTCTATTTAAATAAGCTTAACTCTATTTTTAGTGCACTGTTTCGCTACTTAGAATTTTCATTATTATTTAATACGACCCATAATATGGATGAAACTGTGGTTAATAATAATTGCAATTTTTGATTGAAAATTTAAAGAATATGAAAAAAAAATTCCGGATTTTCTATTACAATCACTTCAGCCAACTTATGGAAAATACTTTGATTTTATGAAGTTAAAAATTCAATTACTTTACGTGTACTCGACTCCCGACTTTCATTTAAAATCTATAAATTGCATGAAAGAATTAATTATGAAAGATGAGCTAAAAGATGTTTTGACAGAAGTATTTAAATTAATACAATTAATTTGCACTATACCTTCCACGAGCGCATCGGCTGAACGATCGTTTTCGACAATGAAAAGAATAAAAACATTCACCAGAAGCAGCCAAAATGACGATAGACTGTCTGCTCTCGCTTTAATATCAATTGAAATAAAATTGTTGCTAAATATGAAAAATGAAAAAAGATTGTATGATGTTGCTATAGACGAATTTTGTAAAAAAGATCGTAGAATAAAATTAGTTTTTTTAAAAATTAATTGTTCGTTGTTTTGGACAGCATCCCCTGGTTGAAAAGTCACCGCACGCCACTGGTCTACACATCTTCCGAATAAGTTAATTGTCAGTAATGTTTATAGTTTAAAAAATTGCCCTACAAGGAAGAGTCACGATACGTTGTCGCTAGAATTTGATTAAGGCTGTGTTTATTGCATCAAGGACATCAAAACTAAATTTTTTCTAGAGTTATAAATGCCACTGGCCATTCATTCAGAAAAATAGGGAAAAACTGAAAAATTGGTATAAAGAGGTCATTTTTGCGATCGCGTTGGCCATAAAACCGTCAGAGACAAAATCGAAATTCTTCTATTTACCAATGCGCGCATACCTTGCAAGTAGAATAGTGCAAAGTTTTTAAAAAAATCTTTAATGGTTTCGGAGAAAAACGTCAATATCGAAACCCCTGCATAAGCGCTAAGATTTGAGAAGTTGTGGTATATCTGTATAACTATATCTATGCGACTTGCATAGGCGTTTAACATAGGGAAAACAGTTTTTACAAAGGCCTCGTTTTTCGCGTTTTTCTCCGGAACCGTTTAAGATTTTTTGAAAAACTTTGCACCATTTTACTTGCAAAAGATGCGCGCATTGGTAAATAGGAACATTTCAATTTTGTTTCTGAAGATTTCATGGCCAACGCGATCGCAAAAATTACTTTTATTAGGTATCTAACTTTTCAGTTTTTCCGCTATTTATCCGAAGGAAATGGCCAGTGGCACGTATAACTCTGCAAAACATTTAGTTTTGATGTTCTTGATGCAATGAACACGGCCTTAATCAAATTCTAGCGACAACGTTTAGAATTTTGAATGATGTTGGACAAGATATTTAATTTTGTATGTATTAGGTGATTGGTGTGTGTTTAGTTTTATTCTACGCCTCTGCCGTTCTACCATTAGCTGTAAGGCTTTTGTTGTACTTGTATGTGGACTCTGTATGACTCCCTACAGCTTTTTCCATCTTAAGCTTTTTTTGTACTATACTATTTTTTCGTTTAAGAAAATCGTATACGATTTTCTAGTACGGTGTCAATCAGAAATTAAAAATCTTGAACGAAAAATTCGTACGAAATTACTACGTGCCCTAAATGCGTCCAATTTTAGTATGGGTGTAATTACTGTAACTATCTGACCGCATATTATTTGTGGGTTAGGTTAACTCAAACAATCAAACGATGTTAAATACTCCCTCTGTCCCAAAATAAGTGTCCGATTTGGTAAAAATTTTTGTCTGCACAAATGGAACAAAAAATTTATTATCGATTTCTCAGAAAATTTTATTCTTGATAAAAGTTGGTGCATGGTCTAAAACAAATTTTAAAATTTAAAAAACATTAATAAACAGTAATAGGACACTAGATTTTAAGCGATTTTTGAAATATTCATGAGTGATGCTTAAAATTTCTCATGCACCAACTTTCTTATAGCAGGTAATGGTACACACTTTGACGCTTTTCTGTGACAGATTAGGCTTTTTTCTTTGTGGTGCAACTACAGGAACTTCTTCACTGTTCATGATGTGTCTACACCGGTATTGTGTAAAATGGCAAGATAAAATATGTTTTTAAAATAACGATCCAAAAGCCGAGCTAACGTGTTTAAACTTTCTGACTATGCACAAATGTCACTTTTGACATATTTTACTTGACGTTATAAGCAATTACAATTTACGTTTTAAAATACAATTAAGATCCAGCAAATATAGTAATCGGACACTTATTTCGGGACAGAGGAAGTACTACTTATTACCGTTAATCCCTCACAATTTATTTTGTAGGAATAAATATGTAGAATGGGACAAGCGTTATATAGGTACGTTAAATTTTAAAATGATTCGCTTTTTGTTCTGTGTTTAAATTGAACATTTGACATGGTTACTCAAGGTGCCAACAAAATATGATAAAAGTTACTAAAAAGTAACCAAAATATGTTGGAGTTTTCGTACCAAAAAATAGTACAATGTAAATGGTTCACATTTTCCATGCTCAATTCTTGAACGAAATTGTTGTATTAAAAATCGTATACGATTTTCTTAAACGAAAAAATAGTATAGTATAAAACAGACTTTATGCTAGCTCTTTAATTTACTTCACTTGATCCTTTTATTTGTGGCAGGTTTTTTACCCCATCATTGCAGGTTTTTACCCCATCATTCCAGGTTTTCCTTACGATTTTTTTTATTAGTTCGCGCTAATCTATGACATGTCCTAGCTATCTTAATTATCTCTTGACTATTTTGTTTCAAAGATTGTATTTTTAGGTTTTCTTTATGGGTTTCGTTTCTAATTTTGGCTGTACGCGTTTTACCTTTAACTGTTCTTAAAAACCTCTTATCCATACTTCTGACGCGTTGTGTTTTGGTCGTGGTCCAGGATGTAACCATAGGTTAAGATGGGGTTTAACATTTTGTGGTAGATCTCAGCTTAGTTTCTTTTTTTTTCCGGGAATTGCATCTTTATCTATTATATAATTAATAGCGCTAATTAAGAAAGTTCATGCCTTGATTATAACCAGGCCTTCAAACCGTAACTTTTTTCGTTCCGGTTCAATAAAAAACAAAAATATCAGTTCGGTTCCGGTTTTCGTTTTGGAAAAAATAACGGTTTTTTCGGTTTTCGCTTTTTGGTTCAGCTCCGAATGATTAATTTTTTAATTTTCTTAATGTTTTTATTTGGTATAAAAATGAGGTATAATAATTAGATATAGAAGTATATATGATGATAGTATAATTTATTAAACAAAACATAAAAACGAAACGCGCGTGTTTGTTGAACATGTACCGAACCGAAATAGACCGATATTTTTTTTTCGAAACCTTCCGACAAAAATAACGGTTTTTTTGCGGTTTTCGATTTTCGGTTCAGTTCCGGTTCGAAGCCCTGATAATAACACACATTTGTTTTTTTGGCTGGTATATAGTACACTTGCAATTGGCCCTTTTCTTGTAATGTTTAAAAAACGATTTTTAATTAACTGTGTGATTGTCCTGGGCAAAGTGTTTTGTTGTTTTTGGTTTGTCTTGACTTTAAAAAGGCTGCTTTATACACTTGTAAATCGTACGCAGTTTGATATTGTGTAATTCAGTTTCATTCGTAGGAGCCATGTTTTATTCACGTATTTTCTAATTTTCTCGAGACGCTATGCGAACCGAAATTGTGTTGCGCTCGGACGATTTAAATGAATTTTAAATGGACAGTGGTGGAAAAGACTGATATGCTATTATCCGTAGCTCAGCAGCAGCGTATCGAGCTGGGATTCCCCTAATGTAATAATGCTTTAATCTGCGCCCGCCCCAGATACTCGGCAGCTTGTATGCCAATGTCCGCTCGCTCGCTTGTCTGGACGAACACAGACATACGATGTATCATCAATCATACTAGCAATCAGGAAGACGCGAACACATCATGTTTATGTATACGCTGTGCCTGTAAGGAAGAAACAATCGCATACTTGCCCCTTATTTTTTACTTCATGTTAAATAACGCTATTAGCAAATTATTGTGAACGCTGAACGCAACATGTTGTCGAAAGAAAATTCATCATAATTCCTTACAAAGCTTTCAAATAAGCGAGATATGTACATCCTCTTTGTTGTCAACCCAATTTTATAAATGATAGAGACCGCAGATTAGAGAACAAAGTAATATAATTTTAAGCGCGTATTAATCTTTTTATTATAGATAATTAACAATCTCATCCATCGTTTGATGTTGCAAATCGCATTCGTCAAATAGCAGAGTTTTACATTTTAGGCTACAATGCAGTGGTTCCTTCCTATGACAAAAATTAAAAAATCCATGTTCGTATTTTTGTTTTCTTTTTCTTCTCTACCGAACAAAACAAAAGCCAAACATTACCATACTTATAATTAAATTTATCTCACAAGTACATTTCATTACATTTTTTATCGTCGAATGTTAATGCATCGAACTCATTTACCGCCTTATCAAGAGCGCTAGAAAAAGAACAGTGTTTGTGAATTTTTTCCAAGAAAAGGGTTGATTTTGTCTAGTTTCTTTGTAATGGAGGTTCAAGGCCGAGGTGTGTATAGTAATTTAATGTATTTAATAAATAATTATGTTATGTATTTTAGTAGTTATTGGTGTCCTAAGAAATTGCATTTATTTGTCATTTTGTATTGCACCATTATTTTTTAATTAAAGTTTTAGTTGGTATGCCCTCGCGTGCCGTTGAATATTTAAAAAAAATATCATACTTTAAACCTTAAAGTATTAGTTTTCATTGCCTTCTTGCTCATCTTTTTCCACCTTTTCGAGTTATTCTACTTTCTGTTTCGTTAAATGCTCATCTTATCATTGTAAAAAAAATTCAATTTTGTCTAAAGAAACTCTAAGTTAATTAATTATATAATTTAATTTAGAGATTCATGTTTATTGATAATAAAAAGTTTATTTAAAATTACTAACTTTATAATATTGACAATAACATCTACATAATAAATAACGGTTAAATATGGTTTCCTTTTTTCTCAGTCAATGCGTTTCTTAATTAGTTAGTATCATCAGTTGACTTTTTT
Source organism: Elmis aenea (assembly GCA_947652605.1). Lineage (NCBI taxonomy): Eukaryota > Metazoa > Arthropoda > Insecta > Coleoptera > Elmidae > Elmis > Elmis aenea. The sequence goes on from OX393584.1 coordinate 11,169,074, forward strand.
ATCTAATTTTTTTTTATTATTTAGATGTTACTGTCAATATTATAAAGTTAGTAATTTTAAATAAATTTTTTAATATTATTAGTAGATACTAACTAACATGATATTTTTTTGTTTATACAGGGTGTGTAAAAATTGGCGGAAGCGCTACACGTGGCGATGTTCTTCGTAAAATTCTAAGTAAAAAATATTGAGACGAAAATGTTGTACCATGCTTGCTGTGTCTGCAAGAGGTCCTCAAAGTTTTGACATTCAGTCCTTTAAAAAGCGTTATTATTTAATACTTGCAAATGAAAAAGCTGCAATTTGGAATAAAAATAAATATCGAATAGTATTTTTTCCTAGATATTGTATTCTTCCTTTCTAAAATTGGTGTTGAAAATATGTAAATCACTAATTTAAATGAAAATAATACATATGGCAACAATGTCATTAGCTGTCATCTCTGTTTTTCTCGTAATTATTTCTAGTTTGTGTTTTACAATACCCGAAAGTTTGCAGCTATGTTTACGAACTGAAGGCTTTCAGTTCAAACAAAAATTGTAAATACAATACAAATAAAAATTGCTGATAAAAAAATGTCTAAACGCAAATCAATGTATGCAATGTTGCCAATTTTTTTTTTTTAATGGTTCCTGAGGCCATAGGAAGCATGGTACAACATTTTTGTATCAAGATTTTCGACTTAGAATTTTAAGAACAACATCGTCACGTGTACGCTTCCGCCAATTTATACACACCCTGTATATATGCCGTAAAGTAGATTTTTTGAAAAATGCACTTTAAATATACATTTGACCAAAACCATCAGAATTAGGTCCTTCATTTATTTTTATTTTTGACGCACCTTAGCATGGACGCGGGACCACTGCAATGTCTAGATGACATAAAAACTTTAACAACTTTTTAAACACGTAACTACAAATAACATAAAAAAAAATTAAGATACTTTATTAAAATTATTAGCACAGGTTCTTCTAATGCAGCATTTTTCTACCAAATCAATTTACGCTGACGTTAAATCGCTAAATATGAATATTTTGTTAAAGATCGGTAACCAATATTTTCAAAAAACTTAAATAATTCAAAAACTATTGATTTTATGTACATAAAACCTTGTACATTTTTTAAAGAGAATTTAATTTGGAATCTAAAAAATAAAAATTATACAGTTTGTTGTATTTAAAACGGTGCGTGGAAAAGAAACTCTGTATAGCTAAAAATAATTTTAGATTATGTATTATGATCTCCAACAAATTGTGTCCTAGAACTTTTTTTCTATTTTGAATAATTAAGCAGCTATGAAAAAAATACGCACTGGGTGGACACTCTTGGTTGTTACCAATTGATCGAATACCACACACTCCAAAGGCTTCCTTGCACCCAAAAAAGATTTTATTGTGTGCTTGGTGGACAGCCGCCGGAATCGTCCATTATGAGTTTTTGGATGTATACAGCTATTAATCAAACAAATTTCTTGTTAAGTGGTTCAAGTCATCCCGCGCGACGGTACCTTTGAATATTCAAACATCAAAATAGTTGAGAACATCAAAAAGACTATTAAACATGGTTATTACTTTAGACAGAGCAATATGCAACAAAGATACACTCACACACCTACATGATTGGTGACTGACATTGACCAAAATTTACAAGTAACTGATTTTAAAATGAGTTTTTATGGGGCCATAACATCTGTTATCTGATACCATGAATTTTAAAACATCAGTGAGGAAAACTATTTTCAAAGCTAAAATAATGATTAAACATAGTTGATACTTAATATAATAAACAAAACACAGAGGTATTAATGGTATTATACTTAATTAGTTGAAAATATCGCTTAAACATTTCTTCGAGATGTTTTTTAAGCATCTTAATATGTTATGGACTTGCAAAAAATTTCACAAATAGCTCCATAGTTAATAAATTTGATAAACATTCTCTAACAAATACATATCTACATACAAATCCTCTAAAATAGTATATTTTACAACAAGAGATAAAAGTCCAGTTTTTTTCGTGAGGTGAGATTTATTCACGAGCCGCGAGGCGGCGAGTGAGCAAATCTCCCGAACGAAAAAAACTGATTTCATCTCGAGTCGTCCATGCTATTTTTTCTACGAATTTAAAATTATATTATAGAACGAACGTTAATGTAAACGAACCAAATGACAATTTTTATGTATAAAGTATTAATTAATCATTTCATTTCCATAACGACACCACCACACTGACATTGGCATAAATAAAACTATAACCTGCGAACGAAATATATTTAATATTCATTTTTGTGCCATTCTTAGGCTTTTATATAAAATGCTACATTAAAATTAAATTATTTGATAAGAATATTTACGCAATTTTAGTTTATTATGAGTTAAAGCTAAAAAAAAATCGTAAATTTATCAGTTTGATTTTGACATTGACATTATTTTCGCCACTAGCGGCGAAAGTTAATTTTCGCCACTAGTGACGAAAGTAAAACTTTCATGTAGGGTAGGCAGTGAGAAAATGACAACTTTCATGTATATGAGTAAAAAAATATATTTGTACAGCTCTTCAAAGGTTCGAAAATTTTCTGAAGTGTGTAGGTTTGCAAATATTTTTGACAAACGTTCAAAAGTTTTCCAGTTAACTTCATGTGAAAAATACATATCCACCTTCCGCTCGATCGAAGATGTCATAATTTTCTTTTGGAACAGTTTCAGATTATTTAATTATTTTCAAGTGTACTGTTTTTACCCTAGCTAAACCTAGACATTTATTTTGGGAAAATTCCAAGTTCTCCAATTGCCAAAAATAGTAATATTGCGGGACCGTGTGCGAAAATGCGAAAATAAATGCGGGGCCGGATATTTTGATAAAGGGCCGAGTTAAAGTAAAAACGAAAGGGTCCTTGCCCATTTTTTTAGGTCACCAGCCTGTATTTTAGTAACATTTTATTTTAACTCGGCCTTTTATCAAAATATCCGGCCCCGCGTTTATTTTCGCATTTTCGCACGCGGCCCCGCAAACCCTAGGACCGGCTCTGAGTGTGCCGCGATATTGGAAGGGTTGAAAAACATTGTTCTAATGTATTGTAAGCTATCCTAACAGTTTCACTTTAATCGGTTTGTCTGTTGCATAACTTAACTTAAAAATGTTATCTCTATTAACTTTCAAATAAATTTTAATAAAAATAATAAAAGTACTAAGACCTCTTTTTTAATGCATTTAAATTTGTGGCAACAATTTGACTTTATTTACTGGTCGGTCTATAAGTTATTTGCATAATGACCCCAAACAATAACATTACTTTAAATTAGAGCAAAGTTAATTTTCAAATTTAAATGTTAGCACAAACTTAATGAAAAAGTGGCGTTGAATGTTTAAAATTCGCTTGTAAACAAAGTAAGGGAATTTATTTTAACAGCAGGAACTGAATTTCGCCCGAAGATTCAACAACAAGAGTATTTATTAGTAATTTTGGTAGAAACAGTAAATCTGGTAAATAATCAATTCACTATAAATTTGTAACTTTCAGGTCTGTGTAAAGATAGCAGGTAAATTGGCTCTTGAAGGCAAATATTCTTAAGAGGCCTTGTTTAAACAGCCGCGTTACTTCAGGGTTCTTCGAAGCATACGAAATGTTGATTTTATTAATAATGAAAGTAAGACCGTGCCTTGCTGATTAAGGTGCATCAACGCGTTTAATAACATTGTGCCTACTTTAACATTTTCTGCTAATTAATAAAGGTAATTTTTTTCTCATATAATTAACACTTTTAATGAATTCGCGTTAAAATTCGGCCGTGGATGGGCGTTTAAAAATTTTATAGCGAGTTATGCTCGTGCATAATCAAAACTAATTAGCTTTAAAAATTTTATGGGTATAGAGTTCCGATAATCGTTTCACTCCTATTTGCGACGGAAAAAAGGAAATTATCCGAATTAGCATAATCGTTGACTTTGTGGGTTGTAGCGTGCATTAATTTGGAGACTAAACGAAGCCCTGATTTGTAGATAGGCCACATATTGCCGAACAAACCCATGTGGCTACCCTTAAGACTGTAAGGCTGTGGTCCTGTTTAAACAGCACGTGTTCTCTCTAAAGTTCGCCAGAGTTTTGTTGAAAGTTGAATAACGTCCCAGCTTTCAGCCGACGGTCTTTGGTCATAGTTAACTATTCAAACGCCACTCTGTGCGACTTAAAATTAAATAAACAAACCCTAATAAAACATCATAAATAAAACAATCCCTTTTGTTTTTCTTCAAAACTCTCTATTGAGGGCGTATACAAGAAAAAAACTGTACCTACTTCGGGCTATTTATAAATATTCAACAAAATGTACACTTGAGGACTGGCAACTAATAACCCAAACATCATTTTTTGTAAGCGAAAGACATACTGTCTAATGCAGAGATTCTTAACCGGGGGGTCGCGGCTCCATGGGGGGCCGTGAAAGGGTCTAAGGGGGGCCGCGAAAAATTTAGAAAGCGTTTTAACTTTTTAAAATATTGAAATCTTTAAAAAATATTTTTTGCTTCTTATTTTACTTCGTTTCAAAATTGTATCGTTTTGTGTTAGTAATCTGAGTTCTAAAGTGCAATGCAGATTGTGGAGACGCACCACATACTAAAATAAAGGAAGGGCAAATATGGTTGCCTTACAACAAATTCAAATTAAGCTACTCCTATCCGAAATAGAAGATCCAACTAGCAACTAACTATTATATTAATAAAATATCTCAAACATAACATCTATAACGCTTTTTTAAATCATTGCTTAGGTGTCTTGTACAAGTTCATTTAAAAAAAAAAATCCAAATAGAAAATAAAATTGTCAAGATACTATTTAATATAAATTATTTAAAACCTACCATAGATGTATATAATATATTAAAAAATTTATAGTTTGAACAGTTTAGTAAAAATCAAACAAGCACATTATTTACAAAATAATAAAAAATAAACAAAAATCGAATGTTATCATAAAAAAACTATTCTTTGCATGAATACCAAACACGAGGTGCTCAGTATTTTTATTTGCACCCTGTTTTTTCTAACATTGACCTACATAATCCTATTGCTTTAAGTTAAAAAAACTTTTAACATTAATTTACCTGAATATTTAAAAGATACGGATGAAAAAAGGAGATTAGTAAAAAGCGTAAAATTCGTTTATCCAGCTCGTTCCACTTTTTTCGTTATGTTTTTATGTTTTAGAATTGATTTTTTTTTTAAATTTCGTTTTCTCAAAGGAAAGTTGTTTATTTTTTTCCCTATTTGTTTTCATGTACTATTCTCATTCTACACATATATTATTTTATAACTTCGTTTTTGGAAGTTTCTTTGTTGATATAATACAGGGGTGGCCAAGACGTCGACCGCGGTCTACTGGTCGACCGCAATGCCTCTGGAAGTGGCCCGTGAAGCTGACTTAAAAATTGACAAATTATAGTGATAAACTCAAAGCGTATTTGAATTTAAAAAATAATTGAAAATTATTTTCTGCAAATAATAGATACACAAAATATACACATTTAAAATCAATGGCTTCAAATGAAAGCTTCTGGAAATTAATAAGCAGGGATAAATATCCAAATATTTGGAGAGTTGTTGCATATTTCAGTGCCTTTTTTGGTACGACACATTTGTAAGATTAGCATTTTCCTGCATAAATAGGATAAAAACTAAACATAGGTCACAATTATCTGATCTACATTTGGAATTGTGTGAAACTGGTCAAAACTATGTATGCATTGCCAAGTGTCATCAAAATAAAACAATTCTATTGTTTTTGTTTTGTTTTTGTAAAATTTGCTTTTAATTTATTTTAATAGATACAATTGTAAAACAATAATTTTCTTTTTTTCCTGTATTTTTTAAACTTTCTAAAATTCAGAACCAGTGCTAGAAAATAGTTATTTATAGATAATTTTATAGTAGTCATAGTAAAATGTCTTCACCAGTTTGCGTCTTTTAGAAAAAACGTCATCATTTCGTAAGTATCTAAAATTTCATTAAAAAAAAAGACACAGTTCGTAAGTATCTTCTAAAAAAGTCATCGATTTGCAAATACTTAAAAAGGCCTTAAAAAACACCAATTCGTAGGTACCTTACAAAAAATGTAGTCGCCCGCGGGTACACTTTCTCTCAAAAGTCGCCCCTGACCTCTAAAAGTTTGGCCACCCCTGTATAATATAACCAAATATGTGATTCATTATTTTTTGCTGTCAATTCGTAAGATTTGTTTTGTTTTATTTATTATAGAAACTATCAATGAATTATTACTAGATATTTAAAAAAAATCATTGTACATTGTTTTAGATTTGCAGAGAATTATAATGAGAATAAATAAATTATTTTTGAATTAAATATTTAAAAAATAATAATTGTACATGCTTTTAAATTTGCAAAGACGCGACTGTTGTATTCATTACATCAAAGAACGTAACAGGACAGTTACTGAAACAAATAAAAACAGAACATGTAACAAATTTATTATTCGTCACATAGAAATTATGATAGATCTGTCATAATCAGGGACTAAAAACGAAAAATATTGCGTTCGTTTCTGTTCGGAACGAAAACAAAATATATCGTTTTCGTTCTTTTCGTTCTAACCGAAAAAAATCTTTTTCCGTTTTCGGACCGAAATATTAACGGTTAAAACCGGTTATACAATATTTTTTTTGTCGTCAAAAAAGCAATTTTTTTTCTAGTCACCACAACCCTCTATAAATACGATAACAATATTTGTGTCTCAACTAAAATATAAACGATGACGATGGGGTTTGATGCTCACGGACAGCATATTTTAGACTGGCGAACCATCGCCATTTTAAATTAACCAAATCATTAAACACATTAACATTTAACCATTTTATTAAGTTTAACACCCGTAAGGTGCAAAAACACAACGTGATTAGGTTAAATTAGACACACGATCTTTATCTAAAAATATGAAAATATAGCAAGTGCTGTTTTAAATTTGTTTTAGTACCAAAAATCTATGCATTTGAATTAAATAAGATCCTGCTGTAATTATTTAAAAAGACAAAAGAATGAATTCAAGTGGGTAATTTACTAAATGTTATAAATAAAAAAGATATTAAAAAAAACTTATATTAACTTGAAATATGCTTTAACTTTATAGTTTGTACATACCATACAATATACATTTCCACATTCCATTAAATCTTCCTAGCAGCACATCTTCCAATAAATCTTCTTTTACATTAGTCCTTTTCGCAGTAAGAATAAATTTTACTAGGTATTACTATGTCTAAACGCAAATAAAACATACGCATTAATAATATATATCCAATCAAGTGTATATTCTATATTGATGATCTAAAAAACAAATTAGAAATATAGAATATCTGTACCGTTAATTGTGTTACACCAAATTGCAAGTATAAACAATAAAGTTGTTAATACATATTCACGTAAATATATGGAGAAAAGTGAAGCTCACTTATTTCAAGTGAGATTTTTTACTGCCTCGTGGAGTCTCCCCAGCACAGAAAGTAAATTCGCGTTTGTGTTTAACAAATAAAATTGAAATCGCGACAAAACCGGTTTTGGAAAATATTGATTTCGTTTTCGTTCTTAAACGAAAAATAATAATTACGTTGTCGGTTTCGTTTTCGTTCTTAAAAAAAAAATCGGTTAATTTCGTTTAACGTTTTCGTTTTCGTTCCGTTCTCAGTCCCTGGTCATAATTATCTTGAACTGTAACCCAGAAAGCCAGCAATCGCGATGTTGTTTTTACCCATTGCAAAAAAACTTAAATTTTTGTAGTAAAATACTTCCTCTGTCCCAAAATAAGTGTCCGATTTGGTAAAAATTTTTGTCTGCACAAATGGAACAAAAAATTTATTATCGATTTCTCAAAAAATTTGATAAAAGTTGGTGCATGGTCTAAAACAAATTTTAAAATTAAAAAAACTTTAATAAACAGTCATAGGACACTAGATTTTAAGCGATTTTTGAAATATTCATGAGTGATACTTAAAATTTCTCATGCACCAACTTTCTTATAGCAGGTAATGGTACACACTTTGACGCTTTTCTGTGACAGATTAGGCTTTTTTCTTTGTGGTGCAACTACAGGAACTTCTTCACTGTTCATGATGTGTCTACACCGATATTGTTTAAAACGGCAAGATAAAATATGTTTTTAAAATAACGATCCAAAAGCCGAGCTAACGTGTTTAAACTTTCTGACTATGCACAAATGTCACTTTTGACATATTTTACTTGACGTTATAAACAATTACAATTTACGTTTTAAAATACAATTAAGATCCAGCAAATATAGTAATCGAACACTTATTTCGGCACAGAGGAAGTATCATTTAAGATATTAAGTGCTATATATCATTGAAACAGAAGACAAAATGCTATCCGATTATGGGATTAACTTTTTTTGCCGTATTAAAAAAAAAAGTTGATGTTTCTGAAGAGACGAAACGTTATTAAAAAATTTTTGTTTTTCCAAAAAAAAAGTGTAAGAAGTTGCAATAACTTAAACTTTGAAGCTAGGATATTGGTCTATCATACAATAATAGAACCATACTTTAATTATTGCAGTAGCATAATATTTCTAAGTAATGAGGAGGATCTGAAAAAATTACAAAAGCAGCAAAACAGAGCTTTGCGTATCATATTACAGTGTTCTAAATTAACTAAAATTGAATATATGCATAATAAGTTGGGGTTCCTTAATATATGGCAAAATACAGTGTCTAACGTTTTGGTTCTAATATATAAATGTATAAACAATATGATGCCAGGATATATGAGTAAATATCTGATATACAACAAAGAACAACATGATTATGAAACAAGACAAAGAGAACATTTTAGACTGCCTAAATGTAAAAAAAGTAGTACACAGAACTCGCTCTATTACAAAGGGCTAAAATTATTTAATCAATTACCAAACGAATTAAAATATTCTGTTAATCTGCATGCGTTTAAAGAAGGTTGTAAGACCCATGTAAAACTGCAATTTTAATTTGAAGTACTAGTTGTAAAGATTGATGTATAAATAGTTTCTTTTATAACTAAATAAAGCCTATTATTATAGAGAAGTGCTTCCAGATTGTCGATATCTTAAAAAATGTAGAAAATTGGACAAAAACAACAAAATAAATTTTTATAGCTTTTCTTGAATAACTTTTGAACTAAGACAGATATGAAAATTTTCTTTGCAGATGTTTGATGAGCATCTAATTTCGCAATTTTGCCCTAACATAACCGACTTCGTAGCTTTTAAGATAAGCGAGATCCCCATCCATTTACTCGAATTTGGGACACCCTGTATATGTTTATATATATATATATATATATTCTGCAAAAAGATTTATTTTCTTGCAACACTAGATTATTATCTACACGAGTTTGAAAAAAAATCCAAGTAAGTCGTCAACGTCCAGACATTTGCACTTTTCTTTTAATTTTCTATGCACATAAGCTGTTTCTAAGCAACCGACAAAAAATGGACAATCTATCATAATTTAGCCGCAGCACACAAATTCAAATATAATGGCCACTGCAATAGCAAAGCATATTTTCCGTCCAAAATATACTTTTAACCAGGGATGTAATAACGTTTTAAATCGTTACGTTATTGTATAACTTTATTTACTTAACGTTATAAATAACATTAAAAAAAAAATTGTTATGTTACATAACGTTATATAACGTTACATAAGTTATGATATAGTATAACGTTATAAAAATAATTTTTATTTGTAACCCTGAAATAATTTTTGGGATCTGTAAAATGCAAATTTAAAAAACAGTACAAAATTACATTCAGATATTTTATTTTCACTTTTATTTTTAAAATACAAACCATATATATCTTATTCTGAAAATAAAAAGAACGCCATGTAAACATTTAGTTTATAGAGAATATCGATACAAAATAACTTTTATTGAAACGTTATTGGTTATTATAACGTTATTAAAATATCGTTACGTTATTGTATTAGAAATTATAGTTGAATCGTTATTATAACGTTATCGGGTATCCTTACGTTACGTTTCCATCCATGCTTTTAACCGGTTTGACATGTAAGGTGCCATTCTTTTTGAATTGTCAACAATATTTTCTTTATATTTCTGCCTACTGTTGAATTATCTTGCGTTTTTTCCACTTTTACCTCTTCTTTGGCAGCATGCGTCTTCAGAAAGAGCCGAATATTGATTTGAATATTTTATCTTGCTTTATCTAATTAAAAATTGTCGTTCTTTTGCCTATGTTGTATTCAAAAGATCATAATTCTTGTTGTACAACAAGTTTAAGTTCCAAAATTATATAATTCGCACAAAACTAATCACAATACTCATTCTGCTACACTTTCATATAGACGCGGTGGCGATTTTTAACAATTTAAATTCAGTTCATGTTTCATTTTATTTTCTATAACTCCGACAGATATGTTATGAATATTGCAATTATTGGCCAATTGTGTATCGTCAGATCAATAATTACGGGCTTGATACAGTACACAATTTAATAACGTCGGTAAATAATTTCCCGTGAATTTTTTTGGCGAAACTTGAATGTTCATGGACTTGTAAAAATGCAAAGAATTACAATTTGTGATGTACTTGTGTCGATACTGTTTCGAGTTAGTTTTGATGGAAATTAATTTTTAAAAGTTTGTTCCCTAAGCTATTGTTAAAATAGTATACAAATTTAGTTGTTTTTTTTTTGTTGAAAACGCACGCTAAAACATGTGACATCGACGGAGTCGTGTTAAAGTATGCGCATCGATAGGACAAGGGTACAAATGGACTCGAAAAAAGATGACTTCGACACCTAATAAACGTAACGCAGACACACTTAGACGCAAATGAATTACCTGTTATTAGGGAATGGCAAAGACTCAATTGGAAGTTTCGGGTTCGACAATAGCTTACATTTAACCGCATTGGCGGGGATCGTAATGAAAGCGCTCGACCCCCCGAGAAGAAATACGGCCGCAATCAAGTGGACCTTTAATGCGTCGAGGAATTGTGAGGGACATGGCCTGTTTCAATTCCGTTCCGGTCGGCCAATCAGTACCGGACTGAGAAGAACCCAGTTAACTAACCTACTGACCATTTTAAGTCTTTTACTACATTTTTTACCGATTTAACGATGATGCTAGTAGCTCTGTCTTAGTATATAATTCATTGGACATAAATTGGAGTTTCTAAAGTTACAATTTTTGATAAAAGCTTCAACGCTAGCTCCATGCTTTAATACAAAACATAGTTTTTATAAACACAATCAAATTAAAGCTTCTAACTGAACCAAAATATTGACAGATCACTCTATATCTGTACCAGTACATATGAAAATTAACATTACCCCTAATTTAAAAATCGCGATCTACACTGACAAAATATTTTTCAAATAATAAAGATAATATTGCAAGATGTTTTTTTTAGTAGTCTCTGCTGACCTTGCATAATTCATCATATAATAACTTTAAGTCTAATACCTTATCTATTCTGGATATATCAGGGAAATACAATAACAATTGGATGATATTTTTTTATTAAAATTAATAGGATGCGTTCTTATAGCGTATTCAAAATTATCCTGGGAGTTTATAATTTATATGTAGGTACATCTGCCTGTACAAGCCAGTCTAAATTCGATGTCATTGCATGGGTATTTCGCTTAATAGGCAAGATAGAAAAACGGTTAAATTACCAAAAATGGGCAGTTTTTTGGGACAAACTCAGCGATTGTCAAATATATTCTATCATTTTCTGTTTTTCTTGATTTTGTTTTGTTTCCACAGCCTACTTTTAGTTTTTCATCTTTCAAAGTTTTGGTAACTTGCGTATTATTAAAAATAAATACATCAACCCTTATATATTTGCAATAAGAAAAAAACAAGGAATTTAAATAGGCCATAGCCAATTATAGCTTCCATTTAAAAAAAGGTAGGTTTGTGTCATAACTTTTTAACGGCGAGCGTAATTTTTTTTTAGTGTAAACAAACAACATAGAAATATCTAAAAATATTGCCAATAAATCTTTTTAATATTTACAACAATAACCGAGATATGACACATTATTAATATGACAAAGAAAACGGTTGTTCTCTAATATCTCAAAAACCGGAAATGATAGAATGTATTTGAGAACTGTTCTGAGTTTGTCTCAAAAAACTGCACGTTTTTGGTAATTTAACCGTTTCTTTATCTTTCTTATTAAGCGAGATACCCATGCAATCCCATCGAATTTGGACCACCCTGTACATTGCATAATTTTTCGTATACAGGTTGTTTCTTAGGTATTGAAATAAAATTGGGAAGTGATTCCTTATCGAAAATTAAGGGAGGTCTTTTATATAAAATTGTTTCCTTAGACGTGTCCTTTCGGACGTACACACCCCTAAAGGGGAGCGTTAAATTAGGTTTTTATTTTATTTCTAAGCTCAGAAAGCAGACGTCTTAGGAAAAAAAATTATATAAAAGTCCCCCTTTAATTTTCAATAAGGAATCACCTCCCGAATTTTTTTGCGATACTTAAGAAACACCCTGTATAATAATTTAACCCTATTTTCGGTATTTAAGTCAAATACAATAAAAATTAATGAAAATATTGTATTGACATTAACTGGACATGTTCTCATAACTTATTTAATACTATCTAAGCTTCAAGTTAATATATTTAATCTTAATAACCTTAACACCAATAACTTAGCTTTCAGCGATACATGAATAATACAAATAAAATTAAAATAAAAAAATATGTTTTATTAAAATGTGCAAGATATATTTTTACAAGGCACTGAAAAGTTTCAGATTAATCTGTTATTTTGTCTGTACGTGCGGTGTATAATTCATTTTCTTTAACAACTTTAACCCCAATACCTTTAAAATTCACAACATCTAAGACAAATGCAATAAAAATTAGTTAAGATTTTATTGAAATTATCGGGCATGTTCTTATAACATAATTTAAAGTAAAGATAAAGTGTTCATCAGTCTGTACGTAGGTACCTTGCATATTTTTTTCCTATACAACAACTTTAAAACGAATACCTTGCAAATTTGCGACATAAAACGCAAATTATAGTAATTATCAAGACATAATCTTTTAACGTATATAAAGTTTAAAGTCGTACTAACAGTTTTAATTTGCACACAATCAATCCTGTACAACATTTTAACCTTTAAAACTTGAAAATTTACAGCGTGTGACGGGAACTATCTATAAAATTAGTGAAATATTAAGATCCAATGAATAGGTAACGTGGTTCTACAAATATGAGTTTATTTTTACCCTTTTCGTAACCTATCTGATGACACTTGCAGAATTTACCATACAAACCGTCATCTTTTTATTTATAAAGTTTCTCAGTTGGCGATCCTCTACAAGCGGCTAAATTATCAACTCAGGTCTGTGCCTATTATTTCGAGGGTAAAATTAGTTGACTGGTGTAAACGGGCAACAGAATACCTAGAGAGGTAAAGTGAAATTATGTTCATTGAAGGATCAATAATCATCAAAGGCATGCAACAACAGATAAATAAGAATGGCGTATTGCTTGATTGAATCTATATTATTTACAATTTTTTTACTCAGAACAGTTCCTTTTTATACATATTTGATGTCACACGAACGATTAAAATAAAAATTAAATACTTATACACCACGAAATCAAAAGTAACTACAACTGGGTAAACCTACGATTTAAAATTAAAGTGATAAAAAAATTAAGCATTTACCCAATTTAAAAATGTTGCACAAAGTTTTAAATAGTAAAGAAAATTACTTGAAACAATTGTTTAGTCTTTTTGAGTGTATATAATTATAGAACATGTTAATTTTTTTTTCTTCTTAAAATATAGTTTCCTAAAAAATAAAGGTATATTTTTGTACTAAATATTGCACTTTAAAATGTTTTGCAATAAATCTCTGGATACATTGCACAATACGTCATAAGGGTTTTACCTTTAAAAGATTTGGTGACATATTTATGTTTTAATACTGTGATACGCCTCGTTTGACAGTACAAAAATGTTAAACAATATCTAACAAGGGAGACTAGAATCTAATCAAGGCTGTGTTTATTGCATCAAGAACATTAAAAACAAATGTTTTGCGGAGTTTTTCCGGAACCGTTTAAGATTTTTTTAAAAACTTTACACCATTTTACTTGTAAATGATGCGCGCATTGCTAAATAGAAGAATTTCGATTTTATCTCTGACGGTTTCATGGCCAACGTGATCGCAAAAATTACCTTTATTATTCAACTTTTCAGTTCTTGCCCTATTTTTCCGAAGGAAATGGTCAGTGGCACGTGTTACTCTTTAAAACATTTAGTTTTGATGCTCTTGATGCTCTTGATGCGATTAACACAAAACACAGCCTTAATCAGATTTTAGCGACAACATATCGCGACCTTTCCTGGTAAGAACTAGGGTTTCTTTCCCGGGATCCCGGGATCCCGGGATCCCGGGTTCCCGGTCCATTTTAAGCTATTTTATATTTCCCGGGAAATACTTTTTGTCCCGGGAATTCCCGGGATTTTAAAAAAGTGTTGTTTTCGTTTATTTTGTGCTAAGATCTTGTAATACTATCATAACTTATCAGAATTTTATATTTAAAATGTCTTTACTAACAGTACATTATGGAAAAACTTCAAAATAATTTTTCTCTTTTAGTATGGCGCAAAGAAGCCCGGTCTCAATTACAAAGTTAATATCTTCAAAATACTTTAACAGTTTTATTTTTGTATACCTTGATAATTCAAAGCAAAATAGCTTATAAATGAAATTTTATTGATAATAACGATGTTTCTTTGCTGCTAGATGCTCTCAAGATAATTTCACCTACATCAATAGAGACTGAGAGAGCATTTTATGCAGCAGGACTTTTTGTTAATAAATTAAGAAAAAGACTAATTGACTGAAGCACAGATCACCTATGTTTTCTTAAATCATATTACAAAAATTCATTGTAAAAATTATATTATTGTATTCATAAATATGAAATAGCAATAAAAAGGTTATAATTCCCAAATGTATGTTTCTCTCACCAATATTATTAAATTATTTGTAATAATCATGGAGCAAAAGGTATTACATATATGACTTGGAGTTGTTTTTAAGTAATAAACCGCTCCCTTAATTTTTTGGGTTATTTATTTAAAAATATTGACATCATTTAGTACATCCCGGGATCCCGGGAAATCCCGGGACAAAGGCCGATTTCTTCCCGGAATCCCGGGATAAGCAAAATGGTCAAATATGAGAAACCCTAGTAAGAACTAAATATGTTTATCTAGTCTAGTGGATACTTTCCATTACACACTTAAATGTAAAAATTTTAACCATCAGATTCTTTTTTTTTACTCATGCCTGAACTTATAAAATTGGCCAAAATTGTTACTTATTTGTTTATTTTACATATTTATTTATACAAGAGGTATTATTATAATGGTAACAGTTTCATGTCAACTCATCAACTTACCTTTTTTTTAAGTTTCTTAATTTATGTAATCAAACAATTGTATTAAGTATTTTAACAATAAAATAGTATAAAGCATTTTAATAATAAAATAGTATATTTTATATAATTACATAATAGTTTATATTATTATAATTATATATTTTACTATTACTATTGAGTATTAAAAAGTAGCATTTACTGTCTATTTTAAAGTAGAAATAAAATTATTTTTAGGTCCTATTTTTTATCGTGATTTATTTAAATTGCTTAAAAATTATTATTACTTCGTTGAGTTCTGCGGAATAATATGTCAGCTGTTTCAAAACTACCTTAAATAAAGCAGTGTTTGAAGATTTACAACAAAAATCGTCAATTTATTAAAGTCTAATAAATCTGCTCACAGCTAAGTCAAAACCCTAAATTTATATTGTGATACTGTTAAAATTTGATGAGTATTTATAAAAATACCACAAAATTCGATTTTAAACAAAAATTATATAGCTAATGCTATAAATATTTTCTGCAAACTCTGAAAAATTTATTGATGAGCTGTTAAGGTGTA
Organism: Elmis aenea; assembly: GCA_947652605.1. Classification (NCBI taxonomy): domain Eukaryota; kingdom Metazoa; phylum Arthropoda; class Insecta; order Coleoptera; family Elmidae; genus Elmis; species Elmis aenea. Next base: position 11,185,094 of record OX393584.1, read on the forward strand.
ATTTTACTTAAAGTACTTGTTTTGTTTTTAACCTCTCACATTTACAAGAAGATAATGTTACAATATTGATTTCGCTAAGACTCATGATTCAATGAGAATAAAACAAGAAAGAGTAGATGTAGCTGTTGTTAGCTTTCAAGTAATAAAATAGTAAAGTCCATCCCTGTAGCTAATACAGAGCAATCCGGAGCTTTCCAGTGCAACTCGGCAATGGATGACGTGCTAACTAGATTGTCTTGAAAAGGATGTTGTTTCGTTTCACAGTGATAGAAACAGAACAATGAGAAGTGAGTGTTTCTAGCTTATTTAATAAAATGTAATTTACATCACATTCCGCGATTCTACATAAAGACAATTCGGTTTTGTGCTGGTATGTAAAATGAAAATTGCTTGATATATTTCATTTGTATTTTTCTTTGCTAAGAGTAAAGTGTAAAGGTATCCATGTAAGTATTTTAGCTTCTCTTTTGATACATCCTTCATCTGGTTTGTGTATTTTAAAAGCTTTTATTGAGGCATAAATAGAAAATGAGTCCCGAAGAAGTAACGATTCTGTTTATTTAACCGAAATGCCCTACGCCACTGTTTCAAATTCGAACTCTATCCACGTGATTTCGGTTGTTCGGTAGAGTGCAGAGCGGGACAGCAGGCCCTTGTGGTTTAAGATGAACTTTGACCCTCGGCCTCAGGCCATGCATTATTATTCGCTGCAGCAAACTCAATGCTCGGATGCTGCAAACTTTTTTAACTACCAGAATTCATTAAGAATTTTGTGCTGATACAGAGAGATATTTCTAGGTTTCATTTCACTTGAGGTGAAAACGTTTCTCACATACAAAACAATACAGTTATGTACCGACAAAACTTGAATTACATCCATCCTTCAAACGTTTCATCAAACTATTAACTTCATTAGTTTTCAATTTAAAAATGTTTATCTCGATTTTTGTACAACTTAACACCCTAATCAAATAGCCAAAACTCAGCAGATTTTAATTAATTACCATGCAAGAAATCTTTGGTCGACAAGCTTTACATCAATCTGTTGTTTTTTATTTTACCATTACTAAACTATAGTTTAGTCAACCAAGTCATCCGTTAAACGACACTTAATTTTTACCATGTGTTTTACATATTTATACATCTTTTGATGCGGTTTATTTTTATGATAATATCGGTAGAAAGGCAAAATGGGATAACCGACAAGTTTTGACGAATCGAGTTATATACACCGTTGTAATCGCGTGATTTTTCTGCATCGAATGGTCTAGGTTTTATTTCCATGCAGTGGCTTTTGTGTCCCTTTTTCCGACGGTGTTTTAAAGACCAAAGAGTGATTTTTTTACTAACCAACGGAAAATTTTACAAATTTGGAATTTGTGGCGATAAGATAAAATGTCCAAAACAAATTTAAAATTACGCCTTCTACCCTTTTAAAATCTGATCGCCAATTTTTAATGATTTTTCTCCCCAAATTTTAAACTTTAAACCGCTCTCCTGTAAATTTTGTATTTTGTCGCTTATCCCATTTTGCCTTTCAACCGTTATACATCAGAACTATTTGCAATTATACGTATTTTACATTAAAAACTTTCCTGGGGACCAGGGCTGGCCTTCTCTATAAGGGGGCCCGGGTGCAAGAAACTTTTTGGGGCCCTAAAATATTTTTCATAGATAAAAATAATGGGATTCGAAATAAATCTATATTGCGTAATATGCGTTTATTTATATATGCGATTTTTATTTGCTGTTGTTTAATCATCTCAGAAAAATTACAATTTTTGGCAATTTCTATGCCTAATTATAGCAAGTGCATTTAAGCGTTTTTCACACACTTGACCGAAGATAATTCTTTAATAATTTTAATTTGGTAAAAGAACGCTCTGCACTTGCTATAGTAATTGGTAACGTAAAGAAATTTTTTAATACGGTTAGCACATTCATTATAATTATTATTTAATATATATTGCAATATGTTTTGCGCGTTATTTACATCTTTTTGGTTTAAGATCAACTCTTACAACAAATCAATTTCCTGGATTAGGTCTTCATTTTCATCTTTACCATAAACTTTTACAAAATCTTTTAAACGGTTTTCTAGTTCAATTTTTTTCTAATGTTTTTATATTAGTGATTAATTTAAAATTAGAAATAATACTGTGTACATTTTTAAAACTTTCATTTATTGGTACAATGACAGTATCAATCACAATGTTAAAAAAGTAACATCTAAATTCCTTCACTGGGTTTTGTAAAACTTCGTCTTCTGTTAATTCGGAAAAAGTTCGAATTCTTTTTTTCAGGGAAATCTTCGGAAATATTCAACTTTTGTGCTATCATTTTTGCGTCGTCTAAAAATTTGTTAAATTTTGGTCTTAATTTTGGATTTCATTTTTAATTTTATTTACTCAATCAAAAGCAAGAACAATTGGTGTTGCTTGAAATAGTTTGTTGTTACCAGGAGACCTAGGTTTTTAAGGGCCTAGAGCTTATTGAAGTCCAATGTGGGTCTATTTTTAATCTACTATAAATTATCATTATCATTATATTATTAATATTAACATTAACTATTTTTTACTATACGATAAGTGCTCATTATTGTTAATGAAAAATTATTAAAAATGTATGATAATTATTCAATTTTTGTGGGCCCTTGATAATCGGGGGCCAAGGGCTTTAGCCCTATTAACCTTATGTAGATCTGCCCCTGGTTAGGTTAGATTAATTTTTGACAATATTGTAAACCATACCGATAAGTATAAAACAAATGGCATTTGTTGTAATGAATCAAACAGATTTTTATCTTCAGATACTGATGTGTTATCGTTACTTGCACTAATAAATTCTTCTAAGGCATTTCAAATTTCTTCAAACTGTGTATACACTGCTTTGACTGTGTCAATTTTGGCGTCCCATCAGTATCACATACTGGTTTAAGCGTAATATTTAAATGCTTTTGTATAAATTCTCACCTTTTGGTAGATGCAGAAAATAAGCAGTATAAACGTTGTAATTTGTAAAGAGGTACAGTAATAATTACGTTATTTTAAATACTGCATAGTTACCTAATTTGGAAATAAGCTAAAATATTAATTTTTTTTTTTCAAATTAAATACATTTGAAAAAACTAATTACATAAAATAAATAATAAAATTTTAATATGAGCGTTTCATTCATGATCGTTTTGGGGCCCCTCAATCGTGGGTGCATTGCCCCCACCGCACTCCCCAGAGGGCCGGCCCTGCTGGGGACCCCACAAACAGAACATGGTTCTGCAATTAATGCATTCTCTAATAATTGCTCTATCTTACGTAAGAGTGTAGTAGTATTTCGCGCCATTGCTACGTAATTTGGTCATAATTTGCTTTTTTGGAACATATATTACCCTGCAGCAGGCATGTGCAGCCTACAGCCGCATGCGGCCCGCGAAAACTTTTCCAAATCTCACTAAATCCGGCCCGCCTGCCACCTAAGGCTAAAAAGTGTTTTTTAATTATGTTTTTAATGTTTTACGTTTTATGAATTTTATAAAATGCAGTTATACTTATTGTTTAACTGTTTAATAGCAGGCTGAGGTGGTAGTTTGTTGTCGCGATCGACTTTTTATGCAGGATGGTAGTCGCAAACTAGCCATCAAATTCTCGAATTTTCGAATTAACTCTGAGGAAAACCGCTTGTACAAGGGTCTTGTTTTTCCCGTTTTTCTACGAGACCTTTCGATCTATTTTTAAAAACCGTTTTACTCGGAGAATGGGCGCATCAGAAATTTTTCCGCACAGTTCCATGACCAACGTGACTCCAAAATTGACTATTTTCAAGCACCATTTTCGGGCGGCTGGACTGTAAAGGTGACTAAAATAAAAATAAGTGCATAATTTACACAACACCAGATGCAGTTATCCTTTGGCTACACTTCGAGACCAAAAAGAAAAATTTCAGATAGAAAACAAAGAAGTAATTGAATTTTTTGTGACCCGAGGTGTTTTCCGTTTTCCAACGAACTCCGAGAAAAATACTGCTTTTACAAGAATCTCAATTTTGCGTTTTTTTTAGAACTACTGGTCGTATTTTCAAAAACTTTGCAACATTTTACTGGCATAGAATATGCGAATCGGTAAATAAGAAAGTTTTGATTTTGTCTCATACTTGAGAATATTCATCTAATTTAAACAAACATGTATCTCTTATCATAAGCTAGATCCTCAAGCTGGAATACTATCTGGGCTGGGACACCCTGTACATTTTTTGTGGAAAAGTTTCATGGCCAACATAACCGCAAAACAATTGCCATTTTTAAGTAGCCTTCTCCAGCGTTTGTAAAGGACACTAAAAACAAGAAAATATAAAGCTGTCATATCTTTGTTTACAAAAAATTGTTTTACCTCAGCAAATTTTGAAATTGTTGCAGTGATCTACTGAAAATTGCTTCGCCTTTTATTTGTTTTCCATAACTGCTTTATAGTAATGACTATTTCAATGAAGTAAAAAAAAAAAACACAAACACAGATGGGTTGCTATTTGCATACTCCAATACGAGCTCTTAAAAATGGTCCGGCCCGCGGATGTATTTCAAATTCACCATCCGGCCCACGGTCTTATTAAAGTTGAACATGCCAGCCTAACAGTGTTGACTTTCAAAAAACGAATTCTGCTTCAAATATTATTTTACGTAAAATCTATCAAACTTACAAAACCAATACTCTTCAAGAATAAAGAACTATAATTGTACACAAAATTTATGTGCTCAAAAATATGTCTCTCTATCGCTTAAACAATTTTCAAGCCCAATTTCAGTTGGCCATTGATTTTGAAATTTCAGCAGTAACCACTCAAATCGAGATCCGTATTATTGCATTTGGTGGTAGTTCATGGCTCTAGTGATTATCAGATTATAACGGATCGAGATGGTATCTTGTGATATTGTTAATTGCGTCTATCTGCAATGCATCACCAAATCATGTTAATGTCATATATTTTTGATTGCACGGTACACACACTTTGATAATCAGTAGTCTGTTAGCAAAAAAATAGGGGCTTAATACTGTGCAATATTTTTTTCTGGAAGTTATTACAGAATTTATTTATAGTTATAATAGTTATAATAATAATGATAATAAGAAATCTTTATTTAGCCTTTAGGTAATTTTACATTTTAAACCAGTACTCAGTTGTATTGTGCAAAATATATCCAAAGAAATAATACAAACCCACGTAACTTCAGTAATTTGTTCAACTCTTGGGTTTGCTGATAGGCATGTGTCTATAAATATGTTCGAAAATTAATAATAACCTTGCCACGAAAATTTTACAGATCATAGTTCGTTTTCAACGATAAATCATGTTAACTGAGACGTATGTTTTTAAAAATTGCTTTGGGTCTCGTATAACATCTTAAAGTTTTGTTTTGTTGATGATTCATAACTTTTAAACAAAGTTTTGAGCATTTCTAGATACTCTTTTAGTACATAACCAAAATATACGTGAAAGAAGGAAGATATGTCATTAGCATTTAATTTTTCAATAAACTAATTTTAGTGCCCCACAAATGCCGGTTGCAAATCCTTATTGCAAAATTTGAGTGTATAGTATTTAACGCCACACTATTAAAAACCTGTAGCAATAATTTTTGGCGATCATACGAAATAGGTTAAAGGTTTACAGATTATCACCAAAATATAAATATAGGGGAGGGGGGAAGCAGTATGAAAATAATACAATAGATTATTTTAACGTAATTACTAGGGGTGGGCGATATAACGATATAATTATTATGATATCGATATATCTAGGTATATTTCGATTATTTTTCGGTATTTCGATGTTTTTTGCTATTTCGTGGTGGTATGGACAATAAAAATAAGGGCGAGAGGCTTTTTTTTTTAGATCCGATATGTCGATATATTGGTATGTCGTATCGGTACATATCGATATATCGATATATCGATGTGTCGATATGTCGATATGTCGATATGTTTCGATATAATTTCGATATCGATATTCGATATCGAGATTTCGATATCGAGATTTCGATATCGTCCACCTCTAGTAATTACAAGAGATATTTATTAATAGTAAAACTTACCAGATTAAGATCCGTTATAAGTTCGATTTAAAAAAAAACTTAATTGCAAAATTTCAACCTACCAAAAAGTTCTGATTAAAAAACCAACAGGGGTCGCACTTTTCAGCCCCCTGTGAAGGTGGGAGATGATTGAAAATATTACTATGGGAAACCTTTCAATAAGTATAAAACATCTACCAAATATCTTTCTCCTACATTTATCCAAATTTGAGAAATAAAATAAAAACCTACCGCTCTCCTTTAGGGAGGTGTAACTCGAAAAGGAGACGTCTAAGGAAAAAAATGTATATGAAAGACCCCTTTTTGATAAGAACTCACTTCCCGAATTTTTTCGCATTATTTAGAAAACGATTAAAAATATTTTTTACAGCTAATCAACGTTTTTGAAAATTTGCCAAATTTCCCTTGGAACTTCTTTTGTCAAAAATTCAAAAAATCATTGGCTTTATTGTTTCTAAATATGTTAAACAACACTAAGGCAATCCACAAGAAACACCAGTTCATACAAAAAAAGATTAACATATATTACATAACAAGAGTTGTAAGAAGCACATGCGTAATTGCTTTACAACTCGTGTTATGTAGCTTACTTTTTCTACGATCACATAATACTTACGATTTTACGGCTTTTTGACTAATATACACATGTATTTACGTGGTCTTGTCAGATTTGACGTAAGCCTACTTGGACATTTCTAGACAAGTGTGCGTTTTGCTTACCGTGCGTTATAACTCACTTACTAGGCATGCAGGAAGTGTTTGGCGTGAGTCTACTTTGATCATTTCTTTAAAAAACTTTCCTTTTTGCTTACCAAATAAGGACTTATTATTTATAATTATTTTAAAACGATATAGCATAACAATATCTATTAGAAAAAATAAAAAGTTCTAAACAACGCCAAATCTTTTTTTGCACTCTTCAGTTGTAAATGAGTTGAAGCACCAGGGCCCTAATTTTATCTGCAATTTTTTAACAAACACAACATTTTATAAAGCGAGATACCAAATTTCATTCTATTATAAAACGACAAGTAATTAAAAAAATATCAACCTATTTTACATTGGCGGTCACAACAATTTTTCAAGCATTATTCAAATCAAAGAATTTTCATTGGCCGCGCGTATCAAATTTGCAATCGGATTGAATTTTAGTAATTACCTAGAACACGAATTAAGTTACATTCACATCGAATTTCAAGCATATCTCCAAAGCAATAGCGATTTAATGATAAGTCGTAGTTCTCCCAACATATGTGTCGTAACTTGTTAAATTATACGGTTTCATCGCAAAACCGAGTCTCTATTCATGCAGAGCACGTTCCAGATTAGCCGCGGCGGCCACTGAGCCAGTCTTGTAAAGTTCAGAGAATATGCAACACCTCTTGGTTAAGTATGCTTTACAGTAAAACGATCGTTAGAAATTAAGCTTCAACACCAGTGCTAAGCCGTCTCCCATTTTAAACCAAAACTTACACAACAACATCTCTGTTTTGCGAAAATTACACATTTCTAACGATAAAAGTGAAGCACGTATTGCAGGACTCAGTCGACGTCGAAAGACCTGACAAGATCACCTATAGATGAAAATATGCCTTAATGAAACAGAGCAACAACAAATAGAGCGATCCAAAAACTTTCATACATTTTTCCAAATTCACTTTTTTTCTGTAATCAAATTTATAAACATATTAATTTTTTTATTCATACTCATATTTTCATTACAACAAAGTCAGATAATTTATTAAAGTTTTTTTAATTGTTTTATTTAAGTTCTGCAATGCACCTAATCCTATAGATTAATAAACATTTTAATTTTCACCTAATTTGCTACGTTTATTTTTGAGTCTGAATGTCGCCAATGGTCAATCCTAGTCACGATCTAATCACTACACTACTGTGACTACATAGCACTGTACTCTGCTTTTGTACGCTTTCAATCTACACAAGTTTAAATTAGTTTAATCCTTTTGAGCCTACACACTAGTTTTTGATTATCGAGAAGTTGGAGCACTTCAATGTTGGGATGTCTTTGGAGCCTCTCCTCATGGCTTTTGGCAGCTTTTTAATTTCTTCATGGACCGATTCAACCTGGAGTTCCCGCTATAAATCGCTGTTCCGAACGTAACAAGGAGCATTTACTATGCTCCTTAATACACGGTTTTGGAATTTTTAAAGACAGCTGTAGTGGCATTTTTTGGTACAGCCCCATAATTGTAGTCCATATATCCAAACTGGCTTGAGCACCTGTTTGTATAGGAGCAGCTTGTTTTGGATAAAAAGCTAGGAATTTCTTCCTATCAGCCAATACATATCTCTATACTTTATCTCCAGCTGTTCCGTTTTATTTTTGACGTGTTTCTTTCATTTTAACTTGACGTATAAGTTTAGGCCAAGATATTTAGCAGTCTTTTTGCAAGGGATTATATTATTATTTAGATACACTGGTAGGTAGTTCATTCTTTTGTTGGTGAAATAACAGATTTTTCTTCGTTAATTTTTATATGCCACTGTTTTGTCCATGCATATAATTAATTAATTGCGCTTTAGAGATTTGCTGTTGCTTCTATTTATTAAAGTGAAGGAAATATGGGAAGAATATTTAACAATTTAAGAACAAACCTTCCCAAAACGAACAAAAGTGGAAGTGGTCAAAAAGGTCCGGCATAAGGAAGTAAAACGTGGACACTCACAAAAAAAATATTAACCGAGTGAATGCAGCAGAAATGGGGTTTTTAGAAAAACCTTTGGAAAAACCAAAAATATAGAATCAGAAATGAAACATGTATTTACCTAGAGAACAATTAAATATAAAATCAGTTAAAAGCAAAATACAAGACAGGCAGCTGGGAGGTTGGGTCGCATTTATAGGATAAAAGAACAAAGGTTAACCAGAAAAGCCCATAAAGCAAGATCACAGGGTAAAAACAAAAGAGGTCGACCGAGAAAAACCTGGCAAGACGAAGCAGCAACAGATAGAAACATCAAATGAAAAGACACAAAAAGCTAGCACAAGATAGAAAAACATGAAAAAAATCAGCACAACACAACTTAACAGTCCTACACCTAACAGTGGGACTCATAACTAAATAAATAAATAGTTTAGAAAAAAATTTGGTAGCCGTTTATTTATTATTTTAAAAATGAACTTTAAAAACTATCTGTTGTTTGATATAAAGCTACTGTAAAGTATCCAGCATTAGAGCAATTTTGGTGTACCTAAGATAGTTTAAAATAATTCTCATAGCCCTATTTTGCAGTTTTTGAAGTCGGTTTAACATATTAGTATTTGCCAGAAATAAAATACTAGAACAGTGTTTAAAATGGAGTGCTGTGATACTTCTACAGGGTTCTCGTTTTTCGCGGGTCACTATGGGGATCTCGTAAACGGTAAGAGTTACGACTTCGGTTAAATTGGGGCAAAGTTGTATATTCAGGTGCTTAATAATTTGACGCAAACAGAACTTATTTATCTTTTTTAGTTTTTGAGATATAGGGAAAAAAGTAAAAAAGTGGATTTTTGTTTTTTGCCTGTAACTTTTTCATTTGATGTCAAATTTCATTTTTGTAAAAACATTTTAATGGCCACTTTTTGCAAGGAATCAAAATCCCCAATTTAATTTTCCATGCGACGTTTCGTTTTTTTTTAACCATCATCAGGTCAATTTTTTCTTATGGACGCTATATCTGATTTTAACGCCAATTTGTAGAGCATTTTATTCTGAATTCAACAATGTATAACAGTTGGCACTTTTTTCAAACAATTGTTGTTAAAAATGACAAAAACAAATATTTTATTTAAAACAAATTCTAATCGGCATGATAAATAATTGTCTTTGTCCCTTTTTCCTTGGAGAAGGTGAGTAAACCGTATGAAATTACTATTAAAGGGATTTAATTAAAAAATAGGTATTAATAAATATCTTAGCAAATATTTTTAGAATATTTTCTTCGGTTAAGTAATAAATGTCTCTAAAATGTGTATTTAATCCCTTATTTGTAACAAAATGTTCGTAATCAAATAATATGTGGTCATAGTTTACAAAAAACGTCTAGAAATCTGTTTACGCTTTTTGTTTATTAGAAGTCATTAACGCAGATAAAAGGCATAACTCGTTATTTTTTGTTAAAAATAATTGTATGCCAAATGAGAATTAAATACACATTTTAGAGAAATTTATTACTTAACCGAAGAAAATATTCTAAAAATATTTGTTAATAAGCGAACAATGTTAATGCATTCCTAACTTATTTATTAGTACCTATTTTTTTAATTAGTAATTTTATGCGGTTTACTTACCTGTAGCCAAGGAAAAGGGGACTAAGACAATTATTTACCATGCCGATTAGGATTTGTTTTAAATAAAATACTTGTTTTTGCCATTTTTAACAACAATTGTTTGAAAAAAGTGCCAACTGTTATACATTGTCGAATTCAGAATAAAATGCTCTACAAATTGGCGTTAAAATCAGATATAGCGTCCATAAGAAAAAATTTACCTCATGATGGTTTTAAAAAAACGAAACGTCGTACGGAAAATATAATTGGGGAATTTGATTCCTTGCAAAAAGTGGCCATGAAAATGTTTTTACAAAAATGAAATTTGACATCAAATGAAAAAGTTACGGGCAAAAAACAAAAATCCACTTTATTACTTTTTTCCCTATATCTCAAAAACTAAAAAGTCTAGATTAGTTCTGTTTGCGTCAAATTATTAAGCACCTGAATATACAACTTTGCCCCAATTTAACCGAAGTTGTAAATCTTACCGTTTACGAGATCCCCATGGTGGCCCGCGAAAAACGGGAACCCTGTATATATTTATATTAATATTTTAGTAAGGTTTGGAAGTTACTACTTAATCTACTGAGAAAAACAACATTTTGAGAAACCTTCTTATGTATAATACATTGGAAATTAAATATTATCTATAACATCGATATTAATTTTTACTGAAGCAGCTTTTGACAAGTTCATTGGGCCATATTTAGTCGAGCAAATGTTAAAAATGTTACGACTCTACTTCGACTGCATGTGAACGTAAAATATGGCGTTTTCCTGTTAGATTGGTGCAAGTACTTTGATAAGCTTTATATTCAACTTTGAGTTACTGAAATTGATAAGATACGAAGAAAAATATCTGTAGGGTGAATTACCTAACCGGAAATCCAATAACGTTTATGAGCTTTAAAATAAGAATCCACAAGCAAGAAGATCGTTACTCATACATCAAACATAATTACTTAATAGTTTTTTTAATTTTTAAAGAGAAATATGTGCAGCTTAAAATCAGGACTATAAGAAAATAATTTGTTTTGATATAATTACGTTTGCTTATTCCTTTTGATAACTGCAGTCTGGGCGTTTTTACTAAATTAAAGAAGAATGATTAATTATCAAGATTAATTAATGCAAAAGTCTTTCTTAGTTTGTGTTGTTTGATGCAAAAAGTGTTGCACCTCGCTTATTTTAACACTATTATAAATCTCGGTCAAAATAAACGTCTTTCACAATTTGCGTTTTTTTTTTGTAATTGTAATCAATCATCGCGGTCGTATAAAAGCATTTATACAATATTCGCACCTTTTTGTAATTAATACCGCGCACAATAGCGTTAAATGTCTATTCGTTTAGGTTTTAAAGCGGTTTATATTTGGCTCCGGGCTGAATTTCACGTCGAAAAACTTACAGACGCTTCATTTGGTAAACCCTGTCAAATTTGTATTATCAATCTCTATTAGAATATTATGCGGTAAATGTTAGTCTGGCGATGTAAATCCAACCGAGGAAAGAGGGATTATAATCTGCGTGCCCGCATCTATTGACAAGCCACCTTCCTCCACACTCCAAGTCATAACGGCGTGAAATCCACTCCGGATCATCTGCCCTACGAGGAACCATTTCCGAAGATCAAAGACTTTATTACACTACCTGTTTCCTGATTAGGGGGAGAAATTATCGACGTTTACCCTCTGAATACCTTATAGGTAATACTTGCTCAGAATAAAATCGATACTTATTAAATTTCCTTAAGCACCATTATACTATTTACATTTGGCGACATGCGGTTCCGCCAAAAATTATATGATTAAAAACTTTCGTCAGCAGTTAAAAAAAAGATTATATCTTCTTGAAGATTCTTCTTAACTATAATTACCATTTCTTTAAGTTATAATGCCGCTTATAAACTTTTAAATGAGTTTTATATTCGATGCAGCAGGACTAGATGACTTATGATATTTCTTCAGTTCAGCAGGCAACTTTCGATTTTTACTCCTACAAAAAAATTGCTGAAGACACATTTCTTTCCTAAGAAATGTGTAAAAGCTATTGCGATTTTTTAACTTTTCATGAGTATTTTAAAAGGCTACTTTCAAAAACTTGAGAGCTAAATCGTTTTTGCACATTTTCTAGTTTATATCACTGTTTTAAAAGCGTAATTTAATTTAGATTGTATTACGTAATTTAGACGTTTGAGGCCCAATAATTGTTAAATTATATGTGTAAGAAGTTTTAAGCCAGTACATAGGTTTCAAAAACAAAAATATTTTTGTTTGAATAATTGCAGACTGCCTTTGCATTGTTCTCATTTAAGATGAAAATTTCAAAATCTTAATTTGGTTCAACGTACCCTAAAATAACATTCATGAGTAAAATATACAAACTTAATATATTTTATATGTTTGGAAAAGCAGTCTGTCGCGCAATTTTGAAATGCGTTAATTATAATTTTAGTTCCTTTCAAACTTCCGGGGGGGAATTTTGCCCCTTTTCTCTCCCCTTGCGTACGCCACTGCTCCCGACTCGCAACTCCTTTCATTTATAAAAAAAGTAATTAGTACTATACTTCACTACCGCGAGAGCCGGTTATTGTTTTTCCGTTCCTAAGCGTATTTTATAATGATGAACAGATTTTATTTTCGTATGTTTACTAAATAATGCAAAACATATAAAAAAAATAAGTTTTTAATCATATAACGCGGGTTTGCGAGATTGTATCCGACCCGCGTTATAAGCGACTTTCATTATATTTGGTGTTTTGCTAAAAGTTACTCCTATATAATACTGTAATCGTATAGATAAGTACTGGAACTGTTAAATGTTAAATGTAAAAATGACTTTATTATAATTTTATAATAACCATGCATATTTTAAGGTGAAAAATATGTTATCAAAGGTACATAAAAATAAAATAAAACACATTCAATTTTACCCCATTTTCACACTTAAATTTAACGGAAATTCAACAGATATAGTTCATTTTCAATATCAAAAATAATGTATTTTTGTACATGCGTTTTATCCGCAAAATTTAGCAAAACTTGTAAATTGTGCTTAATATAATATGGGAGATTTTCAGTAATCTTATAAAACGGAAATAATTAAAATATTAAGGACAAAATAGCCTTCTCTACAGAGCAAGCCAATTTACAAAGTTATCTGCAAAACACCCTTGTTATAAATCGACTTTGTAACTCTCAATTTCTTATTTACTATTAATAATTAATTAAAATAAAATTACTCATTAAAAAAGTTTTAACATTAGAACCATATTTCTACATACCTTGACCTTAAAAACTTCAAAATAAAGGCACTATCGGCTTTTGAAAAATTTCAAATGTCAACACGAGGTAAGATTTGGTTGACTACAGAACTAACCCTACAATGCAGTGGTTTCCAATCTTTTTGTACCTCCGCCTCCTTTTTTCACAAACAAAATTTTGCGCCCCCCTCACTTTTTGTAACAATCTAATTTCATAAATACTGTCCTGATATAATAATTATTTAATGGGCTACAAAACAATATATCATATTCTGTATAAATAAAGTTATTTGTGTTTGTTTGTATTCAAAAATGATATTTTGGTAACAGCTGCGCGCCCTCCTTGCAATAGTCTCGTACTCCCCTAGGAAGGCGCGCCCCACAGGTTGGAAACCACTGCTAAAATCTATCACACGAATCATGCGTTTTTTATTCTTGCGCTGTCTATAAACCTTATCCAGTCAAGTATTTTTTGCAGATAAAAATTGGTCGTTCACAGACAACACTATTTTGTGTTACTTTAATCGTTCCCGTTTTCGTTTAAAAAAATCGATTAGCTTCGCTGTTTAGTTTTTGTTTTCAATTTTTCATTTTGTTCTTCTCGAAAAAAAAATTTAAAAAAAAAAGTCGGAAGTCGGTTGTTTTTTCGACTCCCGACTCCTCCAAAAAGCTTCTATTCCTCGACTCCCGACTCCTCATCCCTGTAAAAAGATCAGTTATTTCCGACAAATTAGCAAAGATTACAGCCTGTCCTTTTCCAAAATTTTATTAACATTATTAAAGTGACAAGTTTGAAATAACAAATAACTACCGCCAATTTAATATACTATATCGTAAAAAAAATATTTTTGGTGGGGAATATCCTGCGATTTACAAAAATATAAGGTTTATAGGGGGTTTCTCTTAAAGTTACAAAGTTATAGGGGTGTGACAGTCAAACTGAATCATCCAGTATAATCGTGTTTATTGAAAAAGTAACTTGTCTATAAAGTCTTAAGTCAATTGCCATCATGGCAGTCATACAGTGTGTACAAAATGTAACGTAACGGATCAAGATCTCGTCTTTTGACAACTTCACAAAAAAGAAGTTTAATATAAAAGTTTTTTGTGGAAATTTACTACATAACCTTAAATTATTTTTAACTATACACAGTGTTTTGTTTTTGAGCACCGATACGTCACTATGTTTTTTTAAATAGAACACCCAGTATGTGCTATAATTTGTAGATGTAAAATTGAATTCTCTTTCTAAAACATATAGGTTTTATGTATCTAAATTCAGTCAGTTATTTAAGTTTTTATAAAAATATTGACAGAAACAGGAGTTAAAAAAATAATGATAATTCACAACTTTAAAACTTTGTAGGACAATAGAGTCACAATGGTTGTTGACTAGTTAAAATTTTAAAATAATACACAGGGTGTTGCTTATGCCCGGTCCATTTAGTCCAACTTCAAACACGAATAAGTCAGTTTTTTAAATGGAACACCCACCCTATGTATTTTTACATTTTTTTATGTGTTTTAGAAAGAGAATTTAATTTTACATCTAAAAATTATAAAATATACTGGGTGTTTCATTTAGAAAAACATAATGAATTATGGGTGCGCAAAAACAAAACACTCTGTATAGTTGAAAATAATTTAAGGTTATCTAGTAAATTTTTTGTATAATTATCACAATATTATACCTATAATTGATCCGTTACGTTACATTTTGTACACACTGTATAATAATTTAAGGAAAAAACACCCTCTAAAATGCAGGCGGCCAATCTTAATATTTATTGTGTTAATGTTTAACAATCGAGCTTTGAAGGCAATGCAAACATATCGAGCACTTTTGCACGCTATCACATAATCTCTTCATAGCAAAGCAATCGACCACCACAGGTATAATTCGTTCAAATCAATTTTCTCAAAACCGATGGCAATTTCAACGACTTCAGCTCTAGCAGTTAGTTTCAGAGCCGTCATGGTTCTCTTCTTAGGACGAGGCTCACGTTCTGCAGCGTTTTTAAAGCCGTTTTTCTTTCAAACGTCCCCCGGAACGTTGAACATGAACTTCTGATCATGTCACTTCGCAGCTGAAATACCAATTCACAGTCGTAGCAAAACCACGTAATGCAGTGTACGTACAAATTAATACGAGTATATTGGGCGTGTGTGCAAAGGCAAGATAACGCAAATTGAGAATTTCCAATCACATATCGTCCAGGTCAGAGTTATTGATAATGATCATACAGCAAATTATTAAGATATGCGTACAGTCTGTCTGTTTTAATCATATTGCTAGTTTGTTGAAGCAATTACTGCGCATGAAGATATTGTTAATTACAAACCTGATAAAGCGCGGATGCGCAAATTTCTACAGGTAATCTTCGACGGTATTATGTATTTGTATAAATCGCGGTCTTGTTATTAAGCGAAATTTATAATACCACCGCTCGTGTATATCCGACGGTATCGCCGGACTGGGCAAGAAAACTCACGTATTTTATAGCAACGATGCAATTCAAGGATATTACGATATTTACAACATTTTGTTTTGTGTGTTTCTTACAAAGTTTAAGGTTTCAGATATTGCAGTTTCGAAGAGTTATAAAATAAAGACAATATTGTAAACAATGTAACATATCGAATTGATTCGAGTAGCTGACTTCGTCCTGCTTTATTTATCTTTGGATAGATTTATTTTTATTAAGTTTTTATATAAAATTGCGCGATATAAAAGCGAAAACGAATTAGGGCGAAAGGAACGAAGGACTAATACTTTTCTTTTCTTTGCAGTACCGCCAAATATAGACGATTCGTTAAGCAGTAGCGATGTGATTGTTCGTGAAGGCGCCAACGAGACGCTGACCTGTCGAGCCACCGGTTCCCCACAACCTAGCGTCAAGTGGAAAAGGGACGATAACTCGAAAATCACCATAAATAAAACTCTCACTGGTCAGTAAATAAAAATTTGTGTTATCTACTTATAGCCGTAAATATACACTCCGGAAATTTTCAGTAGGCTTGCGAACTTTTTGTAAGGATAATCTATTCGAATAACCTTGGTATCAATCTATCGAAACTGTCATTTTATTGGAGTCTGAACACCTTCCTGTCAGAGCAAAGTAGTGTTTTTTTTTTATAACTAGAAAAGTCATCACAAACGGTACAAGCATATACATTATACAGGTAACTTTGATTAACGTTGCTTAATTTTGTGCAGATAAATAATATGAAAACATATTTTAGACCCTTTTGTTTTTTCGCTACAGTTTTTTTATTTACAAAAAATTATAAACTTCACGAGAACTTTTCGCGGCAACAGTCTATTTTGTTTTATTTGAAATAATCATCTTTATTGAAAGGCGATATAAACATCGAACTACAATAAACTTATTTAAAATTTCTTATTTTGCTTAAATGATGGAATGACTACAGACAAAATGATTACAATAAAAGTCACGTGCACAGCTTCACTTATATAAGATAAACATTTCTTGTCAGGTTTAATTCAAAATCTGGTGGTTAAACAATATTTGTCGTTATAAGCCTTGATTCTTAAAAAACTTTGTTGAAATTTCTTGTTTTGACTACTTTTGACTGGGGCTCGAAACTGAAAAAAAAATTGGTTAACGGTTAACCGAAATCGAGAACTTTATTTTTATAATGGTTTTTGTCTAAATCCGGTTTTTTTCGTAAAAAAACGTTTTTTTGTGAAAAACTGATTTAACTTATCAACAGGTTTTAAAAAACCGGATTTGACATTATTTAGATTAAGAGTGCAAAGTATGAAAAGATATTATCTATTTATAATTTTATAATATACAGGGTGTCCCCGTTATCGATGCAAATATTTTAATAAATATTTCTATGATAGATTTGATTGTATTGAACAACACACTTACCAAAGTTGTAGTCCGTTAAATGCCTTATCCGCAATATGCATCGGTTTTGCTCGACGATGTTTCGTTAAAAAGATGCGGCGTTTTTAAAAATTTACATAACTTATTTATCCGTAGTTTTACATTTGTTTGTTAAATTTGTTCGTTAGCTCCTTAAAAAATTTGATTAGGGGTGGTTTACTAAAGAATTTCATACTGCATAGAAACCCTTGAAAATGATGACGATATACATAATAGGTACCTACTATGAATAGTGCCGATGCTATGGCATTTTTAAATACAAAACCTTATTTCTCGAAATTTTTTTTGCACTCTGCTCCTTATTTTTAGCTTTTCCGGAAAATCGGTTTGATTTTTGAAAACTTTCGTTGAACCGAAATGGGCCTTCCGTTTTTTTTTTGTACAACCTTTCTTTTTAAAGATACAACTATTGCAAAGTCTAAGAAAGAATTAAAGTTTTTAAATTTTTAACATTTTTCTGTACAGTGTGGTTCATTTTCGATGCCCATACAGGGTATCTCGGTTATTATCAGAGATAGAAAAAAACTAAGTACGTAGTCTCGATTTCTTATTTTAGGATAAATTCATTGCCGTAAACAGACTTTTGATATCTTTTTTAATTTTCGAAATATAGCCAAAACCATTTATATACATCAGATGAACATTTCCTAAAATTTTTAATCTAGAATCCACAGTGGTTTTATAAATATTCATTGACATGATCATTGACTTATAAATACTTTGGTGTTCTTTCTCATTTCGGCCCTCAAGGCACTTGCACACAGGCTAAAAAAACTACAATAAATCATCTGTTTAGCTTGAGTTATATTGAATAAACATTTCCTGCAAGTTTTTATTCACGATCTGATGTAATTTTAAAAATATCGTCGATATAAGCACTGACCCATAAAAGCTGCAGTTTCATTAGATAAAAAATGCCTGTAAGTTTTAATTTAAGATCTATTATAGTTTTGAAAATATTATTTGATATGGGCATTGAACCTTAAGAACCTTTGTTGTTTTTTCTTGTTTTGACTTACATATTGAAGTTACTTGTACATAGATTAAACAATTATAATTAAAATAGTTTTTATGGGTTCAGTTACAAGGTATAAACATTTTCGTTAGGTTTTAATGCAAGATCCTGCATATTTTTTAAAAAATTCGTCGATATAGGCATTGAATGATGGTAATATTGGTAATCTTTCTCGTTTTGATAATTTTTTTTTTATCACGCATATCTTTTGTACCAAAGTTATTTAATTTTGGAAGTCTTATTACTGTCAATAAATTTGTTGATGTAAGCATGTACAGTAAAGTGATAGAAAATATATTAAAATTAACCACAAGCTGCTTTGTGTAAGTGACATCTACCTCAAAGCAAAACGTGAAAGACACATCCGGCACTTTGGTAGAATTTGTAAGAATGAGACAGAACCCTCGTCAAAACATTTTTAGCTTTGTGAAGTTCTTTACTACAAAATTTAGTAGCCTAAGCCTTTTCGCGGCTATCAAAGTGTTTAAATTTGAACATTTACTGAAACACATTAAACAGCTTTGTAAGAAGTTTTGAAAATTATTGTTAAAAAAAATTTGTATACGTACAAATTAATTTGCTTTAAAACTACTAATCGATGAAGTATTTCTTTTGTAAAATACGATGGAAAATAAATTGGTAACTGTTTAAGGCGGTGTTATGTGATTTTTTATATCAAGTCGGCATGTGTGGTTTGAGGCTAATACACTGTGTACAAAAAGTAACGTAACGGATCAATATCTTGTCTTGTGACAACTTTACAAAAAAAAGTTTGTTACAAAAGTGTTACAAGTTGTGAAATATCATTATTTTTTAGACTCCTGTTTCTGTCAATATTTTTATAAAAACTTAAATAACTCAAAAACGACTGAATTTAAATACATAAAACCTATGTGTTTTAGAAAGAGAATTCAATTTTACATCTAAAAATTATAAAATATATTGGGTGTTCCATTTAAAAAAAACATAGTGACGTATCGCTGCGCAAAAACAAAACATTGTGTATAGTTGAAAATAATTTAAGGTTATGTAGTAAATTACCACAAACAACTTCTACATAAAACTTTTTTTTGTAAAGATGCCACAAGACGAAATATTGATCCGTTACGTTACTTTTTGGACACACTGTATAATAAATTGATTTTAATAAAATGTAAAGAAAATTGTATAAATGATTATTGTCCTCATTACTTTAAAAAAACGACCTTTTTGCTTTATTTAATGTATGTTAAGGTATCTTTAAATTCTTAATGTATTTTTAAGAATTCTTAATATTTACAGTGTAACTTTGTATTTAGTTTAACGGTACGGTTACCCTTCATTTTTTACTCAACCAAACAGTAAATTTAATGTTACAGACATGAAAATGCTTATATCCCGACGGTAGATATGTGTACTTTTGCAAATATATGCAGCCCTAGCACTAGCAACGAAGTCGTATGTTATGTATTGCATACGAAATCATTCGGCTTATTGCTGACGTCGTCTGTTGGTTAGCAACTTGGGGGAAAGAACTGAAATTCCGAAATATAATCGTGCAAAACGGCAATTTTTCTAATTTTTCTGGCTAGCTTTAAAGAATGCAAAGCCAAGTTTGACTTTTAACGGTAAATAAAAGCTGGTTACTCTAAAAATTACCGAAATTCAATAAAAATAATTTAAGTGTTCACAAACATTTCACGAATTTACCATAACTAGCATGTCAAATTCACACAAAAATCAAAGTAGTAGTCAAACTGTTTTTTTTTTTAGTTTTGTTACTCAAAAATTGTTTTAAAGCAGGGACCCGAACCGAACCGGAACTGGAACAAAAACCGGTGCTTCTTTCATGAAACCGTGAACCGGAACTGAACATTTTATTTAAAAAATCGCAAAATCGAACTGGACCGACTGGTGTGAACCGGTTCAAACCGCTTCAACCGGTTCACACGACGGTTCGGACCAATTACTTTTTTTAATGATGTACAGGGTGGTCCAAATTCGATGGGATTGCATGGGTATCTTGCTTAATAGGCAAGATAGAGAAACGGTTAAATTACCAAAATGTGCAGTTTTTTTTGGAACAAATTCAAAACTATTTTCGAAAATATTCTACAGTACCGGTTTTTGAGATATAAGAGAAAAACTGTTTATTTGTTATATTTATAATGTGTCATATCTTTCTTATTATTGTACATATCGAAAAAGATTATGAAAATTATTTTTCGATATTTTCATGTAGATTAAATTTTTGAAAAAATTTACACTCGCCGTTAAAGAGTTATGACACAAATTATCCTTTTTTTTAAATAGAATCTGTATTTGGCTGACCAGATTTAAATTCCTTATTTTCTTCTCATTCCAAATATATAAGGGTTGATGTATTTATTTTTAATAATACGCAAGTTACAAAAGTTTTTCTATTTTTTTAAAGATGAAAAACAAAAATTGCCTGTAATAACCAAAAAAAAAAAACGAGAAAAACAAGAAATGATAGAATATTTTTGAAAACGGTTCTGAGTTTGTCCCAAAAAAACTGCACATTTTTGGTAATTTAACCGTTTCTCTATCTTGCCCAGAAACCCATGCAATCCCATCAAATTTGTACCACCCTGCACATTTTTATTTTCGTAATTTTGACTACATTTTACCAAAAATGGACAAACTTTAGACAGTTTAATTTATAATTATGCATTGTCATGATATTTTGCATTGATCCGAAACCGGAACTGAACCTGTTATCGAATAATTATAAAATAAAAACTGGTGGTTAAAAACGTAAACCGAAAAGTTGAAATTTATCGAACCGTTAACCGGAACTAAATCGTTATTCTTTGCGGTTCGGGTCCCTGTTTTTAAGAGATAAAAAATGTTGATTTCTATTACCCAAACTTATATTAAATCGCCCCGCTTAAACCTTTTATTTGCGGTTTGTAAGATTTTGATTTAGTATTTAGTTTTGTGGTAATATAACTCAATAATCAAAACAATTTTGAAGATATGTACCTTATCGCCGCAAACAATTTTTATATACTAAGTAATAACGAATGCATCGAATAATTCGTCTCTTGTGAGACACCCTGTATGCTTATATTAAAACCATATTTTTAGTTTTTATTAATTAAATTCTTTATGAAAGTTTTCGTCCCAACTTTTTAAACTTCTAAATTATTAACAACTATTCGATTAATATTACTAGCCAGATGTTGTGTAATGTTGACGATCTCATTTTGTTTGTGCACAGTTTCAGAGTGGGAAGGCGAAACACTGGAATTAACAAGGATATCCCGACTGGACATGGGCAACTACTTATGTATAGCAAGCAACGGCGTTCCCCCAACAGTCAGTAAAAAGATGAAAGTCAGCGTTGACTGTAAGTAGCAATTACTTACCTCGTAAGATTGAAATTTAGGTAATGGAGTATTAAGCTGGCCCTGGCAACCGGGAAGGATCCAAAATTAAGTTACTAAAGCTGTTAAGACTTAATTAATGTGCATTACTAACCTTATAATAGTAATTGTTTATTGCCAAATCTGTGGGGATCATCACTTTCGACGTGCAATTGCGAAGATTTAGATTTGATTCATCCCACAAATCCGAAAAACCGCGCGTGCTATTAATATTAATAAGATTCGCAAACTAATTCAGAAACATATAAAAATTTCTCTATTATTAAATAATATTTAAACCACAACAAGTCTTAAATAAATACAAATCTCACCGCAAATTCAACTGAATTTAAAAACATTTTAGTGATAATGAGTTATATAATTTATCACTACAGTAAAAATTTTCTAAATTTTCTTTAAATACTTTAAAACTTTACAAAATTGTAACCATAAGAACCTGTAAATAAATAATTAATAACAACAAAAAAAAAGGATTCCAATAATACCGGGTGTAAATGAAATGTGGCACACCTTTTTTTTTGTTTAGTTTTGATTTTAGATAAATGAAATTTTAGACATGTGATAAATGTAAAAACCGAGTTATTTGAGCTTATGCACACAATTGTTTCACTTCCGGTTTCGCCGGAAATGACCACAACTTTGTTCTTTCAAAAGGAACACCCTGTATATTTTTACATTTTTGGAAAGGGGAAGCAATTTTGGATACAACTGCACTATTTTTATTAATTTTTTAAAACCACAACAAAATTTAATTTTTTATTAAGTGTGCCGTGAATTTTATCATGTCAACAATCGTCCAAAAAATGTTTTTGTAAATTTTAATCGACGTTTAGGTTACTTTAATCGGCTTTGAAGGTTGCGAAATCGTTTTTTTGACACAGTCTTTTTTTTTAAGTGGAACAATGTGGTACAAGCGGTTAGTTAAATGGAGCATTTTTTAACGAATCCATTGATACCAATAACTTGTATTTTTATTAAGAGTGCAGTTGTATCCAAAATCGCTTCCTCTGTCCAAAAATGTAAAAATATACATTTAAAATAACAAAGTTGGGGTCATTTCCATCGAAACCGCAAGTGAAACAATTGTGTGCACGTTCTCAAAAAACCCGTTTTCTTGCACATATCATATGTCTAAAATTTCATTTATCTTAAATCAAAACTAAACGAAAAAGGAAGTGTACCAGATTTCATTTACACCTGGTATAATAACATGCAGAGTGTTCTCCTTAAAAATTTGGTATATGTATTTAAAAGTCACAAAATAGCTTTAATTATGTTCTTTCCAACGTTGAGTAAACTAAAACTTATTAATTTTGGAGTCAATAACTTTTAGACATTGTGCTGTAACATTTGGTGGAGGTGTCGGGTTGTTTGCAAATACAGCTTTTTTTTAAAAATAAATGCAAATAATTTTAATACCATGCATTTTAGTTGGAACAAAGTTTTTACAATAGTATTTTTTTTAAACTAGAGAATTTCAAAAATTTAATGGTATACAGGGTGTCGTATATGAAAATCCAAATTTGACACCGCGTATTAATCAGAAAGTTTTTAAGCTCTCTGTGTATAGTTTTGGTGGTTCTCTAAATTGTTACGTTTTAAATTTTACTGAGACACTGTTTATACAAATATGATATTGGTTCTAGTAATCTAATGTAGCATATATAGCAGTAATAATCCTTAATAAATAGCGACGCAGAAATATACAAACAATTTATCTTAAAAAGTATTTAGCAAAATTTGCAAATGTAAATTTTTGAATTACAAATTCGTATCAGAAAAAACTCTGACAAACAAATTTTATACCCTTATTCCTTGTCTTGAGATAAACAAAATTTTTAAAGCAAAATAACTCAATGAAATTTATGCTAACATTCTATCTATTCTATCATGAAAATACAGAATTTAAATAAAACCTTTCATTGTCATCGTTTGGAAGCAAAACAGTTTTGGACGTGCGAGAAGAACATTATCTAAAATGATTTAGTTTATTTATTCATTACGTTACATAGTTTTTAAAGCCCTGCATACAGTGAATCCAAAAAAGTCTATATAAATTCACAACACGCACCAAATCAAAAACATAGTTTAATAATATACTTATGGCCAGAACTGAACGCTTTTGCTGTCATAAATCTTTTAGTACAGATATAAATCTTGGGAAATCTACTTATTGCAAAACGGTCTTGTAATATCTCCATATCAATCCGAACGAAAAAGTTGCTATCGCCCACAAATTTCAAGTGGAATTCAGCAGAAGTTAAAAGTGGATTCATTTAAGTGTTTAATGGCAGTGTTAAGTCGGACAAACAATAACGTTACTAACATTACATAATTATTGTGAAAACTAGGTAGTCAATTGGTACGTTTCGAATCTCAAACAGCATTTTTGCACAATTGGAGGATGCTCACAGGTTGAAAAACACTGGTGTAAGACTTATAATTGCAATTATTAAGATTTTTTCAGAATATTTCAGAAACTGGCACGTTTTGTACATTTTCTTTTTAGATTCTTTTTAAGCAGGTTAAATAACTCCATGACAATTTTGCTTTTCCCCAAAGATTTTCATGATTTATATGTTCTTCACGATAAGTCGAACAACCTGTGCACGGCCTGCAAAAAAAATAGTTCGTGGTTAGAATAAACAACTGAATAAAATATCTAAAATTATGTTTTTTAGTTATTAAAAAAACTGCTTTAATTTTTTCTCTATAAATCAAAGTATCATATGCGGTTATTGCAGCAAATCCAATTCATTTCACAGTTTGATTACAGTTATTTCGTATTTTAATTATAAATTCCCAATTTCCACCGCGATTTCGTGCCATACCGTACGTGCTTTTTACTTTATCGCTTGTCGATACAAGAGTTAGTTAGTTAAGGTCGAAAAGCAAATAATTCGGTTGTGGTAATTCAAAACAAACATTATTAAAATATTTATCGCAATTTTTTTTGCGTGTTTTGAGCAGCAGTAGTGGAAATCGTCGATGGTTACCTTGTGTGACAATCACATCTAAAACATCAAATCATTGACATGCGAAATTAATTAATTTTGTGCGGAACAGTTTAAAAGTTTAAATTTTAATAAAAATCATCGAAAGTTTAACGCTACATTATTATTTACGATTGCTCGTTGGTAAACGTCGACTTGAAATTAAAATAGGAGTTTTAAAATTGCCTGTTAAGCTACAGTTAATAATTCATTATTACGTCTTCAAATTTTTTTAAGTAAGTACCCTTCGGGGTATTTTCTAATATAACAATCTTATCAGAAATAAGATCAATGAATAATTTTGTTCTAACCTAAATTAACTATGGTATAATAATCCTACCAATCTGCAATCAAAGGCTTTTGATATGATATAAACGATGGGTTAAGGCAGTGGTTTCCAACCTGTGGGGCGCGCCCCCCTGAGGGGGCGCGAGACTATTGCAAGGGGGGCGCGCAGCTATTACCAACATACTATTTTTGAATACAAACAAACAAAAAGAACTTTACTTATACAGAATATGGTATATGGTATTTATGAAATTAGATTGTTACAAAAAGGGAGGGGGGCGCAAAAATTTTTTCATAAAAAAGGGGGGCGGAGGTACAAAAAGGTTGGAAACCACTGGGTTAAGGCAAGGGGGTATACTGAGTTCGACACTCTTCATATGGATAACGTCATCAAATCTGTAAAAAACAAAACTAGAAAGGTACATATAGGTTTTTTTTTTAATTTGAGGGTTTAGGGACGCTTCGACCTCTGTGGTCACTAGCGTCCGGTTGGAGGGGGCGGGGAACAAGGAAAGGGTGGGTAAGGTAAGGGTATGTGGAAGTACTGTCACAGCATTTGCCTATAGTAGGTAGGGGAAACCACCTAAAACCCCTACGATGACAGACGGCAGCGGGATTCGAACCCACGACCTCCCGATTTTACTCGCTAGGTTGCATACAAGCAGCCACCGAGGTTTTAATAAGCTAATGCCAGTGTACTTGTCAGAATGTGCCTTTGCTAATGATATAAATTGTGCCCCAACGGAAAAAGCCCTACAAGAAAACTTATTGGTGTGACAAAAAGAATTAAAGAAAAGGAAATTAAAGATTAACACGAACAAAACAAAAGTTATGATGATAGGTAAAGAACGAAAGCAACTTAACATAGAAGTGAACCAGGAAAAAATAGAACAGGTGGAAGAGTATAAGTATCTGGGAATTTTTATAGAGAGAAAAAGGAACATAGAAAATAAGATTAAAGAAAAAAAAATAGTGCAGCAAACGTTTTATAACCATTTTATATTTTATGACTTAGAATATAAAACTGAATGATTTAATAATTAAGTAAATTTGTAAAATTTGGAATTTACAGCAACACATGTGTTATACGGTGAAAATGCAAAAGTATCTTAACTCTGTCATAAACAATATACGATTAGGAAATATCACCCTGTGAACTAGCTCTTAACAAGCGACTAATTATCGTCTGTGAGCCCACAAGCATTAAAACATGTGTATTCTATTTTCCAGGGCCTGCAAAATAGGTCTGTATGCAACTTTAAAATCGCCCGTGCGCTCACACTAATTTACTTTAATGCGATTCATTTTGCGCGACTAAAAATCACCCCTATATCGCCCGTACGCGACAGGCCTTAGCCAAAGAAAACACTACTCTTATAAGGATAAACAACGTACCGATCGGTTTATCCTGGCACCTTACGAGAAATTCCAAATCTAAAAAAGTGTGTATAATTAACAAAAAAAATCGTTTCTTAAAGTACACAAAAATTAACTTGTTCACGATTAAATTTTTACCATGGCATGTATTATTAATACGATGCATGCAGTTCACACTATATTTTACATGAAGAGGGAACTCGTAATCTCAATGGAATAAAACCTTCTTTCGCCGTTAAATTTTGAACGAATATCCAAGGTTTAGAGCAGAATCCATACCGATTTACTATTCCAAAGATATTCCATGAATAATAGTCCTCTTGGATTACAAACAAATATTGTCGTCTTAAAACAGAGGTGTCACACATATGTTGCTTATTTTTCAAGATAAACATCTGCAATTACTTTTTCAAAATGTCGCTCGAAGTACAATAAACAACATATTTTAACATTTTTATTAGAAATTCCAAGGTTTAAAATGTTTTTTTTTTACTAGCAAAACTTTTGGACTTTGGCTTTTAGGAAATATTAAAATCGTACCATTTATGTTTAATTGAAATTAATTATTTTAAAGTTAAAAAAGTTTAATTTAAAAATGGGTAGGTGCTCTCGACCAAAGTTAGAAGTTACATGATCTGTTAACTTCAAGTGCATTATTTCAGCTTTTAGCTGGTTTATTAATACTTGTGTCATTTGCATACAGCACATGGAGTAGGAAACTGCTAACCAAGCACAAATAATTTGCACGTAACAAAATAAAAAAGCTTGGAAACAATTATAGCCATTAGATGTATCATTTATGTATACAAAATTATTGCTCTTAATCAGGGACTAAAAACGAAAAATATTCCGTTCGTTTCTGTTCGAAACGAAAACGAAATATATCGTTTTCGTTCTTTTCGTTCTAACCGAAAAAATTCTTTTTTCGTTTTCGTGAACCGAAATAATAACGGTTAAAACCGGTTTTACAATATTTTTTTTGTCGTCAAAAAATCAATTTTTTTTTCTAGTAACCACAACCCTCTATAAATACGATAACAATATTTGCGTCTCAACTAAAATATAAACGATGACGATGGGGCTTGATGCTCACGGACAGCATATTTTAGACTGGTGAACCATCGCCATATTAAATTTACCAAATCGTTAAACACATTAACATTTAACCATTTTATTAAGTTTAACACCCGTAAGGTGCAAAAACACAACGTGGTTAGGTTAAATTAGACACACGATCTTTATCTAAAAATATGAAAAATAGCAAGTGCTGTTTTAAATTTGTTTTAGTACTAAAAATCTATGCATTTGAATTAAATAAGATCCTGCTGTAATTATTTAAAAAGACAAAAGAAAGAATTCAAGTGGATAATTTACTAAATGTTATAAATAAAAAAGATATTAAAAAAAAACTTATATTAACTTGAAATATACTTTAACTTTATAGTTTGTACATACCATACAATATACATTTTCACATTCCTTTTAATCTTACTAACAACACATCTTCCAATAAATCTTCTTTTACATTAGTCCTTTTCGAAGTAAGAATAAATTTTACTATTATTATGTCTAAACGCAAATAAAACATACACATTGATAATATATATCCAATCAAGTGTATATTCTATATTGATGATCTAAAAAACAAATTAGAAATAGAGAATATCTGTACCGTTAATTGTGTTACACGAAATTGCAAGTATAAACAATAAAGTTGTTAATACATATTCACGTAAATATATGGAGAAAAGTGAAGCTCACTTATTTCAAGTGAGATTTATTATTGCCTCGTGGAGTCTCCCCAGCACAGAAGGTAAATTCGCGTTTGTGTTTAACAAATAAAATTGAAATAGTAATAAAACCGGTTAAAACCGGTTTTGAAAAATATTTATTTCGTTTTCGTTCTTGAACGAAAAATAATAATTTCGTTTTCGGTTTCGTTTTCGTTCTTAACAAAAATTCGGTTAATTTCGTTTAACGTTGTCGTTTTCGTTCCGTTCTCAGTCCCTGCTCTTAATCCTTCAACATTGGCCTATTTGTAATCTTTTCTGTCAACTAGTGTCTGTAAATTTGCAGTAGGAAACTTACAAAATATATAGGAGTCCGCAAGGCAAGTATACCGGCTACTTTCTATATACTAAATAGTTTTCTACAAATTTGCTTACGTAACAGCAAAATAAAAGTTGGGAAGCAAATAAATAGCTTACCTTTTTCTATTGAGTCATCTAATGACTTTTTTTAAACTTTTGTAACATATTAACGTTTTGGCACTGCTGTATTAAGAATGAAATTGTTTTTATTTAATATCAGTTTCTAAAGATAGTTTTATTGAATTACAGTATTTGGACACAAATGTATTTGAAACAAATATGCTTTAGAACTTAGTAGCACTTTCATAAATTTCTCTCAGCACATTGATGAACAGCATTTTTTAAATAACATATTACTAGTTAAAACGTGAAGTTGCAATAAAACTTCATTACTTATTATCATTGCAGCTTTAGCATAATTTTCTTTACTGCAAAAGATGTGTCATGAAAATGCGTCACAGTTGCAAAAACAGCGCAATAGGTTATTGTTACAGGAAAAAGGGATAAGCAAAGATAATTTTGAAAATACGTTTGCATACGAAGCGGTAGCCTGTTAAGAAGACGTGACAAGGCTGTTTAAGTGACCTTTGTCTATTCCTATTGAAGCTGAATTCTCTCTGGAATTTTTGTTGTCCATTTATAGATTTTTATTTTAATCAACTTTTCAAGTCGTGCATATTAAGAAAAACTTATTTCGACAAATAGTTTAGGATTAAATAAAGGTAAATGGAAACCTCAGTGTTTATTCAATGTATAAGATTGTTCCATTAATGCTAAGACTGTCTTAAGAGCATGCAAACAAAAGAAGTAATTGATAAATGTCTTTACTGTCCTTCAAAGTATTCACTCCCCGTATTCTAAACAACTATCCCAACGCATAAGGCATTTTCCGTACACTTCTAAGAATTATTTTTTGTCGTCATGTTCAATATACCCATTACACTCATTACAGTATTATTTAATTCCTAATCAGACTCAAAATTTTGTCCATGAAGGTGTTCGTTCCTAAACTTCCGGGAATAGAAAGAAATCACACAGGCCCAAATGCGGTGAATACTGTATGTAGATCGTGCATCACTTAACCCTTTAATCTTGTAAAATTGCTGCTCGACGAGCAGGAGCGTTCTCTTGATGTCAAATCCAAGTGTTGTGTTATATTCTGGTCTCTTGACAGCAATCTCGGCATAAGTTTGGTCTTGATAATATTCTGCATTAAAAGTTTTCGCTTAACAACACAGTGATCGTAAATAATTCATTTTTTGTTAAACAGATTAGATGCATCACTTTTCAGTTTTGCCTTCTTCGGTTCAGGACTTCCTTGGTATTTCCATCGTGAGCTTTCCGACTTTAATTCTGGGTCATAATGATGAAACTACGATTATTTACACGTAAAAACCCTGTCTAAGAAGTTTGGTTCTCGTTTTAAACAATTTTTCCATTGCTCGCAGACTAAAATCCTATGTTGTTTTTGTTCATTACAGAGCAAAGAGGGGGAGGGACCCACTTTGCTATCACTTTTCTGTGCTCCAAACGTTATAATTGTGCCATAAACTCTTCCGACGCTAAAATTTTACGTCAATCCAATTTTTCTGGTTGCTGGACGACGATTTGCTTTATTCATTTGATCAAATTTGTCTTGATCGGCGTCAGTGTTGGACGTCGATGTTCTTCCAGAGCAAGTCTCTTCTGCCCTGCTGTTGTGGCAATTTTTAAACTTTTTGTACCAGTCAAACACACTCGCACGAGATAAAGCTTCATCGATACATGCAGTTTTTATCATATTGTCTATACTTGTGAAGATCTCCAGCCGTCGGGGCAAATATTCCAACAAACACTCACTCGCTCAATAAATGAGACACTCGCATGGCATAAATTATATTTATTATAATTAACAAACACTGATTATACACTTTTATTCACAATCTAATCGCTCTAACGCTCAGAGCTAGAAGACTTGCCAAACGCAACTCAAACAGTTGCCAAATGCAACCAAACGGTTGCCAAATGCAACCCAAACAGTTGCCAAACACAACTTAACAACTGGTTCGATTTTAACGGAATTTTAACAGTCGAACCAACGCACTGGCGAACTCACTTCCAAAGGCCCTACGGGGGTTGTTGGAAGAGCAAGTCCAACTCGCCCGCACACCACGGCGTTTGCCCAGCAAGTTCCCGTTCAATCTAAGGTTTTCGCAAAAACCACCCCCAAGCAGAATTCCCTCGCGACCGCTACAAACTTGGGTGGCACATGTCGGCTAAATCGTGGGAAAGTCCAATTCTGATAATAAAGTTCTAGTACAGTAACACAATAGCTGGAAAGTCCAAATTCGCCAATAAAATTCTCTTACACTTTGAATACAATAGCAACGCACTTCCTGCTTAGCTCCTCCGGCAGAGCTAAGCGCTCTTGGGGGTTTATTATGGGTCCAACTCCTCCCGACATCTTTAAAAACCAAATACCGACATGCACTTAGCCTGACGCGTTTAAAAATAATTTAGCAAAAGTACAGCTGTGACAATATCGTAACTTTCCGTTGCTGATTTGCAAAGTTTTAGACAAAATTCTATAGTACGCCTTTGCCTGATTTTTATATCCATGTTGGGTATTGCAAACAACCCGATCTTAAATATTCTATTAATCGCAACTCAAACATGCTAACGTCGTGAAACTTGCTGGTAAAGCTAACAATGTAACGGACTAATATTAAGAAAAATTGCACAACTATGCGTCATTTGTTTCACGGCAGTTTTAGTATTTTTGGAACAATCCTTGTATTAAAATTATTTTCTATTACCTATCGGTTTTTAGTATTTCTGGTTTAGGTAAACGACACCTTATAAGGACAAAAACTGTTGGGGCTTGATCGTGTGACAATATTTCAATTGCAGGAATGGTATTGCAGAAACGATTTCTAATAGTTGCGATTGTGCTTTCACGTAGGTATTAATATTGTGCGTGCATGTACGCACAGCTAAAGGTAAACTTAAAACAATAAACATGTAATAATCTGACGCTAGTAGTTTTCACAAAAGGTAATAACTGTACAGTCCTAAGCATAAATTAGTATCTATTGTCCTGCAGGAACTAGTGTGCAATTTAGACTGTCAAATTTACAATAGGCACGCGAGAGGGCGCTTCGAAATTATACACTTGCTCTACTGCACAATGGTCAGTTAATATAGAAACCATTTGTCCTTGCTAAAGATGAGCTTTAGAGGCGAGAGGCGAGAGCAATGGGTTTTTCATTTAAACCATGAAATGTAGATATAAATCTGGAAAACTAACGTTTAAAATGTGAACTGCGGGATACAATAATAAAAAAATTGCTTTATAGTTGCTATTAGTTATGTTATGAACAAGTTGGTACATGCGAAAGTGAAATATTTGGTTACTTTTTGAAGAGTTTCGTGTATAGGGGCGCGTTATAATGGTGTAGAAATGTTCTTTTATGTCGTGTACGACGTGCGGCGAAACATCAATAATTAATTGCAATAGGAGACTGTAATAGGAGGCCATATCGCCGCTCTGACATCATATACACCATGTGATTAATTGATTGTATATTATCTACAAGTGTCCTTTTGTTTTCGCCCATTATTGTGCAAAAACGTTGTTAGCTGTCGTTACATTGGCATCCCGTTCACGCTATGTTGTAATTACTTTAAACGCCTTTTGTGAATGCCACACACACGCAGAGTTTTTATTCCCATATTTTGACTAATTTCATCCTACAGTTTTTCTGCTAATTAGTTTATAATAGTGGCAATCTTGAATAATTAAAACAAACATATAAGTTGTTAGATAACACGTTTTATAAGCTGTTTAGTATGTTTTAAACTTTAATTACCAGACAATTTTGTGCTTCAAAGTTGTTATAGGCTAGCACTACAAAGCAAGGATAATTTTTTTTTGTGTAAATGGATGCAACGCCCAATCTGTTAAACAAGTATTTAGGCCAAATTTATAGACAGCGAAGTATAATGTTACTTAAAAAGACCTTTTTTACGAACTTAGTAACACTACTTTTTTTAACCTACAATTACTTGTATGTTAAACAAAAACATTCAACATCTATACAATACGATAAAAGTTTAAAATATAGTTAACCCTTGTCAATAACCGAAATTAACAACGTTGTTCAATGACCGGGTACCCAAGTACCCACGTACATAAACTTATGCTATTATATTATTTATTATAGCTATTATTTCCGCGGAGGTGGTCCCCTTTGGGGATCCTGTACTGCGACCTATTGGTCTAATGTACCCTCTGGTGAGATCCCCTTAAAGAAGTCCTGTGTTTTTGAAAAACTCCAGGATTTTCTTTAAGCGTGTTTTCCTAAACCCTCTTGGTTGGCTTTTTCCACCCCCAGAAGTCTACGCCGATAGTGTGTGAATCCTTCACACTGGCATATTACTTGAAGAGGAGTTTCTTCTTCTTCACCACATCCTCTGCATATATTGGTCTCTGAGAGCCCTATTATGTAGAAGTGTTTATTTAGCCCACAGTGTCATCTGGCTGCTCTGATGTCTACTCTGATCATCCTGAGCATTTCTTATGTCTTTTCTTTGGAGGCTATTGACAGAATAGCCTTAAAATGGGCTTGTCCGGCAATTTTTTTTCCAAGGAGCATTATGATCCTGTATTAATATGTCATTAAGACACCGCTTGGCTGTTCCATAGGATGCACCAACTGTGGGGTCTGGTCCGAAGAAAGGTGTCTCGCTACCAATTTTGGTTCCGTTTTGGAATTATGATTCCAAAGATTTTCTCAGTGGCTAATGTCCTGTTTATTCTATCCGAGATCATACTTAGTGTCTGATGCGTGTCGATGTCGTTGAGAATAGCTAAGTGCCCTTCTCTACGTTTCCCCTCTTTGGAGGTGATTTTCAGTCGATACTCCCCTCTTAGTGCTTGTGATTTGACCACAAGGTGAAAAGGAGGTTAATTCGGCAACACTTCCTTTGCCGCCGTGGGCGTTGTTGTCATTGCCCCAGTAATACTTAGGGAAGCCAGTGGCTGTCGCTTGTCCAGTTTATTCCTGCTGCCTTTTATCTGTGTTCTAGTCTAGTCCACCAGATCAGACTTGCGTAAATTACGATGGGTATGACCATCTTGGTATATATTCAATATATATAGGTGTTGTTACAATCTTCGTTCCCGGGTTTGGAACCGCGTCTTCTTGATTTGTGTGACGTTTCGACCATTCTATGTTGGTCTTTATCAAACGACTGAATTGGTGGGTTTGTTGCAGGGTTTATATATCCGGCTGTGGAGGCGTGGTGTTCCGCCTGACGAGTTCGTTTCGCCTCAGCGATTTCTTGATGACCGGTTTCCAAATGCTTGGTAGTTGCAGGCCTGTGTCTCTGTTAAAGTTGTTGGGGTTCTTGGCAATTTCCATAGATTCCCTAAATAGTCTCGGCCAGAAGTGGTTGGCGCGGGCCAGTAATTTTGTGTCGTCGAAAAGTATGGTATGCCCCATGTCCTGGGCATGTTCTGCTACGGCCGATTTTTCTATTTGTTTTCTTTTTGTTTGCCCTTCATGTTCTTTAAGGCGCGTTTGTATGCTTCTGCCAGTCTGTCCTATACACACTTTTCCACAGGAGCAGGGTATGCTATATATGCCCGGGTGATTCAATCCTGAGCCAGGCGTTCTTCTTAGTTTACTGGAGAGCGTCACTGGAGCGTTGAAGACTGTATTGATGTTGTGTTTTTGGAGTATTTTCGATATTCTGTTGGTTACTCCTCCGATGTAGGGTAGATAAGTTGTAGCGATGTAGTCCTTCTTCGTTTTCTCCTTCGGCGTGGCACTTTTCTGTATGGCTCGAAGTATATGTCTTTGTTGATAACCGTTTTCCTGCAGAGCTCTTGTAAGCATGTTTAATTCTTCTTGGATGGTCTCTGGGGTACATATTTCTTTGGCTCTGTGGATTAACGTGTTGATCACTGATTGTTTTTGGGCCGGGTGGTGGTGTGATGCTGCGTTTAGATACCGATTGGTGTGGGTTGATTTGCGGTATACACTGTGGCCTAGTCTTCCGTTGGCTTCTCTTTTCACCAGTACGTCCAGGAAAGGTAAAGCTCCATTCTGCTCTTCCTCCATCGTGAATTTGATGTCCTTGTGCAAGTTGTTCAGGTGTACTAAGAAGTTCTGGAGTGATTCTCTGCCGTGTTCCCAAATGACGAAGGTGTCATCTACATATCGAAACCAGTGTTTAGGCTTTAATCTACTGGAGTGTATGGCTTGCTCTTCGAAGGCTTCCATATACAGGTTGGCGAGTGATAATGGTGATCCCATTGCTGCTCCCGTGGTTTGCTCATAGATGCCTTCCTCAAAGGTGAAGAAGACGCGGTTCCAAACCCGGGAACGAAGATTGTAACATGGACGATAGCCGCGAAAGCCTGAAGAATAAAATATATAGGTGTTAATCCCCAGTTTTTCCCAAGCATGATGCAAGGCGCCTTACGAATTGTCGAAAAGTGGTGCACAGGCGAGGGTTTAACGGTAAATCCGTCCAAAACCTCACTCGTACACTTCACTAGAAAAACAAAACCAGGTGAGACTAAAACAGCGTATCTGTTTGAAGAACCACTGAAAACAGTAGGAGAGGTTAAATATTTAGAAGTGATTCTACATAGCAAACTTAACTTCAAACTACATGTAGAAAAAACCAAATTATACTATAAGTTTTGCATATTTTTGTAAATAGAATGACAGATTGGTAAAATCATTCAGTTTAAAATTTCAAATTCTAAAACCTGTAACAAACATACAAAACATTTTATTTACTTTTGAACGAGGTAATAAACAAACCAGATCTTAAATAAGTAGAAAACGACCATCTAGCTCAACATCCTTATATAAAAATTTTCCCATCTTTGTTATATTTCAAGCATCTCTTATACATTTGTGTTATTACAAACTACTTTCGAATTTTACCAATCGCTAAAAAATATTGTTCTCCTAATTTTCTGCAAAATTAGATGTAAAAGATTTTTACACAGTTGTAACAGAACCTCCAAAACAGTAGTGTATAAGTTTCAGACTTATACAGCCATAATTATTACCGGTTCAGTAACTTGTAACATTAAGCAGCAATAAAAAAGCGCAGATACATTAAAAAATCTTGCATAACATGCGAAGAACTTCTTTGCTCACCACCATAACAATTAAAAAATGTAAAGAATATGCCTATATAAATAAATATTATCGTTTTTTCTCATATAGGCATTAGTTTTTATTCATTTAATTATCCCTGTACTTATAATCGATAATTGCTCATAATTCTACATTCTACCCGGGTACCCGGTTATTAAAAATGACTACGTAAAATTTGATGTAAAAAAAACTCAGTTAAAATTTGTTTGCCATATCTTAAAAATCAATGAGGAATAGTTGTTAAGTTTCTTGCCAAGAATCTATACTCTTTTACACAAGTAACTATGAAACTGTTGTTTTATATACAACATTGTTTAGTTTATCTAGAAACTCTTTCACAAAAGATTTTTTGTATACTTGTCGTTTTCCCATTTACTTGTGAATAAAAAAATTGCACAAGCTTCATATGTGTTTCTATTTATACAAAGCAAAAAACTAGCGAGGAGCATCTGCGACAAATGGGCTACAATTTGAATTTGCAGATATTATCAGCAATAAATACTTTTGACTGAAGTAAATTTATAATTTTGTGTATAAAAGCAAACATTTATTTTTTGCATAGAATTATATGAAGATTTTTAAAGATTTACACATTTTTTTGCTAATGGTAAAAGCTACAGTTATATAATCCAGCGGTTTCCAGTATCGACTGCGAAAATGAATTCATTAAATTCTACTTTATCCGTTTTCCAGTATCCATGTAAACATTACGTTCTGCAAATTCTGATCTGGCTGTCCCAACCAAAATCATAATTATTTGTTTGAAAATTTCCTTCACCTGTCAAATTTGCGTTTTCAACCAATCACTTATCTTAAATCTCCTAGAGACTACCAATAGGAGCATTATTACACGGTAATAATTTTACATTCCCCTGTCAGACGTTGATCATCCTGTCAAATTTGCGTTTTCGACCAATAACAAACTCAGATTTCCTAGAAAAGACCAATAAACATAATCATACACTGGTAATATCCTTTTCGCAATTGACAGATTTTCATGCGTTTATTGGTCGTTTCTAAAAAATCTGAGTTTGTGATGGTCGAAAATATAAATTTGGAGAGAGAATTAAATATTTTGGTCTGGATAATTTTTTGACGGATTTCGGCGACCAGTAGCGTTACTTTAATATAGATTAAACCACACCCCTTACGCACCACTCTGACAGTACTTGTAAAATTTGACAGAACGTACATATAATTTGACAAATAGATTAGGTGAAGGAAATTTTCTAACAAAATATAACTCGTGCATTGCAAATAATTTATAATATTTGGCAAATCTTCACTAATGCATGTTGAATCAGAAAATATCACTCGTGCGCTTCGTGCAGCGTGCACTCGTGTTTTTCAGCTCAGCTTGCATTTGGGCATATTTACCAAAAATTATCGATAATTTTCAATGCTTTTGTTATATTACTACTGATAATTTTGTTATTATTTAATGTGCACTGTTTTCTTCAAGTTGAGTGTTTTGAAGAACATTTAATTTCTGCCCAACTTTGCTATTTTAACTGACTCTTTAGCTCTTGCAATAACTAAGTTATACGAGTTAAGAGGTATTTTGTTGTCGCCCTCTATAAACCTTTTCTAAATTACTAGTGTTTCATTAAAATATGAAGTGCAATGGTCTTGTGAATATTCAATAAATCTCACCAAATTATCATCGTCCAGCCATGCATCATCCAGCAGTGCTTATGTTGAATGTAATTGTAAGACTGTACGATTTGGTAATAAGGCGTAATGAATATGCAGGACACAAATGTTGCTGCAAGCCGTGCCACCCAGTTATTATGCATCATGACCAGTTACTGACCAATATCATAAACGCATATTAAACATTAATCAACCTGTAAAACTAGCTCGTTTAATTAATTCCAAACAATAATCGGCCATGTATATATCGCAAAATGCATCGTGATGCGACATAATATCGCACGATGCCGCTGTGAAGTGGGCATTTAAAATAATTTTACCAGGGATGGAAAACTTAACGTAACGATACCCGATAACGTTATAATAACGATTCAACTATAATTTTTTATACAATAACGTAACGATATTTTTATAACGTTATATAACGTTATAATAACCGATAACGTTTCATTAAAAGTTATTTTGTATCGTTATTCTCTATAAATTAAATTTTTAAATGGCCATCTTTTTATTTTCAGAAGATATAATATTTTGTTTGTATTTTAGAAATTAAAATGAAAATAAAATATCTCAATGTAATTTTGTACTATTTTTTAAATTTACATTTACAGATCCCAAAAATAATTTCAGAGTTTCAAATAAAAATTATTTTTATACAGCATGTTTCTTAAATAATGCGAAAAAATTCGGGAGGTGATTCCTTATCGAAAATTAAGAGGGGCTTTCATATAAAATTTTTTTCTTTCGGGTCTCCTGTCATAGTTACACCCCCCTAAAGGGACGCGGTAAAATTGGGTTTTTATTTTATTTCTCAAATTTGGATAAATGTAGGAGAATGATATTCGGTAGATGTTTTATACTTATTAAAAGGTCTCCCATAGTAAGGAGGCTGAAAAGTGTGACTGCTGTTTTTTTTTTTTAATTTTTTGGTGGGTTGAAATCTAGCAATTTAAATTTTTTTTTTGAAAACTTGATTTATTTAGAAGTTTTTTTTTATTCTTTAAATTTTCTCGTTTAACCTACAGTTTTTGAGTAAAAAATTATATGAATGAACATGAACCATCAAATATTCCAATATAAAACTATTCATTTTGGTGGTTACCTTGGTTTGTTTATGTTCATATTGGGTAGAAGTGACGGGTGTAATTCATTTTGACGTTTACGTGGCGAAAACGCTAAAACGCCTGTCAATTCTACCCAATATGAACATAAACATCATAATCATTCATTTAATTTTTTACTCAAAACTGTAGGATTTACGAGAGAAACTAAAGAATAAAAAAGGTTCTAAATAAATCAAACTTACAAAAAAAAAAATTGCGAAATGTGAACTTTTCAGCCTCCTGTGAAGGTGGAAATATTACTATGCGAAACATTTTAATAAGTATAAAACATCTACCAAATATCATTCTCCTACATTTACCTAAATTTGACAAATAAAATAAAAACTTAATTTTACCGATCCCCTTTAGGGGGTGTAACTCCGAAAGGAGACGTCTAAGAATTTTTTTTTATATATAACACCCCAATTAATTATTGATAAGAAATTTTTACGCATTATTTAAGAAACACCCTGTATATCATAATTTATGTAACGTTATATAACGTTATATAACATAACAATTCATTTTTTTAATGTTATTTATAACGTTATGTAACGAAACCAAATAATAAATAACGTTATACAATAACATAACGATTTAAAACGTTATTCCATCTCTGAATTTTACATCCATCTGCCAAAAAGATATGTAACTTGGATTTCGAACATAAATGTGCATAAAAACCTAAATTAATCAACTAATAATAAAACGTCTGTAGTTTTAAAATACACAGGTTGATTAGAATTTGACGGTGAACATCGGGTGCTCGTTTATTATTATAGATAAGCCATAGGTTTAAATTTGGCATAGCTACAAAAGTCAAAGCTAGTTAATAATGTTAAAAATCAAAAACATTTCAAATATCTGCAACCATTCTCATGAAAGCTAAAAAATCTAAAAAATTGTATTTAGTCATTTGTCTACAAGATTTTGTTTTTAAAAATTTTCTGCAACTAATAAACATACAATAATACTGTTCCTGCATTTCGTCAAGAGATCCTTAAAAAAGATATAATTTATTATAATTTAACTTATTTATTTTCATAAATGTACTACTTGAATAATCCAACCATTTTTTAAATAAGTCGTTTTCGTTTGTTTCCAAGGGATGTTGATCGTTTTAAAAAAGTTAATACATTAATGATATCTATTTGGTGTTGGGCTAATACTTTCACAATTGTACAGAGTGTTGCATGACCAAACGGCCAAACTTAAGGAGCATGTTCGTTTAGTCAATTTAAGCAAAAATTGTTATGTAAACCATAGTCCAAAACTCGATGGTTATCGAATAATAGAACACTGTGCAATATTACATTTTTGGATTCCTCTTTAAATGTACTTTATAAAATGTACAAGGTCATATAGGCCTACAATTAACCTTTTTAGAGTAATTCATTTGTTTTTGAAAATTTTGAGCAATGTAGCGCTTTCAAAAAGATCAACTATTTAACGACCCAAAATTGAGTACACTATAAGACGCACAAAAAATGGCGATGCAAATTTTATAAAAAAAAAATTGTTGTTTGATCAATATTTTAGAAGATAAAAGCGGTATTTCATACTTTTTTATGTTAAAATTTACCTTTTTTTTATAAACTGTAAGTCTATAACTCGAGTTTTGGACTATGGTTTACATAAAAATGTTTGCTTAAATTGACCCAAGGAACATGCTCCTTAATTATGGCCGTTTGGTCATGCAACACCCTGTATAACACATGTTATGTACACATATCAATATACAGGGTGAGGCATCACTTATGACACCCCCACTTATTTCGTTATTGGAAACAATTATCAAAAAAAGTTTCAAATAAAAGTTGTTTGATTTCCCAAAATATTGTCATGTCAAATTTTGATTTTCTTCTGTTTTTTTAGGAGTATGGCGCTATATTTGTTTTTTTTTAATGGCACCATACAAATTTTTTTATACGGTTAGAAAGACATTTTCTTTCTCTTTTCAACGCACTAAAACTTTTATACCCTTAGATAACAAAATTTTTAAGAAAATCGCAAAAGAACAATTTAGTTTTAATAGCGTACGGTATTAATTATTTTACATTAGTAGGCTTTGAAAATGATACAAAATGGTAAAAGATTTACAAAAACTTAATTACGTTACAACGGTAAACACAAAACTACTGTAATACATTTTTTACCGTTTTGTAGCATTTTCAAAGCCTACTAATGTAAAACAATTGATACCGTACGCTATTAAAAACCAAATAGTTCTTTTGCAATTTTCTTAAAAATTTTGTTATGTAAGGGTATAAAAGTTTTAGTGCGTTAAAAAGAGAAAGAAAATGTCTAAAAAAAAACAAATATGGCGCCATAACTCCTAAAAAAACAAAAGAAAATCAAAATTTGACATGACAATATTTTGGGAAATACTCTATCAAACAATTTTTATCTGAAACTTTTTTTGATAATTCTTTCCAATAACAAAATAAGTGGGGGTGTCATAAGTGATGCCTCACCCTGTATAACATTAACACTGTTGCTAAATAAAGCTACTGAACTTATGTCTTAACCTTACAGTAGTAGTTTCATCTTTCACCTCGCTTGATGTATCGTTATAAACTTTTCATTCTTTACGAAACTGAGAATTTTGACTGGAATTTCGTTTCCTGTATAGCAATTTACAGTTTCTAGTTGTATAATTGTGAACCTTAGGAGTGCGGGTTATGCAGGGTGTTTTTTAAATATTGCGAAAACATTCGGGAGGTGATTCCTTATCAAAAATTAAATTAATTGCAAAATTTTAACCCACCAAAAAGTTCTGATAAATAAACCAACAGAGGTCGCACTTTTCAGCCCCTTGTGAAGGTGGAAGATGATTGAAAATATTACTATGGGAAACCTTTTAATAAGTATAAAACATCTACCAAATATCATTCCCCATCAGTTATCCAAATTTGAAAAATAAAATAAATCCTAATTTTACCTCTCCCCTTTAGGGGGGTGTAACTCCGAAGGTGACGTCTAAAAAAAAACATTTATATGAAAGACCCCCCTTAATTTTCGATAAGGAACCACCTTCCGAATTGTTTCGCAATATTTAAGAAACACCTTGTATATTTTAACGAAATTGTAAGCAGGTTGATTATGATTTTGAACTTTAATACAGTCGTATTTAAAACTATCCGTTGTTTGATAGTGAGCCACTGTAAAGAACCTATCATCAGAATGATAGTGGTGTACCTGGAACAGAGTGAACTATTTCTCATAGTCGTATTTTGCAGTTGTTTTTTTTTAAATCTGTTTAAATCCTTTGTATTCGCCTGAAATAAAATGCTACAAAAGTATTCAAAATGGGTTGTATGATACTTTTGTTTATTAGAATTGTAATAAAAATTGGGACTTCTTAACTAAGTATATACTTTTAAAATTAAGCTTGTGATAACCAAACCAAGGAATAGTTAAATTACCTTTGTAACTCTTGAAATATAAACTCTTTGCGCATTGCTCTTTGCAAGTCGTAACACTCAAAAATAATGAGATTAGCACAAGAATTCAGAATTTTGAAAAAATTAAATAAAATGGAGCTTTACAAAGACAAAAAAAAAATTAAATACGAAAACTACAAGTTTTTACATACAGGATAATAGAATAAACTCATTGTTAAGGCCCAAATTTTCACAAATATCGGTTAACAAATAATGAAGTTAAAAGCTCAGCTAACATCCTCCGTTTTTTTTGACCAGGCTCTATGTAATTCGAATAGTTTCTTTTCAATTTTTTGTCACTTCGAATTCATAACAGCTACAAAAATATAAAACTGTTCCCCCTCGTATTTTTTCAATACATTTCTGTTTACTAGTTTACATATCCTGAACGAATAAGGGCGCATTTTTCATTAAACACCTAGACGATGCTTATCTAGCCACCCGAAGGAAGTATTCAACTTTAAGATTTTCCAAGTTTTTTTTAACATTTCACTTCGCCTTAAAAAGCCGTTCGTTTTATAAGCGTGAATAAGGACGAAAACTGTCGAATTGTTTAGTTGTTAACTACTGCCGTTAGTTTGAATCTTAAGCAGTAGGTGTTCCGGGGAATA
This sequence comes from Elmis aenea, assembly GCA_947652605.1. NCBI lineage: Eukaryota > Metazoa > Arthropoda > Insecta > Coleoptera > Elmidae > Elmis > Elmis aenea. Next base: position 11,227,756 of record OX393584.1, read on the forward strand.
GAACAGAAGAAGAATGCTTGACATCTATCTTGTCAACACGTCGAGAGGGAAAATGGGGCAGATCGAGGAACCGTCAGAGACTATCAGGCAATGAGCCTGATTCAGAATGCTGGGCGAGCGCGGTTCTTCTTGTCAAGGCTATAAATGTTACATTAGACCTGATCTCAGAGTGTTTGTATTTATCTCGGGGAGGCAGAGACGGATTTCGTGCAGACAGGTCGCGACAGCCGACATTTCATCGGCGCGTTCTCTTCGCGATTAGGTCTTTGCCTACCGTACACTGAACACAATATCCAAGCCAGCCATTTAACATTTTGTCTATGAACGCGTCATGATATGAAACAAGTCGGCTCCTTGACTAACTGGCGTAAAAACCGAAGAGTTACGACATTATTATAACTGCACCTACGCGGACAAAGTCACGTATATTTGTTTAATTCCCCGCATGTTGTTAAAAGCGGTTGAACGCAGGTAATATTAACTAGTTTTCCATTTGCTACAAACTTTTGTAATCTACTAGTGCTAGAGTATACGTCTATCCTAAGCTTTGCGATACGACACAGGTTTACTTTGCACTAACCGCAAATACAAACTTTAAATATTCCGAATAAATTTGCCGAGTACACTACATCAACAACAATGTGGCTGGACGGTAGTACTGAATGCATTTATTGTCAATGGTAATACCGCAAGAGATGAAAATTGTTTGGTGTTTTCGTGGAAATGATAAACAATTTCACAGCACAAAACATTATATTGTAAATTTCACGAGACGAAGTGTAGGATTTTATGGAAAAGGCAAGCAATTCTCCTTTAAAAATTATTAAAGAACAATAGATTACCATAATACACAATCAATTAGGAGTGGGGAATGGAAATACCCAAACATATTTTGCTTTAATAAATTGCAATATAATATTTAATTTATTTCGTTAAACTTACTTTGTTAGAATTTGCTTGTTGTATATCAAATTGTTTTAACTATACCTTCCTTGTAGTCTGTGCCATATTTTTTCTTCATATATCCATTTACTTAATCCATGGCCTATCTACCCTCACGGGTGTAAGGCACCTTTTTTTTTTCTTTTCTGACGTTTTTTTCTGGAGTTGTTCTTTTGTGTTCTCCTCTTTCCTTTCGCAAGTCCTTTTTCATAGCTTGTGTCATTTTTGATGTCCTCTTGTTTTCTTTTCTTATTTAATTTATTTTCTCTATTTCTGTAATTTTTTACTATCTGTTTTTTGGAGGTTGATAGTTTGTTGTTTTACTTTCTTTCAACTTTTCCTGCTCCCTGTCCCATCTGCATTCTTTTCCATCAATTGTGATCTTTTGATATCCTATTTTCGTTGTTCTTCCTTTCTGTCTCTCTTGGAGTTGTTTTAACTTATACTTGTTTTTCATAACCTTTTCTTTTTTTAGTGGTTTGACTAGTTCTAACTTACATGCTTTTGTTCCTATCTGTATGGCGTTTTTAATCTAAACTTTTATACCTGTTCTTCTTTCAATAAGGTGTTTAAATTGGTTTGGTGAAAATTGCTCGAAAACAATTGCCCGAAGAAAAATTGCTCGAATACAATTGCTCGAAAAACAGTTCCTCGAATGGAAAATTGCTCGAAAGGAAAATTGCTCGAAATAATCAAAAAATATTGGATTTTTATAAATACAAAATAATTAAATGTAGTAGAAAAGTTGTTTACATTTGTTTACACTTAAAAAAATACATAAGCGTTCATGTAGTTATTTTCAATAATGTGCAAGTTACAAAACCATTTTTTTTTTAAGATAAACATAGGCTGTGAAAACAAAAAAAAACGTGGTGTAAAACCTGTTAAAATTTATTTAGTACATGTTACGAAGGTTTCTTATTTGTTGTTGAGAAAAACATTATGAATATTTGAATATAAGATAACAACAATATAGTCAGAATCAGCAGTTATGTAGTATATAATATTTTCAAATATTTATAGTGTTTGTCTCAACAACAAATTGAGTAAGTGTACATGTATTTGTAAATAAATTTAAATACATTTTTCTAAGTGTAAATAAATGTAAACAACTTTTCTAGTACAATTAATTATTTTGTATTTATAAAAATTTAATGTTTTTTCATTATTTCGAGCAATTTTCCTTTCGAGCAATTTTCCATTCGAGGAACTGTTTTTCGAGCAATTGTATTCGAGCAGTTTTCCTTGGAGCAATTGTTTTTGCGCAATTTTCCTCACCCCGTTCAAATTCATGTATAAGGTCTCTGCATTGTTATCAGTTTTCATCTCTTTCCTGTCACAACGATATTATTTTTGGTTCTATCTTTTTCCAGTCTTCTAACTCTTCTACGGATTTCATTTTCTCTTTTATTATCTTGTTTTCATTTTTCAGCAATTAATTTTTCAGCAATTCATTTTTCAGCAATTCATTTTTTTGCTTCAGTTCCTTTTGATATGACCTCTGGTCATGTTTTATTTCTTTTATATCTCTCATTACTTCCTTGATCATGTTCATAAGCGGATCTCTTAATAAATCTTCACAATAATTTGAAGTTTTTGAAACATATGCTTAATAAAAATACAAGTTATTGGTATCGATGGATTCGTTAGAAGATGCTCCAATTAAATAACCGCTTGTACCACCATAGTTCCATTTTAAAAAATTGACTGTTTGCCAAAAAACCGATTCCGCAACCTTCAAAGCCGATTAAAGTAACCTAAATGTCATTTAAAATTTCAAAAAGTTTTTTGGACAATTGTTGACATAAAATTCAATTGATGCACATCACGGCACACTTAATAAAAAATTAAATTTTGGTTCAAAAATTATTTGAGGTTATAAAAATTAACCAAAATAATGCAGTTGTATCCAAAATGGCTTTCTCTTTTCAAAAATGTAAAAATATAGAGGGTGTTCCATTTAAAATAACAAAGTTGGGGTCATTTCCGGCGAAACCGGAAGTGAAACAATTGTGTGCATGGTTTTAAAAAACCCGATTTTTTGCATATATCATATGTCTAAAATTTCATTTATCTAAAATCAAAACTGAAGAAAAAAAAAGGGGGTGTACCGCACTTCTTTTACACCCGGTACATAACATTACGCTTCGAGGCGTATTTTTGTAAGTGGTTATCTTTATGTTATTATTAAATTTTCTGATAACTTTTTGCTGTCAAAACGTGATTTATGGTAATTACTCTTTTTTAAAAAATGTGGCCACCCAGTGACACGCAGCACTGAATTATGAATTATTGGTTGTGTATCGGTTGCTAACGGAACAAACTTTATCTTAGCTACTAAAATAAGACCGCATCATGTATTTTTACTATAATAATTGGTCTAAAATGACAAAAGCGTGTTATTTCTTTGATCAATATAACGTAAAGTAAAATAATGAAAGTAATTTTGCGTTACATGCTTGTGTTAAGTATGTTGTTTTTGTTTTACAGTAGTGTGAGATTGTTTTTTGCGTTTAGTGGTTGCTGCACATGCTTTGCGGTATAATGTAAACGACGTATAACAGTATTTTAAAGCGAAGATGGCTGCTATTGAAGCGATTTAGATAAAAGCATCGAACAAAACACGGGGCCGAAGTCAGTTAAGCACAGTTCACTAAAGACCTTCAGTTTGAAATGCTGCTATCAGAGAAACTGCAAAATCGACTTCGGCATCTTTATTCGAGATTGAAACGCACTGATTAAAATGCGCATTTAACCTCTGTTAGGTAGTTTCGTTAGCCTTCCGGATTACATCTGAAAATGTATTGCCGATTTTAATTAATATTCGACGGTAACTCTCCAAAATCATTTATCCGCATAGTAAAGTGCTCTAGATCCCCTATTTTAATATAGATTACGAGGGCCGGACCCTTCCACAAGGAAAATATCTTCTCCATATAGACACATGGTCGTAGTCCCCAGTGGCGGGATCCGTGACATCTTGCCGAGAATAAAGCTGAATGATAACCTGTCGTTGACTAAATTAATCTGTAGCACACGTCGGATTGTCGATATATTAATTTTTGTCTCGAGATTAAATGAAACGCGCCGATAGAGAACGGCTTTAAGAGGAGACAATTCCCTAAAGTGCGGCACTAAGCGTAAAGCCGCGGAAATGTTATGCATTTAAAGAGGTTACAAAGGGTAAATGATCATGTAAACAGTAAGGTTCTTTCGGTTCCGATTCGCTGTCGCTCAGGCGCCCCAATCCCGGGTGCGAGTGTGAAATATCGCCGCATATACACCTTTCTGCTCTGAACTGCCAGGCTGCTTTGCATGCTATAATGAAAATACATTTAACCATTTCTGTGGGTGGCAGGGAGACTCAATTTCGTCTCGATCGGACGAAGGCGTTAATCGATAACTAACGCACGTTGTCGTTGTTACAGTTCCACCGATGCTATGGATCCCTCATCAGCTGGTGGGAGCGCCGCTGGCGTATTCCGTTACTCTGGAGTGTTTCACGGAAGCTCATCCAAGTTCGCTCAATTACTGGACCCGAGAAGACGGACACATGATCCACGAGTCTCGCAAGTATCACGCAGAGACCATCGTGGGCAGTCCTGCGTACAAGACCCACATGCGATTGACCATCAACAACATTCAAACGAACGATTACGGCACCTACAAGTGCGTCGCCAAGAACCCTCGCGGCGAGACGGACGGCACCATTCGCCTCTACAGTAAGTATCCCCCTACCATTGTTCGATCTTCCCCGACCAGATAATAACAGACGGCGCGGCTCTCGCGCGCGGTAATTAAACTACGTAAAGTAATTAAGATTAGACACTGCAGTCGGTATCAGTAACATCTTAATATTTGGCTCTGAATAGAATAAATTATTAGTGCGGCGGTAAGCAAGCCGTTTAGGTGTCATAAATTACCCCGTTATAGAGCAATTTGCCATAAAAGTGGAATTGCCGGACGGCAGCGTGTCATATATCTAGAAACCGTTAGGAAGTACTTCGCGAAGAAACTTGTGTACAATAATAACGGGGCAGATGTGCGCTCGTAACTCATCTCGTATGAATGGGAGTTCTTGAAGAGCAGACACGGGGTTAGATAGCCATCGCGCTCGCCCAAATCATTCAAATTACTAAATACTCTGCCGGGAAATGCACGAGAGTTCCATTTGTCAAGCCTGTTCTTGCCGCCAGTGCCGCGCGCCGCCTCTTCGGAGCCTAACGTCGACTTTAGCGCTGCAGACAGATGTTCGATTAGTTAAATGGATCGAAAACATAACAATGTCAAGATTTTCGTTCGATGTAAAATCAGCATGATGGCGTATATAGGCTAAACCCGCTGCTTCAAGCTGTAGAGGTAGAGCGTGTAACTGAGGATGACAAATAGACACGCTGCGCTGCATTAGCTGCCGATCTGCAGCCCATGGCATGGTTAGGGTGTACACTGTTGTTCATTCGTGTCAACAACATCAATATGTTCTGCCACTGTATGCATGTAACTTGTAGCTATCCAGGAATGTTTTAAGTTTTTGTTGTGCAAGACATAGCGACATTTATTTTTCCCAGTTAACTGACATTAATCATTTTACCTGCATCCGCATACACCATTCAAATGCAAATTGTTTATAACTTCATAATCTAACATGTATTTTAGTGTGTGCATTTGTTACCTAGATAATAAATAGTAAATGTTGTGGCAAATTGAAATTATGTTCCTAGAGACTTGGAGAACTTCTCTTAGATCCGCAGATCGTTAAGTCACAGGTAAGTGCTGTACCTCGTTCTATGTTCGGTATACATTGCATAATCGTATTATTCGTAATACATTCCGAGTTGCAACGTTTCAATACACCAATATGTGGAAGAGTACGAGTAGAAGCTTAAGTTGTGTTCGACTTTGTATACTAACTAAATCGGATATGTCCTAACGCCGTGTTTTTCCAAAGGTTTGTACTATTACTTTGCAGTGTTACTTGGTGACACTAGTTTTTGTTGTTAGTTGATCGCAGCTGGCATTGTTCTGGCATGTAGTGACAATGGAAACGAGAGAGCGGGTCGCATTGGCCGACGACAATCAATGGTTCGCCGCCGAATGCATTATGGAGCAGACCACCTGATGCAATAACCATTTAAAATGACCCAGCGAACATGTCCAAATGATTCGAAGTGAAATTCGCATGTGGCAGCACAATTATAATTTTGCGTTTAATAAACGGTTTTGTGTAGCGCGCGAACGAGCTAACGCGATTCTGCATATTCGTACTACGTATACATAAGCAAATCTAGACGTCGTCATTAAGCGTCTCGGTGTATGTCTGTATTTTTTTATCCAATTGTAAAGGTTGTCTGTTAGTTTCACCATCGCAGTCTAAACCCACCCCCAATATAGCCTCATCTCCTTCTACGCTTCCCAAAGGTCCCTTTTCATCTCATAACGTGACAAGATTCACAAAGTAACACCGTGCTCAACACGTGTCGTTTCTATAGCAACAGCTTGGCCCAACGTCCCGCTACTTGCTGACTCCTCTAGCTCGTTCCAGAGATCATTCCGAAATAATCCTACAAATGTGCGTTTTCACTTGAAAAATTGCTGAATTATTGCTACGAACGTTCTACCCGCTACTGAACGACGGAGCCGGCCGCATTTCTTCATTTCGTTCGGTCAGTTTAGTTTTATATTATGTTGCCGGCTTATTAATACTTGAGACGATACGAGCGAAGCTAGATATATAAATGTCGGAAATCGTGTCGCGATTTAAACTAATAAATGCAATGTTCGATTTTAAGTCGGGCACGCGGTTTGTTTGTCCGCAAGTTTAACGATCCCGGTAATATTTAAAGGGCTACAAATTTTACAGCACTCAACTAACTCGTTTGACACCAAATCTAATCGACTTCTGGCATTCAATCAGTGTCAGTGTTCAAATCCCGCAATTCATCAACGACGAAATGAAAATGAATATGTCGTCATGCGGCAGCAGATTGTCACATCGCGGTAACGACCAGGTCGACGCGATGTGGTGAGCTTAGGGGAAATTACCGTGACTACCGCAGCTTAGCGTTGCTACAAGCTTAAAATTTGAAGCAGCGAGCTAGCACGTACCTGCACTTAATATACCTTCGTAATAGTACCAATATGAAATGTTCGAGAGTTCGCATTAATCTTTAGTCGAGGCAAATTCATGCATGTTTTTGTCGCAGCTTCTTCACCACCGACGACCTCTCCAAAACCGACGACGACGGAAACTCCGAGTCGCATGAAGGACATCTGGGGAAGTGGAGACTTCAACAACTCCGTCTACGGCAATCCTTCTTCCCTCACTGTCCATCTCGCGGACAAAGGTATCACGTATAATTAGCGATAGGGTCATGCACAGTGGCAAAACACATATATTGGTGTCCGGATAGCTGTCAGTTTCGACTGCAATCATTATACACATCAAATATTTGCTGTCTAGAAAGTTAGCGTTAAACACATCCCCTTTAACTTTGACATCGTTCACGTTCAAGAAGAGGAACCAGATTTGAGTTTCTTAATCAGGGCTAATTTGTGCTGACCTCCATATATAATCTCGCCATCGCTTCGAATTTCCCTCGGTAACTCCGACAACCTAAGACATTATTTAATCTGGAACCATCCGTACCTCTGACAAGATGGTTAATTCAATAAGCTGATTCGACATTCGACTTTTCCACAATTCAGCCGCTCGGCTCGCTGGATTCATCCATGCTAATTGTAACGCAAACACGTTATCTCGTTTACGACGAATATAGAGATCCTTCCAGTGGCGGGGACCGTCAAGTTTTTATTTTTAAATAAATACTCTCAAACCCATCCGCAATACTTAAGAGCACAAAGTTTATTTAACGTAACCGCTTTGAATGCGAGATAATTTCGTTGCACGGAAAAAATCACAATCTATCTGTTATGTCTTTGCAATATTACTTTTTTAATGGCAGACTTCGAGTAATTCGCACTAAATCGCTGTAAGAAGTTTGAACACGTTTTATATTGTGCAGCTGAATAGAAGCATTATGAAACGTTCCTCATAATCTAACATCGGAAGACGTCAAGTTGACCATTCAACATCGGTTTAGAATACAAGACGCAGCCAATAAAAAAACTCGAAACTCTCAGCTTCTGGAGATTTTTAATGAAACGTTCTTTCACTGCCACTTAACATTAATTGCACAGCGATGCTCTTTCGGCCTTTTTCTTTGAATTAAAAAATATAGATCGGCAGCTATACATTGTTCTTCGCTAGGAAATTCCGTTTTAATCCATCAGCTGGTTTAATAACTAGGTTTTATATTATTTAATAACAGAAAAAAGTACAGCAGAAACACAATAATGGCAGCCGAACGTGTTCTTGCGCTTTGGTTAATGAAAACGCAAATGCAAATGAGAGCTGAATTCTCAGTTATATTGCCCCATTTTTACAACTTTATACGGTATGTGTGGAAAAATATCTTAGTTCATTCCGGAACTTATTTTGTTTGTTTGCAAGTTCAAAATGCGGTGACGGAAAAATTAGATATAATCGTTACATTGATTTCTACCGTTTGTTGTTTAATAGTCGTAGTGTTTTAAATAAAACTACTTATATTACCCATGTTCACGTTATTATGATGCCCTAAACTGTTATGAAAAAAAATCAATTTCGTACTGATAGCTTATAATGATTTATTGTATTATTATTTAAGTCTGTATGTATGTGTATACAGTAAATATCTGAGCTTTCACTGACGGCTTGTGTACTAATTTACAGGTTCTAAGTATCAATCAAATCTCAATGAAATTGATAAGTCTGAACAGAAATCTGGTTCTGAAGTTGATAGCAAAGGGGCTATCCAAGATTGGACATCATCAGAAGAAAATTCATTAGGTAAGTTGGATCACCAGAACAAAATCTGTTTTAATTAAAAGCAGTTCAAAATTAATATTTAAATACACATGTGGTTTAAGTTATTCTCACGCATCAATATTTTTTGACGATCAATAGATTTAATTAATTAAATACTATTTAACATTTTTGTACGAAGATGAGTCAATTGTTGTTTCATAATGTTCAAATGAAAGTGATTATAAATGACGTTAAAAACTAAACGTGAAGGTTTGGCGCAGAGAAGTTTTCAATTTTATTTAGTTGGCTATTATGTAAACCAGAAGTCACCGAAAACGAGAATACATATGATGGATATCCCTACCATTTACACAAAACATTTAATATGTAAATGGTTTCAAAAAAGATTCCAATTTTAAGATTGACCCTTTATTCTAAGCGTATAAATGTGGTACGCGAGACTGGGGTACATAATTCAGAAGGGGATGAATTTCGCTGTCCATCCTTTTTTCATTCAGCTTTTCGGTTCTTCTTAGTCGAACTTGGCCCCTCGAGATTGGCTTATCTGGCTGCCAGCCCATATATAAGACATCTGAAGGAATCATCACTGTTAGATATACAGGGTGGTGCTTTTTTCGATGTTCACCATTGCTATCTTGGAAACGGTAAGAGATACAAGGTCGGTTAAATTAGAGAAAAGTTGCACGTTTTTATGGCGATTAAGAATCTGAAAAGAAATCGTGGATATTTTGATTCGTTTTTGATTTATTACAAAAAAACTGAAAAATGAGATTTTAGAAAAATATTATTATCTTCCCTACCATTGACGCTATTTCATTTAAACTTGGTAACTTTATGTTTTTGACCGTCCTGGGTTTGATGACGTCAACAGAAATTTCCTAAGCCTTCTAGATTTCAAGTTGCGATAGTCAACTTTTTTATTTCTTATGGCCGCCATATTGGATTTTTACACCATCAGACAGACAAAAAAATTAGCTTTTCAGATTGGTAACCAACATACCTTTTTTCTTTCAAAAAACTTATTAAAATTTTAATATTTGTGTAAATAATTCATCAAATCGAGAATGCTCTGAAAAACAATTGATACTATGATATAAATAAAAGCTACAAAACATTTTATTGGTCTAATCATAACGAAATTAAGATTGTTGGAAACATATTTAGAAGATATGTTAGGCGTATTGCCATTATTAACAATTCAAAATCATCAGTAGTTTCACCATTGTAAAAGTATATTAATTTACATGTACGCTTTCAAAATTCATGACTTGGTACGTTTGGTCCTGTTCATTGGCCTCCGCGATCGCCATGTTTAACGCCTATGGATTACTTTTACATTGATGTTGTTTATGCAACCCTAACGGAAAATATTGAACTTCTTCGCCGTAAAATCAAAAATGCTTTTGACTCTATTTCGAGACAAACTATCGTAAAGGCAGTGGACGAAATGAATTTGAGGACTAACCATTACGTCATACATAACGGCGCGCACTTTAAACAATTTAAATAATTATTTCTCTGGTGTTTTAAATTTATTGTCATTTATTGTTATTTTATGAGACCTATAAAATGTTGTGTCTTTTTTATTTATATTATAATTTCAATTGTTTTTCAGAACATTCACGATTTAATAGATTATTTTTACAAATTTTCAAATTTTAACAAGTTTTTTGAAAGAAAAAAGTATGTTGGTTACCAATCTAAAAAGCTAATTTTTTTGTCTGTCTGATGGTGTAAAAATCCAATATGGCGGCCATAAGAAATAAAAAAGTTGACTATCGCAACTTGAAATCTAGAAGGCTTAGGAAATTTCTGTTGACGTCATCAAAACCAGGACGGTCAAAACCATAAAGTTACCAAGTTTAAATGAAATAGCGTCAATGGTAGGGAAGATAATAATATTTTTCTAAAATCTCATTTTTCAGTTTTTTTGTAATAAATCAGAAACGAATCAAAATATCCACGATTTCTTTACAGATTCTTAATCGCCATAAAAATGTGCAACGTTTCTCTAATTTAACCGACCTTGTATCTCTTACCGTTTCCAAGATAGCAATGGTGAGCATCGAAAAAAGCACCACCCTGTATAAAGGGTGTTTCTTGAATATTGCGAAAAAAATCAGGAGGTGATTCCTTATCTAAAATTAAGGAAGGCTTTAATTTAAATTTTTTCCTTAGACGTCTCCCTTCGGAGTTACACCCTCCTAAAGAGAAGCGGTAAAATTAGGTTGTTATTTTATTTCTTAAATTTGGATAAATGTAGGACAATAATATTTGGTACATGTTTTGTACTAATTAAAAGGTTTCCCATAGTAATATTTTCATTCATCTTCCACCTTAACAAGGGGCTGAAAAGGGCGACCCGTATTGGTTTATTTAGCAGAACTTTTTGGGGACTTACAATTTTGCAGTTAAAAAAATTTTGTTTGAAAGCTTGATTTATATAGAAACTTTTTTATTCTTCAAGTTTTCCTGCAACACTTACAGTTTTTGAGTAAAAAATAAAATAATAAAACAAGAACATTAAATATTCTAAAATAAATAATTCATTTTGGTGGATGCCATAGTTTGGTAATGTTCATATTGAGTTGAACTGACGGGTGTAATTCATTTTGACGTTTACGCGACGACAAAGCTAAATCAGCCCCCTGTGAAGGTGGGAGATGATTGAAAATATTACTAGGGGAAACCTTTTAATAAGTGTAAAACATCCACCAAATATCATTCTCCTACATTAATCCCAATTTGAGAAATAAAATAAAAACCTAATTTTACCGCTCCCCTTTAGGGGGTGTAACTCCGAAAGCAGGCGTCTTAGGAAAAAATATTATATAAAAGTCCCCCCTTAATTTTCGAAAAGGAATTGCCTTCCAAATTTTTTCGAATTATTTAAGAAACACCCTGTATAATATACATGTATAAGCAACGAGAGTTAGCCAAACTTGCCGATACTAACTTTTGAAAGAAACGCTATACAGGGCATTTAAAAACACCTTCGTTTTTTATACCAAAAAAAAACCTTTTTTATTTTCTTAACAACCTCTTCCTGGTGTGATGGAAGTTCATCATGGAATTGTAAAGGTTCAACTGTTACCCATTCGGTCCTACGCAACTGGTCGCTTTTTACAATTCTGTAGCATTGATAATAATGTGATTTCTTTGAAAATGGACGTCAACTGCAAAACTTTTGACGTAAATATGGACAGGGCATCAAAGTGTGCCGGGCATTCGTATACAGGTCAATGTGAGCCATAGGAAATTGAGAAAATTCCATTTCCGACAACTTTTAGTTCGCGAGTTATATTGTATGAATTTATGACGTAGAACGTACTACTACGTATATCATGTGTTACTTCGATGCGAATTTAAAATAAAGTAAATGGCAAAATGTTATTCGTGTTTAAAACAAAATTACCCGCAAAAAATTTCCGATACTGCATCGGGTTTAAAAAACGAACGAATATAATGATGGTGCAGTAGAAGACACTTGAAAACATTTCAAAATAACAACAAAATCTATAAATACAGCATCATCTTGGATAACGTATTTAAAACTAAACGTATCAAAATTTTACTGCTTTCGCCAATAGTTTTAAAGTAATTACATTAAGTTTATCTCAATTATACAAAAATGTAATTTTAAGTAATTGAATTAAGAAGTTATCAAAAAGTTCCTTACACACAACAACTGCTACGAATAGTTTTCTTGGGAGACAAATTAATTGGTAAAAAAAAGTAGCAAAACGTCCATACCAAAAAAACCTGATCGTGAAATGACAAAACGTTTAAATTCATTTAAAGTTTGATCTAAATCTTAAAAAGAATGATATTAACATTAGCTGTTATCTTAGACAACACATTTAAAAATTAAACTAGCATTCAGTTTCGCATTATTATTTAAAAGTTACATTACTGTCACATTTTAGTTTTTCGATAAGTTATTTATATCCAGTTTATACAGTTATTAATAAAGATTTTGCTTAGACGGTATTCAGACTCTAGTATTATCTTTTAGTGCATAATACCAATAGGGCACCCATAACGAAAAATAAAGTTGATGATAATGCAAAACAGACCAATCGTCTGATACAATGAGATCGACGGGTAGAGAATTTAAAGTTGCTTCCACTACTGTAATAGAAGACTGGAATATTTTTTTGATATTTTTGTACACAGGGCGGTCCACTTTTTTGTAGCAGGACTATAACAGTCGATACAAAAACTTATTTTAAAGCGAATATTCCATATCAACATAGGTCCAGAAACGCTTCATTTTAAAGATACAGGGAGTTGAAATTTTCGAAAAAATATCGAAAATGTTTTATCGTTTCTCAACCAGTAAATATAGTTAAACCAAATTTGTAATACAGCCCCACGTCACAGGTTACCACATTCGGTGAGAATGTCAACCCCACAAGCAACCAGTGGCGGAGTTGTGGGGGTTTAGATTCAATAAATTTCATAAAAAACTAGTACGGCCTTCTTCAAAATTAAACTAGAATTTGTTTTCTGGTAGAGCATTTTATTCTAAACAAAAAGTGTTTCCTGACTTTTCTTCGTATCTCCCACCGTTTGGCGCGAAATTTGTTTTACTATTTTCGCGAAACATTTGCTCATAAGTTCGATCTAAAAATATCTGTTGCCCTGTCTTTTCCCTCTCATTTCATTTTAACTAAAAATCAATTATTGAAACACTGATATGGCCAAAATGGTTAATTTCCAAGGCCACTTAATCATCATTAAAAAAAAACTTAATTAATGCAAATATTGCACAAATATTTTAACAGTTTCCTAAATCCAAAGGTAATGGTTTTATAGATATTTTTGAGACTGACTAAACAATAATTCATACATGATCTAAGGCAAATAATATTTAATTTTTCTTTAGGAAAAAAAAAACATTATTTGTAAGCGAACCTATGTAGAATCAATTTCGTGTCATTTTGGCTTTACAGTTGATCTTTTTACTGTGTGACAACGTTGCTTGGTAGGGATAAGTGAGATTCCCGTTTTTAACCTCAAACTTAAAACGTCCTGTATAGTGCATCTTTTATTTTCCTCAATATCACACTAAAATACAGGGTGTCTCATAAATATTGCGGTGGTGGTGATTCCCTATCGTAAATTAAGGATGGTCTTAAATGTAAATTTTTTTTGCTTAGACGTCTCGTTTCTGAGTTACACTCCCCTGAAGGGGAGCGTAAAATTAGGTTTTTATTTTATTTCTCAAAATTGGATATTTGGTGGATGTTTTATACTTATTCAAAGATTACCCATTTTCAATCATCTCCCACCTTCACAGGGAGCTGAATAGTGCGACCCCTGTTGTTTTTTTTATCAGAACTTTTTGGTGGGTTGAAATTTTGCTATTTTTTTTGATAGATTGATTTATTGAGAAACTGTTTTTGTTCTTTAGTTGTTCTCATAAAACCTACCGTTTTTGAGTAAACAATAAAACAAGTCAACATGAACCATCAAATATTTCAATATAAAACAACACATTTTGGTGGTTCCCACTTGCCATGGTTTGTTTTTGTTCATATTGGGCAGAATTGACGGGTGTAATACATTTTGAGCTTAACTCGGCGACAACGCTATAACGCCCATCAATTCTAGCTAATATGAAGATAAACAAACCATGGTAACCACCAAAACGAATCGTTTTATATTGGAATATTTGATGGTTCATGACTTGTTTTATTTTTTACTCAAAAACGAGAACAGCTAAAGAACAAACAGTTTCTAAATAAATCAATTTTTCAAACAAAAAATTTAAAATTGCAAAATTTCAACCCACCAAAAAGTTCTTATAAAATAACCAACAGGGGTCGCACTTTTCAGCCCCCTGTCTAGGTGGGAAATAATTAAAAATATTACTGTGCGAAACCTTTTAATAATTATAAAAGATCTACCAAATGTCATTCTCATACACTGAGAAATAAAATAAAAACCTAGTTTTACGCTCCCCTTTAGGAGGGTGTAACTCAGAAACGAGACGCCTAAGGAAAAAAGATTTTATGAAAGACCCCCCTTAATTTTCGAAAAGAAATCACCACCAGAATTTTTTCGCTATATTTATGAAATACCCTGTATTTAGTTTTTTTTTTTTAATCGATAGTTTAGGGACGCTTCGTCAACTGAGGTCACTAGCGTCCGGGTGGAGGGGGCGGGGAACAAGGAAAGGGTGGGTAAGGTAAGGGTAGGTGGAAGTACTGTCACAGCATTTGCCTATAGTAGGTAGGGGAAACCACATGAAACCCCTACGATGACAGACGGCCGCGGGATTCGAACCCACGCCTCCCGATTTTACTCGTTAGGTTGCATACCAACCAGCCACCGAGCTCGGTCTGTATTTAGTTTTGATCATCTTGAACCGAACGCAGTAACTTTAACAAGTAATTAAATATTGGCAGCTTATCGTATGCTTGTATTAATTGAACTTTTTTCGTTTTATTCGTTTCTGATTTAAAAAGGTATTATTTTGAAATAAAATGTGTAATTTTTTTCGTTTATTCAGTATATTTTTTTAGTATAAGTGCTGTGCCTTTTTTCATTCTAACGCGAAAGTTCCGACACTCAACTAAACGCGGGGTGGACTGCGCGCTAAAGAGAATATTATATGCGACGAGGGCTGTAACATCAAAGACAATACATGAAACTAAATCTAAAACGATCTTAATGCCGTACTGCCAAGTTCGCAGATATCTGAGATGAATATTTAAAGCCCAACCACCAAATAATATGTTTAACTCCTATTTTTCAGCGAGTTCCTTGTTTATGTGGCTTTGACTCAAAGAGCATATTCTGTCGACTACTGTAATGTTAAAATAAAATAAACGCGTAAGCTTTTTGTTCGTTACAGGCAATATCAAATCCAGAGCATCAGTATGGGTGATGGTACTTTTCCTTTACCTTTTGTTACGGTGAACAAACGACTTTTCCGATCGATGTTTTGGTAATCATCAGTAGAACTAGAAAATGGTAAGTTCAAATATAAAAATTACAAAAGGACGCTTAAATTCAAAAGCATTGGTGTACAATTGTTGATATATAACACGTTTTATATAAAGACTGACATCAGTTAGAAAAAAGCTGTAGTAATATTTTTCATTTGTTTGATAACTCTTTGTGTATCCGACATACGGTGAATCCATAATTTGAGATTAATCACTGAAAACTCATAATACAGACCAAGCATCGCACCATTCTGGACTCTATAAAGAATCTGTTCTGTAGAAATGCTTGACCAATTTCAAGACTCGCGTCTCTTTATTAGTAGTACAAAAGAAATTCTTCATAGACCGCAATACAAGCGATTTTTACTTATGTTATTTATAATTTATTAAATAGACCGTTTGCGATTAATGATTATTAAAACATACAAAACTTGTTCCTAATATTTTCAACAAAGTTTTGCTTAATTTGTCAATGAAAACCATCCAGAACCTAAGCTAACTTTCATTATTGACCAGTGCGCGAAAAAATATACAGGATACCGGGTGTAAATGAAGTGTGGTACACCCCTTTTTTTCTCCTTAGTTTTGATTTTAGATTAATGAAATTTTAGGCATATGATATGTGCAAAAATCGGGTTGTTTTAGCATATGCACACAATTGTTTCACTTCCGGTTTCGCCGGAAACGACCCCAACTTTGTTATTTTAAAAGGAACACCCTGTATATTTTTACATTTTTGGAAAGAGGAAGCGATTTTGGATACAACTGCACTACTTTGGTTAATTTTATAACCTGAAATAATTTTCTAAACTAAATTTAATTTTTTATTAAGTGGGCCGTGACCTGCATAAATTGAATTTTATTGTCAAAAATTGTCCAAAAAACGTTTTCGTAAATTTTAATTTACATTTAGGTTACTTTAATCGGCTTTGAAGGTTGCGGAATCGGTTTTTTGACAGAAAGTCAATTTTTTTTAAATGGAACTGGTGGTACAAGCGGTTATTTAAATGGAGTATCTTCTAACGAATCCATTGATACCAATAACGCAATAACTTGTATTTTTATTAAGAGTCTCCTTCAAAAATTTCAAATTATTGTAAAGATTTATTAAGAGATCCTGTTAATCGCAGTACACTGTGCATAATGCAGCAAAACAAATTATCGTGGTTTTATGTTTAACTGCTATTAAAAAATCTACAAATTTTTACATAATTAGATTCGTCTTTAAATTCTGATTTAATTGGTATATCATGAACGAGCTTTTGGTTGTCAGTCTTTTGTTTAAATTATAATTTAATAAAAATAACGTAGGCTTTGAATAATAATTTATTGAAGCTAAAAAAAAAGTCTAAAATTATGTTTTCGTAAAATGTCCACACAGACTGATGACTAACTCCTGACACACTAGCAGTTACCCTAGTTGATGAAGTAGGATTTTTCTCCGTGTACGCCAAAATATTCGTTTCTGTGTCTTCAGATATAATAAAATGATCTCTTTTATTATTTTTGGCGGGTTCATTGCGAAATTTCTGTTCAATTCTGTTAAAATAATTTACAGAAGGATGATGACGATCAGGGTACCTTTCAGTATACAAATCGCACGCTCCCTTAGCATTTTTTCTGCATTCACCAAATATTAATAGCACATCCACTTGTTCTGTACGAGTGTACAAATAACGTTCAATTTTGCAGCAACCATATTTTTACAATAATTTGAAGTTTTTGAAGCAGACTCTTAATAAAAATACAACCTATTGGTATCGATGGATTCATTAGAAGATACTCCATTTAAAAAACCGCTTGTATCACCATAATTCCATTAAAAAAAATAACTTTTTGTCAAAAAGGGGGTGTACCACACTCATTTACATCAGGTATATCGCTTGAATACTGATTCTCAAATTTTGGACTCGCTCTTATGATCTATAATTAGTTTTAACCGTACATAAAGTCTAATTTTTGTTGTTTAAAAATAAATGTAACTACATGCAATATTGTTGTATGTATATTTATTTATACAAAATTATTTCAACAGGTACCTTCCATTTACATTTTATATTAATTAGAAAGTGTAAAATTCAATGTGGCTGGGAGGTAGTTATTAGGTATATTTTTTTCTGGCAATACTTAGCACTCAAATGAATAAAATATCAGATATATGTAGCTTTTGTAGCGTCCAACTAACGGTGTTACTAATGTATGTTTAAGCCATGTATAGAAGTGGCTATTGTAAATATTAGAACGACGTAACAATGGAGTATATTAATTATTAAACAAGCAGTCAAAACTAGATAATATACCGTCGAATAAACACAGCAAGAGGAAAATAAAACTTGAGCCTTTATGCGAGTTACGTAATTTAGTTTAGAAACAAATGTCTCCTTAATCTCAAAAAACTGCTGTCAACATATTTCTACAGGACTATATTATATTACGGAGCTAGTTTTATTTGAAAAAGAAATCATTGCGATATTTAACTTACAATTGTTAATTAGTTCCGCTTTGTACAGTTTAATGAAGCTTTATTAATTAACTTCTAGCTCTAAAAAATAGTACAAAACGTAATGCACGTCTACAGTCATTTGAAAATAAGAATAATAACGAAGACTTTCTAAAATGAGAATTAGGGCCACAATTTTCTATGTGTAGTTCCAGAAAATATGATTTTTTAAATTCAAAATCAATAACTTATTTATTGCATTTTTTTCACAGACTTCTGTTACTTGTATTAGCTTAAGACTTCAATTTTTTTGCACAGATTTACCACATATTTGAAAATTTAAGAAGTACGAAGTGTGAATAATTTTAAGAATGTGAAAAGACACAGTACTGCATTAAAAATTTCAACGAAGGAGATTAGATTACTTTAAAATGAGCATGGCCTGATTTGCCGTATGAATTTGGTCAGTTATGTTAACATCATTCCATAAGAATATTTACGCATTGGTCTCTAATCGAAAACAAAATTATTAAATAAAGATATGCAAATGAAAGCAATCAGAAAGTGTGCTTTCTACTAACCACTCAGATTTCAAAACTCTACGGGCAAAACACTATTCAGGCGGACAAAATTTTCTAATGTATTCGCTAATTTACTATATTTTGACTTAATAACGTCACAGTATCATGTTTTGCGACGCAATCGTAGGTTATAAAAAAGAATTTTGTACAGGTATGAGTTTGCGAAATTGTCGCGAATGTAAATTTGTAGCAAAAGTCAATCAGCAGGGTCGATGCGGCGAAGCGGTGAAGCGAACGCCTTCATCTCTCGTGCCAAAATTATGGGGTGCGCTTGTGGAAAGCCACTCCAAAAAAAAGCCGTACAGGGTGGACCAAATTCGAATGTTTTACGGAGTATCTCGGTTACCGTAATAGTTCTGATATCGGTCTCTTGGGCTATTTTACCGAGATTAACACGCCTGTGTTTTCAGATTTTTTATATCACTTGCCATTTTGGCACTGCTGACGAAAAAAGTAATTTCATCGTTTTTGAAAACTATTTTGAACTATTTTGAACTATCTTGATAACCCGTAAAACATTTGAATTCGGTCCACCTTGTATACAGGGTGTCCCAGATTACATTTCCAGTATGGGGATCTCGCTTATTATAAGAGATACAGGTGTGTTTAAATTAGATGAATAATCCCTTAGTATGAGAGGAGTTACAATCAATTAAAAGTACAAAATTCTTCATGCTTCAGATGTTTTAGCAAAAAATATGAAAATGTCGAATTTCTTTTTCTCCCATAACTTTTTTGTCTTAATCATAAGATGAATTGTATTACTATTTTCTTAAGGTACTTTTTAATGGAGAATGTAACTATTATTTTAGGTTTTCTTATGACTTACAATTTTCGAGATATTACCCTTAACTTTATTGTTTCTTATAGGCCGCGAAGTTGGCTATGGAATTTAAATGTGATTTTTTTTTCTTTCTTATGAGATATTACGTGCTTTATCTATTTTTATAAATAGGTCACAAAATCAAGAAAAATCGTATATCACCAAAACCTATCAAGCTATCTATGAAAAAAAAAACAACTAACTAAATGTCAAATAACAGTATCAATTGTCTGCAGTATCATTTATTAGATTTTATAGTGTTGTTGTTTGATTCGATAGTCTTTGAACCTTTGAAGTAATTATTATAATTATGGCTACATTTAAAAATAACTAACATTTTGACATTTTAAGATGCTACTTTCTTTGCCATAAAAACTGTATAGAAGCTAAGCGAATATACTTAGACCTATATCCCGAGAGAAGGCAACAAAGAACGCGTAATTACAGAAATTCGGAAATGAAATTAAAAGAATATGTTTTTTTTCGAGAAACCAATAAAAAATCCAAAACAAATCAATGAAGAATTAGAATAATCTGTTTTTACCTAGCTTCTATGGCAAATAATGTGACATCTCAACATGTCAAATGTTTCGCTATTTTTAAATGTAGCCGTCATTATAACAATTACCTACAAAGACTATCGAATTAAACAACAATACTATAAAATTCTAATAAATTTGACCGGAGACAAATGGTAACCGTCATTTGACATTTAGTTAGTTTTTTTTTGATCCTTTTTAGATAGATAGCTTGGTAAGTTATTGATAAAATACCTAGGGAAAGTGCAAATAAAATTGTTTCAACGATCAAGACAAAAAAGTTATGAGAGAAAGAAGAAATTCGACATTTTAATATTTTTTGCTATAACATTTGAAGCACGACGAATGTTTTACTTTTAAAAATTGATTGTGGCTTGGCTCATCCCTAGGAATAATTCATCTAATTTAAACAAACCTGTATCTCTTACAATAAGCGAGATCGCCATGCTGGAAATGTAATCTGGGACACCCTGTATACAAAATAAAGCGCAAAAGATGGCGTCATAAATGCTGGTTTCGACCCTGTCCATCAGTATTATAATATGTAAATAAAAATTATTTTTAAAACGTTGATGTGTGCTTAAAACTGTAGAAGTATTTTGTGATGGTTTGTTTAACATTTAAGGAAGTTTTAAACTAACAGGGTATTAGTAACAAATTATTAGTGTTTCAGTAAAGTTAGTGCAAAGCGATCGCTCGACTAAAGTTTCCTCTTGGTGTGTCAAACTAGGACAATTTTACTATACGATACGCTTTGTCTTAATATTACGTACGATTAAAACTAGGATGTAAAACCGTTTATGAATTAAAAAAAACAGTCAAATTTTATTTCTATATATGAGCTTACTTAGTAATAAATTACTGGATCTGTTTTAAAGTTGTATTTATGTGTTTTATAATAAAAGTGTACGCTACGAGCAAATAATTTTAATTTAACTATTAACGAACGTAAGATATATATATAAATTAATGCTCCTTATTTGCAAAATATAAACAATGTATTAACATGTAAATAAAAAAGATACATAGACTAATAATGCTTTTCATTAGTGCGATATCATAAAGTCAACATTCATTTTAAATTAAAATGAATACTAAATGTGCTCATTGTGGGTTTTGTAAAAAGAAGATTATATTATATGGCGGCGAAATTTTCTGCCTGTTTTATTCTACCTTTCAGTCATTTTTCGCCGTTTACATTTAAATATTTAATTGCGGTTTTTCAAGTTTGATTACTTCCGACTCTTTAATTTACAAGAACCAAGTGCAACACCCTGTGTACGAAGAAAACGGTAAGTAGTTCCTTCCAGTTTTCGTTTTACGAGTTGCATTGTCTCTCAAATACTTCCCATGTCTATTAGTGCCGCTGTAAAATCTTACCTTATTTCTATTTGAACTTTAGACGATACTCTTTCAGATTCAATTCGTTTGATCATAGTCAGCTAGTGGAATTCATTCCAGAAGTTTACTAGAAAATCACAGAATCCACTTTGCTAAATTACATTTGATCGATATTAATGCCATCCACTAGTACATTTCGAGACTAGGAAATTTGATTTAAAAGTTTCGGAAATTCGCTAATTTTCATACTCCTCACAAACTAACACGATAAATATACTTTAATTAATAAGTTTCAAAATATTCGTAAACTGTAACAACAATAAAAGTTTTAAATCGGCGCATCGATAAAAAAAAATTACGTATATTATCCTTAAATGATCTTAAAACTAAAAATAATGACGAACATGAAAGAGTTCCTAGATATAATCAGCTAAACAGTACCAAAACAATTTTGTTTTCATCCTATAACCAACACATTTCAACTAATAGGTACTTAGTTCATAAAATGTTATATTATCCAACTCAATTACTTAACAGGAACAAAGGACATTGATGACATTTTTTTAGTAGTTTTACGTACGAAGACACAAGAAGTAGACGCAATTCTAGTTTTGTTTCATAAATTATTATAAATAAATGAAACCCTCCTATATTTTTATTAAATCGAGCTCTTTTCCTGTTTAATAAGCCGTCAGTTAGAAGTTAAAGGTGTAAAAATCAAGCAGAATATCATCAACTTCTAAGCTCTTAAGGTAAGCATATACTCTAATATTTAGCATTTAAGTTGAAGCACCCTGTATTTCATATTTCCATAGTCATATTTATCACAAGCAGGGCCGTTCACAGAAAATTTGGGCCCCGGGGAGGCAATAGACAACGGACCCCCTTTCCTTTTAGAAAGGTATAAATTTGAGATTCGCACTTTGATATAGACAAAGTATTTCTGTATTAAAAATACGAAAAAAAAATCATAACAAAATGTTTAAGATAATATAATAACCAAAGTCTCTAAAGTTCTTCGGCTTTGGCTACATTTTACTTATTTCTTTCTCTCTTTTTTTTTCTTTTCTCTTCCAAGATCCAGATTTATGATGTTATTGTTCCATCTTAATTTTATATAAATTAAATCTTATTTAATATTCGTTAATTATAACAATAATCCGTTATTAAAGAAAACAAAATAATATTCCAATATACATAAACAGTAATTAAGATAATAAATAATGTTATCAGGGCCGTCGCGAGGGAATATGCCTCCCTTAGTTAAACTTCTCATTGACCCCCCCCCCACCTTCCGGTGTTATCATCAAAATTTACTAACGAACCATTTATTTTCATATATTTTTTTTTATTTAAAAAAAAATTATATTATCGCACAGCTGTTTCAATTGTTGTAGTTAATATTTTACCGGTCCCACGAAGTGCTGCCCTCAGGCGCTGCCCGAGTTGCTTTAGTGCCAGCGCAAGCGACGCCTCTGAACCTATTAAATTAAGTAATTTTATTTCTTAAAATCAAATTTCACCGGTATATACGCAGCATAGACAACATAAATATAGATGAGTATAAACTACAGGCCTGTGGGCCTCTTAACGTAAAAGTCACGGGTAGTATAAAGTATAACCCTTCACGAACGGCAGGGTTTTTGGTGGGCGCGGAATACACAATTTGACGACCCTAACATCACAGACAAACACCAGCGCTCTCACAACACTGCGACTCGAGTGTGAACTAGGAGGGAAGGGACGTATGACTCCATACAATTTTCAGATACTAAGAGATAACGCTTTAAAAAATTATTTTTTATTCGTCGCTGTTTTCATAAATGTTAACAGTTTTTGTAAACAAAATATTGTGTATTCGCTCGAATCCGGGCCCCGTTTGCAACACCGGGCCCCAGGAATTGGCTCCCCCTCTGTGAAAGGCCCTGATCACAAGACACTTTGGATACTTAGATTGTTTTTAAATCGTTTAAGGAACAGTAAAAAATTGTTTTATATTCTTTTTTAACAAATAAACCTGAAAATGCATTGGTTAGGGCGGGGGGTCTTTATCCCAAATACAGCTAATTGTAAGACTGTTCCAAACAGTAAGCGGACACCTTCGAAACTTTCAAGTTTGTAAAATTTTAGAAGAAAATGGGTGGAAATCTAGAAATAAAAAGTAAAAAATGTTTTGTAGAACTAACTAAGAAAATATATTGCTGTAAGAAATTATCTCTAACGACAAACTTTTTATAAAATCTATAGTAATAACATACGTCCAATTCAAGTGGGCCGCACTAAATATGTAATTATAATAACTTGGCGGGCTGCAGGAAATATACAGAGGGGCCGCGTGTTCGTGACCCTGACTTAGGGTATCTTAAACATTTTTAGAAAATATAAAGAATAATGTAAGACTTTCGCATTTAAAAAAAAATGCAAGGCTAAATACATTTTTCGCAACTTTGAAAAGCCGCAAAAATTGTTTTAGGTCGTTTTCAAACAAAGTAAAGATAAAAATGCATTGCCTGTACCTTTAACATTTTTTAAAAAAATAATAAGGCCATTGAAATCGTCGAATTTTAGGCGTGCAAAAAATACAAGGTTATACACTATGTTTTCAAAATTAAGACAAGCTACAAAAATTATTGTAGGCCGTTTTTAAACAAATTTAAGGTAGAAATGCATTGTTAAGTGTGTCTTGAATATTTTCATGGAATATAAGGACCATAGCAAAACTTTGGAATATGTGTCAGAAAGAAATGGAAGGCTATACACTAGGGTAACCATTCGTCCCCGATTTTTGGGGACAGTCCCCGAAACAAGACTCAAGTCCCGGATTATTCTTGTCCCCGATTTTCATAATTTTTCTATACAAATTTAAAATAACAAATGTAAGCTATGGTAAAGTAAAGTACTTTCACTGTTGCCAAATTATGCAAATCTGTTAGTCTGGCAACAATGTAACAGTGTAACCGCTCATTGGCCACGAAAACTGGAGTGGGGAGGATTTTGTGCACGTAGCTGTCAGCCATCACCGTTAAATAAACTGTCAAGTCCGATTAGGTTATGCTAGTTAAAGTTACCATACGTCCTTTCTTTGAGTCCTTAAATTGCCACGCGGCCGAGTTTTGAAGTGTGTTTCGGTTATTAAAATGCAAGTGTGATTTGTAGTCTACCGGAAACGGGGAAATTTAGTCGACACCTTTTTTATGTAACCCCAGGTTAGTGACCACCTTACTATACACCTAAGCTGCAACAAAATCTTTCAGGCCGTTTTTCTACAAACCTAAGTTTAAATTACGTAACTAAAGTTGTGTAAAACATTTTTAGAAAATCGAAAAACCATTGCAAAACTTAAGAATTTTTTTCAAACAAAAAATACAAGGAACTTTTTCAAAACTTTGAGTACCTAGCTGTAAAAAATTGTGTTAGATCATTTTTTAACAATATATAAGAGGAAATTTGCTTAGGGTGGCTGTATCAATTTTGGAGTATTGCAAAACTTTCGAAGGTTGCTCCTAAAAAGTGCCTCAAAACTTTTTTCTACATTTTTAAAAACTGTATAAACATTGTATGCCGTATTGGAACCAACCAAAGGTCGTATTGTTAGAAGTGCAAACCTTCCAAAAGTAAGTAAATATTAAATTTTATATTCTGCATTTATTTTCCACACTGTAAGCTTGTTTTCAATATTTGTTACAAACCACCATTTCTTACATTGTAGTCTTTTGCAAGCACCTCGTACCTAATTGTCAAGTGCTTATCCAGCATAAAAAAAATTCAAATCGATTTCTTCATACGTAGGTCACGAATATAAAGCTCATCCTTGAATGTCTATAAAAATCGATGAAATTATGATAAGCGTTTGCGCGACATGCAGTATTGCTAAGGTCGCATTTAAAAAAGAAATGTTACCATTTACTATATCAAATGTCGACCAGGTATTATATCTTGTCTACGATGCATGCAGCGAAAATGGCAAGCTATACAAAATTTATTGAAGAATGCAGCAGTTAAAATCGTTGTAATAGTGACACTGTCAACAATGCAAATAGCTTTTATATCTGTATAAATTTATAACTTGTACTAAACTTGCTATTAAGTTTACCAGCTTCTTAGCGTGCAAAGCAAAAATCAACATGAAAAAAAATCAAAATTCATATTGATAAGACGTTCTAAAAATTAACAAAAAAATAAAATATTTCCTTGTATTAGTAGCAGTATAATTTCGATATATTGCAGAATCTTAAATAAAAATAGTATATTTTACAACAAGAGATGAAAGTCCAGTTTTTTTCGTGAAGTAAGATTTATTCACGAGCCGCTAAGCGACGAGTGAGCAAATCTCACCTCACGAAAAAAACTGATTTCATCTCGAATCGTAAATGCAATTTTTTCTATGAATTTAAAATTATATTATGGAACGAAAGTTAATGTAAACGAACTAAATGACCATTATTATGTATAAAGTATTAATTAATCATTTCATTTCCATAGCGACACCACCACACTGACATTGACATAAATAAAATTATAACCTGCAAACGAAATATGTTTAATATTAATTTTTGTACCATTCTTAGGCTTTTATATAAAATGCTACATTAAAATTAAATTATTTGATAAGAATATTAACACAATGTTAGTTTGTTATGAGGTTAAGCTAAAAGAAATCGCAAATTTCACAATTTTATATTGACATTGACATTATTTTCGCCACTAGAGACGAAAGTAAAACTTTTATGTAGAGTAGGCAGTGAGAAAATGACAACTTTCATTTTTTTTTAAATAGTTTCCTTTTTTTATTCAAAGTTTTCTAATTTGTATAGCCTACTCATTTACTGTTAGTCACATTTCGAATATTAAAGACGTTAGCTCTGACCTAGTGCTGTTTTATCTCTCGATTTTTATACCTGCGTATTTTAAATCTGAAATGTGAGCAAAGTTAAAGCTGTCGACATTGTATGGGTTTAATCCGTCGCCTAATAATCCCGTGTGCGCTTTTAAAAACAGATTCAGTTAATCCCGTTTTTTGTAATAAGCTTATCACACCATACGTAAACTACCTAAAAATTATCCGGCATGCATTTTAATTTTAACGCTTATTCGGGTATAAAAGAGATGATTCGCATTTGCCACCGATCTACGATAATTTGAACATAATATTCACACAAAACGAAACAGCTGACAACATATGGCTTTAAAACCAAAATAAACTTCGTAAAAATACTGCATTAGTGCCTTGTATTTTATGCTTGTAATTGTAATAGTACTACAAGTTTTTTAATTTACTTTGAGAGGATACTGCATAAGTAATAAAATAAGAATATGACTTGTTCCGTTATTTAAATACAGGTCAACCTCCTATAACACGGTAGAGAGGTTCCTAGAAAATGGCGTGTTGTGTGAAACCGAGTTAAATGAAACCCAGAACCAGTACAAAAAGGGGGATTAGGTTCCGAAAACTTATCAAAAACAATTTTTTTTGTTAGTTCATACAAACAACTTATTTTTTATTAAAAATATTAACATATGTACACATGTATAATACAAAACGAAAAGAAACAAAATATGTATGTATAACTATTTTCATTTTAATATCCTTTAATTTACTAAAATGAGTCCTACACCTAACAGTAGAAGGACTCATGACTAAATAAATAATAAAATAATTTACTAATCTTCTTCCTCATCACTGCTCGGTACAAACAAACGTTAACGTTTTTTCGCTTGAATGATATCAGCTTCACTCTGGATTCTTTTCATCATTTGCCTCTTCTGCCCTCTTTAAAAAATCGGTAATTTTGGTTTATTTGCTGGTCCTTTAAAGGTTGTTGTAGATTACCTGGTATGGTAATTACCATGGTTTCTTTATGTTCTTATTGGGTAAAAATTGCAGGTGTAATCCATTTTACGTTTATGCAGCGACAACTCTAAAACGCCCGTCAGTTCTACCCAAAATAAATCGTTTTATATTGGAATGTTTGATGGTTCATGTTTACTTATTTTATCTTTTACTTAAAAACTGTAAGTTTTACGAGGAAAACTAAGAAATAAAAAAAGTTTCTAAACAAATCGAGCTTTCCAAAAACCATTTTGTATTGCAAAATTTTAACCCACTACAAAATTCTGGAAAAAAAACAACAGGGGTCACCCTTTTCAGCTCCCTCTGAAGGTGGGAGATGATAAAAAATATTACTATGGGAAACATTTTAATAAGTATAAAACATCTACCAAATATTATTCTCCTACATTTATCAAAATTTGAGAAACATTATTTTACCGCTCCACTTTAGGGGGAATGTAACTTTAAAAGGAGACTTCTAAGAAAAACAATTATATGCAACACCCCTTTAATTTTTGATAAGGAATCACCTCCCGATTTTTTTGCAATACCTTGTATAACGTGTAAAATAATTATTTACGCCCGCAAAGTAGAATATAATATTATACAGGGTGTCCCAAATTAGATTTTCAGCATAGGGATACAGGTTTGTTTAAATTAGATGAATTATTTCTTAAGATGAGAAAATTCCTCGTGCTTCAAATGTTACAACAAAAAATATGAAAATGTCGAATTTCTTTTTTCTTATTTCTCTCATAACTTTTTTGTCTTAATCGTTAGAACAATTTTATTTGTACTTTCTTGAGGTACTTTTTAATGTAGAATGTAACCATTATTTTTGATTTTTTTAACACTAACCATTTTCGAGATATTACCCCTAATTTCATTTTTTCTTATGGGCCGCGAAGTTGGCTATGGAATAGTAAAATGTGCTTTTTTTCCAACAATAATGTAAAATTTTAATAAATGATACTGCAGACAACTGGTAACTGTCATTTGACATTTAATTAGTTGCTTTTTGTTTTTATTTTCATAGATAATAATAATAATAATAATAATAATAATAATAATAATAATAATAGGCTTTATTTAGTTATAAAAGAAACTATTTATACATCAATCTTTACAACTAGTACTTTAAATTAAAATTGCAGTTTTACATGGGTCTTACAACCTTCTTTAAACGCATGCAGATTAACAGAATATTTTAATTCGTTTGGTAATTGATTAAATAATTTTAGCCCTTTGTAATAGAGCGAGTTCTGTGTACTACTTTTTTTACATTTAGGCAGTCTAAAATGTTCTCTTTGTCTTGTTTCATAATCATGCTGTTCTTTGTTGTATATCAGATATTTACTCATATATCCTGGCATCATATTGTTTATACATTTATATATTAGAACCAAAACGTTATACACTGTATTTTGCCATATATTAAGGAACCCCAACTTATTATGCATATATTCAATTTTAGTTAATTTAGAACACTGTAATATGATACGCAAAGCTCTGTTTTGCTGCTTTTGTAATTTTTTCAGATCCCCCTCATTACTTAGAAATATTATGCTACTGCAATAATTAAAGTATGGTTCTATTATTGTATGATATACCAATATCCTAGCTTCAAAGTTTAATTTATTCGATATTCTCCCAAAATAACTAATTTTTGCACCAACTTTTTTTACAATATAATCTATGTTCTTTTTAAATTTTAGATGATTATCTATAATTACCCCTACGTATTTAAACTCTTCAACTATCTCTACTTTATTATTATCTATAAATACGTTAACATTTGACATATTGCTGAATTGTGTACTACCTATTACCATGGATTTTGTTTTAGATACATTCAACTCCAGTTTATTAGC
This sequence comes from Elmis aenea, assembly GCA_947652605.1. NCBI lineage: Eukaryota > Metazoa > Arthropoda > Insecta > Coleoptera > Elmidae > Elmis > Elmis aenea. The sequence goes on from OX393584.1 coordinate 11,256,946, forward strand.
TTTAAACCAATAGCTTAATAAGATTAATAAGATAGCTTAATAAGTGATGAGTAAAATACGATTTTTCTTTATTTTGTGACTTATTTATAAAAATAGATATAGCAAATAATATCTCATTTCAAAGAAAGAAAAAAGCACATATGAGTATTCCATAGCCAACCTCGCGGCCCATAAGAAAAAAAAAGAAAAGAGGGGTAATATCTCAAAAATGGTAAGTGATAAGAAAAATTCAAAATAACAGTTACATTCTCGTTAAAAAGTATCTTTAGAAAGTACTAATAAAATTAATCTAATGGTTAAAGTAAAAAAGTTGTGAAAAAAAAAGAAATTCGACATTTTCATATATTTTGCTGTAACATCTGAAGTACGAGGATATTTGTACTTTTAAAAATTGATTGTGACTCCTCTCATACTCGTACTTGGGAATAATTCATCTAATTGAAACAAACCTATATCTCTTATAATAAGCGAGATTTTCATGCTGGAATATACCCTGTATATACACTGGTCTGCAAAAAAGTCAATATTTTATGGTAGATAATTTTTTATGCATTTTAAAACACTAGTTTTTATGTGCAGCATCTTCTTAAGATAATTGTGCACGCATTTTATTTAGTTTTGATACCGCCCGATAATACAATAACACCTCAAAGTGATAAAAATAATCCGCCAACTTGTAGAATATTAATTAATGCAAAGTTCGCAGACAAAAGTTTTGACAGGATGAAGAGGGTTTTTGTTCCTACGAGACTTGCTTTTTATTGTGTCCAGTGCCAGCATATTTTTTGTGCAGGGTCTAACGCCATTATAACTTTGCTTCTACAACTAAAGAAAAGAAACTATACTTTGAACATGATTCCATAAGAAAGCATAAACTTTATAACGTCTTTCAAAACCAATAACGGGAAATTTTAAATTTTTGGTGAACAGATTTATGTCATTATAGAATGCTTTTCAACAAATCTTTGCTTTAAACAGTCAAAAATGTATGGAAATATGCTAATTAATATAAAATTTTAAAATAATTTAGTTTAGATAAAGAGAAAATTATAACCCAGTTATAAACAAACATAAAGGTTTTAACATATGGTACAGGTTCCATAAAATTTAATCGATTTCACAAAAATTACAAAAACAAAACTGATTTAATTGAGGATGTAAAATTAAACTAATTCGACATGAAACCCAAAATCCACATCTTCTCATTTAGGTCTTGCCTCTCATTTAAGATTTATTTTTCAAAGTCATGTTGGTTCAAACCTGCTGTATTAATTTCATACAATTGTGGAAGTGGCACAGAAAATTCTGTCAGCAGATGAAGACGTTGCTGGAAGAACGATCAAAGTCCAATTTAAGAAATTTGATATTTCAGTGGCATCTGGTAACTGATGTATGCACTTGTTAACTGACAAAATATCATTGGCCAATTACCGTTCTAAGTCCGTCAAAAATTCTTTGAAAGAAATGGTGTACTCTGATATACGGATCTAAGTCCGTGTCATTTTATGGAATACCGAACCAAATCTATATTTGATAGTTCCTCTTATTTGACACGGTGGCTGTTTAGCTAAAACATCCATCTCGTGCGTGGGACAAAACAAAAACTACACAATTTTTCGATTTTTGCACTTTCTAGTTCATAATTAAAACGATTTGACGATATTAAAGTCACATTTCCCGCCAGGGAGCATTCCTATTTGGAGTGTGATAAAGATTTTGGACAAAAGGCGACAGAGGAATTCCAGATCATTGGGTAAGATAGTTTGAAAATGCCAGAACTAAGCCTTTTCCGTTTATTGTAGTCAAATGTACCTAGGATATGTTTTATGCTTTGACAAAACATCTTAGAATATAAAGGAACTTTTCGTAAATTTACAACATCCACGTGCAATCGAAGCTCGTAATGGTTCAAAGATCAGTTATGTGATCATGCCAAGAAAAAAAAACATTCAAAATGGAATCAGAATATGCCAAATTTATTATACAGGGTGTTTCATAAATATTGCGAAAAAAATCAGGTGGTGATTCCTTATCGAAAATTAAAGGGGGTCTTTCTTATAATTTTTTTCCGTAGACGTCTCCTTTTTGAGATACAACCCCCTAGAGGGGAGCGTAAAATTAGATTTTTATTTTATTTCTCAAATTTGGATAAATGTAGAAGATTGATATTTGGTATATGTTTTATACTTATTAAAAGGTTTTCCATAGCAATATTTTTAATCATCTCCCACCTTCACAGGGGGCTGAAAAGTGCAACCCCTGTGGGGCTTTTTATCAGAACTTTTTGGTTGGTTGAAATTTTGCAATTTTAAATTATTTTATTTCAAAATTGCTTTATTTAGAAACTTTTTTGTTCTTTAGCTGTTCTCGTAAAACCTTCCGTTTTTGAGTAAAAAATAAAACAAGTCAACATGAACCAACAAATATTCCAATATAAAACGACTCATTTGGGTGGTTTCCATGGTTTGTTTATGTTCATATTGGGTAGAATTGACGGGTGTAATTCATTTTCATGAAATAAGAGTAGCAAGTGACGAAGACATCCTGATGTAATAAGAATATTAGTGCGTTTAATGCGACCTAATGTAAAAAAATTATGTTTTCTTTTAAATCAAAGATCGATCTTCTACCTGACAAATTCACTTAGGATTCTAAAGTTTAAAATAATTTAGATAATAAATAGCTTTTCTTTGTAATATTATAGTGTTTCAGTTAACAATAAATATTCCAACAATATGTATTTAAAAAAAATATATTACAAACCATACACACGAAATGTTTTGAGTCTTGAAACTTTAAAATTGCTTTATCTCAGAAGTTACAATTAGTGACTATGATCATTTTCCCACGACGTCTTCATATGTTATTTCGATTTTCTTTACTACAATACCTATACCGGTGGTTTAAAGAATTTGAACACACAAATAGTTCTGTTTAGCATCTATAAGGGACAGGTAGAGATTTTGTCTGGAAAAGATTAATACTGCATTTAACGATTTTTTGCAAGTATTTCAAAAGAAGAAATGTTGGAAGCCTTAAAGAAATAAAAAGTTAGAATTGTGTATTAGCGCTAAAGAAAATTACTTTGAGCATATTTAAAATAAGATCCTAACCCTGTTTTTTTTATAAAATTGTTTGTTTAAATAATTATGAAACACGCTGTATTTTATTTTTTAATTTACAATTTTAATGTTGCATTAGCTGTACGGCATCAAACTAGTTATTTATTTAATATTTTAAATTATGCAGTTGCGTTCACAGAATCAACTCGATAAATAGCTAGATTTCATTACCTTTGTAAAATGTCTGTTGACACAAATCAAAGGGAAGCAAGATTAGCTTTATTTAATACAAATTAGAATTACGACGACATTTATAATTAGTTTTATAAGATTATTGAGATAGAGAAACTATACAGATGTTTTAACAAAATAATTTTGGTGAAAATTTATTTACAGAGAAATTATTAGGTACCTAGTACCTACCTACATTTATAAAATATAGAATTTATATTTATAAATCAGCAAGAAAACGTGTGGTAGTCACTTCCGTACGATGGTTTTTCGAAAATATCTTCTTTGGTTTTTATCTGAAATATATTTTTTTAAATATTTAAAGACGACAAAAAAAACTAGTGTTTGAAGTATTCGATTTTTATTTTTCCAATTTTTTGCACAATGGCAGACATCTGAGTGTAAATTTCGGGTTTTTAACCAAAAACTAAATATATTTTCCTATGGGAATTTAAAAAAAATATATAGTGAAAATGTTATACTGTTGAATAAAAATATTATTTTAAAAATCGTATTTTCCTACCGCCCCAAGTAGCATGTACAGGGTGTTTCTTAAGTATTGCAAAAAAATTCGGGTGGTGATTCCTTATCGAAAATTAAGGGGCGTCTTTCATCTAAATTTTTTTCCTTACACGTCTCCTTTCAGAGTAACACTCCCGTAAAGGGGAGCGGTAAAATTAGGTTTTTATTTTATTTCTCAAATTTGGATTAATGTAGGAGAATGATATTTGGTAGATGTTTTATACTTATTAAAGGTTTTCCATAGTAATATTTTTAATCATCTCCCACCTTCACAGGGTGCTGAAAAGTGCAACCCCTGTTGGTTTTTTTATCACAACATTTTGGAGGGTTGAAATTTTGCATTTAAAATTTTTTTTTTTGAAAGCTTGTTTTATTTAGAAACATCTTTTATTATTTAGTTTTTCTCGTAAAACCTACCGTTTTTAAGTAAAAATTTAATAAGTAAAAATGAACCATCAAATATTCCAACATAAAACGATTCATTTTGGTGGTTGCCATGGTTTGTTTATGTTCATATTGGGTAGAATTAACGCATTTATATCATTTACATCTTTACGCGGCGACAATGCTGAAACACTCTTCAATTCTACCCAATATAAACATAAACAAACCATGGTAACCACCAAAATCAATCATTTTACATTGGAATATTTATTGGTGCATGTTTACTCATTTTATTTTTTACTCAAAACGATAGGTTTTGCTAGAAAAACTAAAGGATAAAAGGAAATTCTAAATAAATCAAGCTTTCAAAAAAATAATTTTTAATTCCAAAATTTCAACCCACCAAAAAGTTTTGATAAAAAAAACAAACAGGGGCCACACTTTTCAACCCCCTGTGAAGGTAGGAGATGATTAAAAGTATTACTATGGGAAACCTTTTAATAAGTTTAAAACATCTAACAAATATCATTCTCCTACATTTATCCAAATTCGAGAAATAAAATAAAAACCTAATATTACCGCTCCCCTCAAAGGGGGTGTAACTCCGAAAGGAGACGTCTAAGAAAAAATATTATATGAAAGACTCCCCTTAACTTTCGATAAGGAATCACCCCTTGAATTCGTTTACAATACTTAAGAAAACACCCGGTATATTAGGATACCCTTTATTATAGACAGCAGTGGTTGAGTACTGAAACATAAACCAACGATTTAAACGTGATACAGTAGCGTAGGCAGGGGGGTGTCAGGAGGGGCCAGAACTTTCCCCCCATAGGTTGGGAATAAGTTGTTATAAAGCTGGAAAACTTAAAAATTTGTGCTAAAAAACGGTCTTCAGCTCTTTTTACCGTTTTTTAACCCCCCCCCCCCCCTCATGGAAGCATCTTACCTACGCCACTGACGTGACATTTTTGTATTTTCAGCTAACAGTTGGCATTCTTCTTTGGAACGCCTTTTAGACATTTCGCTTCTCATTATGAATAATTGCAAATTCAGTTTATTTTCGCGTTTAATACAAACTTTATAATGTTCCGACCATTCAAGTGTGAAACAAAAACATGAGCTTTAAAGTTTATTTAAGCATTCGTTAGCCCAAATGTTGTCCATTGTGCATTAATTTGGAAGCCATAACCACAAAATTAAAAAAGTTTTGAGCAAGTACTCGTTCAAAATTAACAATTTCTGGGTTTATGCCTATTTTTGTAATTTTTTTAGTGTTTATAATTAGTTTGTACCACAACAAAAAATCTAAAGAATAAAATCGTAAATATTTACAATAACTGTTAAAGTAAATATGGTCAAACATGTGCAGGAGCAGATACATTTTACAAATAAAATCTTGAAACACTTATAACTATAATTTTGTCGTATCGACCCGTCTCTGGTTAGTATAAATTTTCCGTGCAGTTAAGTTTAGCGTTCCTATAAGGAAACTTCTGAATGGGACAAGTTATCTAAATAGCTTTGAGTTTTTTATTAGCAAAAACAATGCAGCATTTCATATAAGCTTATACTATCCAAGCTACATTGTGTCAAAAACAATTTCATTAGTGATAAGTTATACACCGGACTATTGTTATAATCAAGTTGCCATGATTAACTTAGTTTATTTAAACAATTCGAAGTAAACATTTTGTAATATTGTTAAAACGAATGTTTCAAAAACTTAAAAGTGTACTTCGGATGCTGTTAAAATAATTAACTTTACTTTTGTGGCCCGAAGTTGTTTCAAAATAAAATTAAATTTTGGACCCTGTACGTAATGCATCGATTGCAAAAATTCCAGGTTGAACTCCAAGCTTTCTTCTATGCATAGTCTAAATTTAAGCGTTTTCTCTTCAAAAATCGCGGCGGTAGATAATATTAAGCATCACGACGAAAATCAAAAATTTTAAAAAAAAGTCCAAAAATCTATAAAACGACTGCACTTAGGTATAGGAAATGCTAATAAAAGTCCCTCTAAAATAACGTGCTAAATCCAAAAATGCAATAAAAAACAGAACATTGTATTTGAATTTTGAAATAAGAGAGTAGACGTCAACTTCCGGTATTTCCGGATGTGTCGCCATCTTGAAAATGTTTTCATTGAACAGATCATATGCCATTATGGTCCTAACTAAAATTTCAGCACAATACTCTTTTTCATTCTTCATATATTTTTAATGTCCGGTCCCAATCAATCACCCTGTATAAACAAAATATTAAACGGCATAAAAAAAACGACGTTAGGTAATTTATTTAAATAAAAGTTTGTATTGCTTTAAACGGAATATGTTTTAACCAACTGTATTAAAGGTTCTGAAAAGTGATCTACAAACGCAGTAAATACAGTTCAAAAAGATGTTTCGCTTAAACTAACAATTTTTATAACAATATCGTAAGCTGGTCTTATTTTTCAATAATCGTTAGTTAACAAAACCATTTTAAGGTTGGCGTTTGTAACTGTGGAATAATTTTACATCGGTTAACGTTTGTTGCCGCTACTCCATATAACAAGATTATTCGGTAAAAGCAAAAGTCACAATCAAAACTTTTTTGTACAACAAGGTAAAGATAAATAAAAACTCTTGGAAAGATAAAACAGGCACGTAAAAACTTAAATTGTTAAACGTCACTGGCAACTGAAAGACATATTTACAAACCGCAGCAGGAATACCCTGTCTAAACTTTTAGTAACAACCCTGATATGCTAATGAAGATGGTCTAACTTTGAGTTAGCTATCTGTTATCAGGTTAATTACATACAAGAAGCTGTATTTCCAGGGCCGTGCCGAGACATTTTAGTACCTGAGGCGGGAATGAAAAATGCTCACTACCGTAGAGCATTACAAAATCATTAACTCAGAAAAATATTATTTATTTAATGTACATTTCCAGTACAATAAATGTATTCATGGTATAGTTTCGTACAGCTTCTAATATAGTCACAGAAACGCGACTAATTTAATTAACATTTAATAGCATAATTATTTCTACCCTATGTGCCGCCATATTTCTAGACCTAGCAAACGCATTTGACACCGTGAACCATATTATACCTACTACTTAAAAACATAAATTTAATTGGAATAAGGGGTAGTGCCCTTAACTTATTTAAAACTTATTTATCTGATAGACATCAAATTGTTAAAGTAGCTGGTTACTTTAGTCCCTCAAAAATTATCACAGGTGGTGTGCCTCAAGGAACAGTTCTAGGTCCAATATTATTTCTAATTAATATTAATGATCTACTACTATCTAATAACATTCATGACTCTCTGATAGCATACGATACGCAGATGACACTGTTCTGTTGCTTGAGGCAAGTACAGGGTGGTCTATTTTCGATGCCCATACAGGGTATCTCGGTTATTATCAGAGATAGAAAAAAAGTAAATACATAAACTCGATTTATTTTTTCGAGAGAAATTTATTGCCGTAAACAGATTTTTGATATCTTTTTTAATTTTCGAAATATAGCCAAAAACCGATTTTTGGCACTTTTCAAAAATTTTAAATATCTCGTTTAAACGAAAAGATAGAAAAAAACTTTAAGGACATTTTTCGCATGATTTTTTGTGCTTAATAAGATAGCGATGTTCAATTGTTTTTTACTTATATCAATGCCGATATATTGCACCTAACTTTCTTATTTTAAATGGCAACCATAGGGAAATTATATATTTTTGAAAAACGCAAAAAATAAGCTTTCGATTCATGTCAAAGCCAACTATGGTTGTCATTTAAAATAAGAAAGTTAGGTGTAATATATCAATATTTGTATGAGTAAAAAAAAATTGAACATCGCCATCTTATTAAGGACAAAAAACCATGCAAAAAATGTCTTTAAAATTTTTTTCTATCTTCTCGTTTAAACGAGATATTTAACATTTTTGAAAAGAGCCAAAAATGGTGTTGGCTTAATTTCGAGTATCAAAAAAGACATCAAAAATGTTAAATATCTCGCTTAAACGAAAAGATAAAGAAAAACTTTAAAGACATTTTTTGCATGGTTTTTTGTCCTTAATAAGATGGCGATGTTCAATTTTTTTTTACTCATACAAATATTGATATATTACACCTAACTTTCTTATTTTAAATGACAACCATAGTTGGCTTTGACATGAATCGAAAGCTTATTTTTTGCGCTTTTCAAAAATATATAATTTGCTCATAGTTGCCATTTAAAATAAGAAAGTTAGGCGTAATATATCGGCATTAATATGAGTAAAAAACAATTGAACATCGCTATCTTATTAAGCACAAAAAATCATGCGAAAAATGTCTTTAAAGTTTTTTTCTATCTTCTCGTTTAAACGAGATATTTAACATTTTTGAAAAGTGCCAAAAATCGGTTTTTGGCTATATTTCGAAAATTAAAAAAGATATTAAAAATCTGTTTACGGCAATAAATTTCTCTCGAAAAAATAAATCGAGTTTATGTATTTACTTTTTTTCTATCTCTGATAATAACCGAGATACCCTGTATGGGCATCGAAAATAGACCACCCTGTACATGGGCTGAAGTTAAGAATATGGCGATTCAAGATCTTAAATTTATTAAACAATGGTTGGATACTAATATTCTCACTCTTAATCAGGGACTAAAAACGAAAAAAAATTCGTTCGTTTCTGAACGAAAACGAAATATGTATATCGTTTTCGTTCTTTTCGTTCTAACCGAAAAAATTCCTTTTTCGTTTTCGTGAACCGAAATAATAACGGTTAAAACCGGTTTTACATTTTTTTTTGTCGTCAAAAAATCGAGGACTTTAATTTTTTTTTTCTAGTCACTTCAACCCTCTATAAATACGATAACAATATTTGCGGTTCCACTAAAATATAAACGATGACGATGGGTTTTGATGCTCACCGACAGCATATTTTAGAATGGCGAACCACCGTTATATTAAATTTACCAAATCGTTTAACACAATAACATTTAACCATTTTATTTAGTATAACACCCGTAAGGTGTAAAATACAACTTGATTAGTTTAAATTATTGTACTCACGATTTTTATTTAAAAATATAAAAATATAGCAGTTCTGTTTTAAGTTTGTTGTAGTACTAAAAATCTATGAATAAAAAAGATAGAAGAAAACTTAATATTAACTCTAAACGCAAATAAAATATACGCATTAATAATGTATAAAAAATAAACTTGAAATATAATCTAATTTAAAAGTTTGTATATACCATGCAATATACATTTTCACATTCCATTCAATCTTACTAGCAACACATCAGACAATAAATCTTCTTTTACATTAGTCCTTTGCGAAGTAGGAGTAAATTTTACTTTTATTAACTCTATAAACGCAAATAAAACATACACAGTAATAATATATATCCAATCAAGTGTACAGAGAATATCTGTACCGTTTCTTGTGTTACACGAAACTGCAAGTATAAACAATAAAGTTGTTAATACATAATATGTATATGGAGAAAAGTGAAGCTCACTTATTTCAAGTGAGATTTTTTACTGCCTCGTGGAGTCTTCTCAGCATAGAACAAATAAAATTTAAATATTAATAAAACCGGTTTTGGAAAATATTTATTTCGTTTTCGTTCTTAAACGAAAAATAATAATTCCGGTTTCGTTTTCGTTCTTAAAAAATTTTCGGTTAACTTCGTTTAACGTTTTCGTTTTCGTTCCGTTCTCAGTCCCTGCTCTTAATTATAAAAAAAGTAATTTTATTATATTTTCTGTATATAAAAACCATCAACCAAATTGGGAAAATACTAAAATTCATGATGTTAAATGTAATATTGTAACTAATTGTGATTGTACTTGTCTAATAACTCGAGTAAACTCTGTCAAATATCTAGGAATTACAATAGATAAATGTATGAGGCGGCACAAAAACACTAATAATCTATGTATCTATGTACCCGAGTTAGAAAAATATTATACCTGTTCAAAAAACTGAGAACAATTTTATCTATTCCTACCTTACGTACTTTTTACTTTGCACTGGTACAATCTCTTTTAACTTCCGGAATTATAGAATGGGGTAATGCAGGACACTTATATAAACAACTTAAACATCTCCCATATAATTATTATTAAGACTTTATATAATAAACCATGGCGTTATTTTTTAGCCCAACTATACCTACATGGAAACTAATTTTGTTTCTGTTACTAAACTTTACTTATTAAATGTCTTATATCACATAAAAAAACATATTATCCATTAATATCTACCATTAATTGGTTTACAAACCTTTTTTATCAATAATAATAATAATAATTAAACATATTTAATATACTTTTGCCATCCATATCAAGAAATCCGTAATACTTTATTGTATAAATTTCCAAAAATCATGTACATTACCACCTCTGTTGGAGGAATGACTCGCCAGTTGCTGTTTAACCAACAACCCTGAAGATGTCCCCGATAAAGGAGGACGAAACGTCGGTTATGAAGAAAAACCTTTGACGCGGTTCCAACCTAGAAACAACTTATATGCATTAGACATCGGCCGCGGAATCCTACAACATAGACTCTGTAGGATTTATTTTATATTATTTTGATATACATACGTATGGTAGGAACGACTCTTGCTATGTCCTGTATTAAATAAGGATAGGTACACATTGCCTCGAGTTTATTGAAAATACTTAATATGTATCTCAAACTTTAAAGAATATACGTATGACGGATGTGACTTTTCTAAATAATGCATTAAACAAGGATGTATTTTGCCGTTTGTCTAAAAGTAAACAAAATAGACGACAAACTGACAAAACTCTGGCAAGTAAATCGGGTCAACAAGTTTCGACACCTGATAATAAGTCTATCTCCTTTTAACTTTAAGTTTAATATATGTACCGTACATTTGATGCACTCTAAATTAATCATAGTTACATTATCAAATTCAAAACATATGACGTCATATTACTTTTAAAACGTTTAGTTATAGCCTTAATAACAGCATTTACAGTAAAATAAAACATAACTGTCCATTCAACTCGAATAATATTCAATAATGCAAAATATGGAATCCAAACTTAAAAAAATTCAGGAATACGAACAACGCTGTAATTTTAAAAATAAAAAGAATACTGCTATTTTGTTATCTATGTGTTTCGTTGAAAAATATTACTATACACTATACAGGGTGAAGACTCGGATTACGCAACCTAGCAATTTCAATGGTAAAATTTTAAAAGTCGTATATTACATAGACAATGACCTAACAGTAAAAGAAAGAGAAATACAAAGAAAAATCAGAGAAGAGGCAGAAAAGGAGAGAAAAAAGAGTAAAAGTCAGAGAAGCTTATCAAAAACTAATCGTAGATAATAACATCTGGCTATGGAATAAAGAGAAAAAGGAGCTACAGCAAAAAACAGACCCAAAAAAACTAAGGACGGAAAACAAGTTACGGAAAAAATGGCACGAACACTTCACGAAAACGGACACGAATAAGGAAAAACAGATAGCAATCAAAGCACGAGATATTAAAAATGATAAAAATAGAGATAAGAAAGACAAAATAAGAGTAGGTACTAGGAATACCAGAAGCATAAAAGGAAAAGAAGAAGAAGAAGCGGACATGGAAAAAAGTCAGCACAACACAACTCAACAGTCCTACACCTAACACCATGGGCTTCCGCAGGGGGGGGGGGGGGCAAATGGAGCACTTGCCCCCCCTGGAATCGAGTAAAAACAGTACTTGTAAAAACAAATCACAAAAATTAAAAAATTAAATTACAATTTATGTATATTATTGTTTGTCTCTATGCTTTGCCCCCCTAGAAAATTTTCTGCGGACGCCCATGCCTAACACTAGAAGGACTCATGACTTAATAAAATATTATCTCCCCTAATTATTTTAGAAAAAAAAGTGCAAATTAGTTTTTGGTAGAGAAAAAAATTCTGTATCTATAAATGTAATCAATGTTATTTTGTAGTTTTTCAATAACTGAAAATTGAGAAAATTACATTAGCATGGGCAGTGGTCATAGCAAATTCCAAGGCACTACAGATTTTTGTCAAAACGCGCTTAGTAATTTTCTAAATTTTCAGTTATTGGAAAACTAAAAATTAATATTGATTTCATTTATAGGTACAGAATTTTTTCTTTACAAAAAACCCCTTTGCACTTTTTTTTCCTAAGTAATTAGGGGAGTTAATAAGTTAATATACGACTTTTAAAATTTTAATATTGAAATTGCTATGTTGCGTGATCCAAGTCTACACCCTGTATGTAAATTTTACTAAAAATTTACAGGTGCTTCAAACTTTCAGTCGGGCTATATGATGTAAAATGGGCCTTCTTACCAATAAATCAGTTTTCATTAAATTTAATTGTATCTGTAGATTTGATAATAGCACTTTTTTTTTTTATTGTCCAAATTTACAGTACATGTACGTACAATTAGAAGTTTATAAATGATATTAAAACTGCTTAAATGTATTATTTATGCAAAATCAAAGTACAATGTGTGCTTGTATCGACGTGCGTACTTTTTCTCTGTGTTGTGAAAGTAATGTGTTTACACCATCAATAATACACAAGGATTTTCGAGTGCAAATTTTAAGCTGTTGGGTAGACATGAGAACATATTTCATGTTTGCTGTGAAATTAAAGCGTTTATATACACAATTAAGTAATTGTAACCGTCTGTTTTCCACTGTTCAATTAAACACGCTTATTCCAAGCGTTCTTTATTATGTAACTAATTATAAATTTTGTGGGTAGTTATCATAAAATATGAACACATGCTCTTTAAGGACCCTTCATATCAAATAATTTGCATACAGCCCTTTTAACAACAAACATTGCTGTGGTGAGTTACAATGTACGTCCAAAAATGGTTTGTTTAAGCAAACATCTGTCCCTGACAACTGCACCAACACTTCACTTTGTCATTAACTTTATGGTGTTTATTCTCCATTTGCAAAGACATACAATCGACCTAAACGACTACATAAACGACAAAGTTTTGTTTTGTTAATAAATTGTTATTAAATTAGCAAACAAGTGCGTACCTGCTATAAGAGCCAAGCTAAATTTATTGAATATGGAAAACACGGTTAATATTTTCTGCGATTTTACTTTAAATATGTTTCAATTTGTTGCTTAACCCGCGCAGGAGTATAAATACGCCAATTTTATTTTAAAAAATGCGGTAACTGTGTGTAGATTTAATCATATTCCTCCAGTGTTATTTTTATTTCTAATTAAGTACGTTGTCGTAACTCAGAGATCTGTAACTGGGTGATAATAATACTTTATTACTATAATTCTGTAGGAAAAACATGTTGACATAACTATTAAACGCGATTCTTGCAATCAATTCTCTTTGCAAAAATCATGTCAAAACCACATATACAGGGTGATTGATTGGGACCGGGCTTTAAAAATATATGAAGAATGAAAAAGGGTATTGAACTGAAATTTTGGTTATGACCATAATGGCATCTGATGTGTTTAATTAAAATATTTTCAAGATGGGACACTTCCGAAAATAGCGGAAGTTGACGTCTACTTTCTTATTTCAAGTACAATGATACATTTTTTATTGCATTTTTGAATTAAAACTTTATTTTAGAGGGACTTTTGAGAGCATTCCCTATACCTAAGAAGTCGTTTTTAAGATTTTTGGACTTTTTTTATTTTTTTTTAATTTTCGTCGTGATGCTTAATATTATCTACCGCCGCCATTTTTAAAGAGAAAGCGCTTAAATTTAGACCGTGCATAGAAAACACCTTGAAGTTCATCCTGGAATTTTTGCAATCGATGCATTACTTACAGGGTGTCCAAAATTTATTTTTTTTTAATACAGCTTCAGACCACTAAAACTCGTTGGTTTCAAATACAATGCCCAAATTATTTTTTTCACATTTTCTAATGCAAAATTACCTTCTGCATCAATCTGTAATTAGCGTTTCCTATCTGCAACAATTTTCGAGTTATTAAGAATTTCTGATAAAATTAAAGAAATTGTACCATTTTCAAATAGTAAGCCTTGGAAATGACAACACATTCCAATATTATTAACTGTAAACCACTTTTATCGCGTTTGTCTGAAGTATCCATGCAAATGGATAATCAAGAGTATTCAAATAAGGAATATTTTGAACTTATGTCATATTCAAGAAGAATATCACAAGATTATTGAAAGAACTTGTCGTGTTTTCAGTGAGAGGTATCCTCATTTGACTGTAATGACCAAAACAGAAATTTCAATGAATAGAATAATTTTTTTGCAATTTAGAAGAGTAAAAATCTGCTAGTATTCGACCTAAGCGTGTGACAAATAATGAAACTAATGGTTAAAATCCTGGGATATTTTAATGACCATCCTCGGCGGTCAAATCAATCGGCAGTGCAAGACTGAGGTTTAACATACTATGCTGTACAAGCTACATTAAAAATGCACTTTCAATAATCTTGTGATATTGTGTATGAATGTAAAATAAATTCAAAATATCCGTGTTTGAATACTCTTGATATTTCGTTTTCATGGATACTTCAGACAAACGCCATAAAAGTGGTGTGACGCTTTTTGTTTCTTTTCGGTTTTGCTTTCTTATATATTTTTTTAACTTAATCTTTCTCGGGCGCCAAATTTGTTGTAGGGGTTGTTTCCTCTATTCCTGTAGCTCTGTTGGAGAATGTAGATTCCAGGGGTCTCTCGTTGAATAAAACTTAGACGGTTTAAAATGGTTATCTTTATTTTGGTTTCTTTATTTACATAATATACAATAATTGGTGTAAAACAAATAATTAATACTCAAAAGATAATTGTAAAGCAGTTATTAATAATGGGGCCAGTATTTGTTTAATACAATTAGGGTTCAAATGAATTTAGATTCTCATTCTGATTTTGATTCTGAAGTCCGGACACGGGGTTACGGTATTGGTGAAATAATTAAAAAGTTGAAATTCGGACTTGGCTCTTTTAATCGTGTCGCACCTCCGCTTAAAAGAGCCCAAGTACGGACTCAGGGTATGCTACGATATAAGTAAAATAATTCAAAGGCGGGAATTCGGACTTGGCTATTTTGGTCGTGTCGCACCTCCGCCCAAACTAGACTAAGTCCAAATACTCGGACTTAGCTCTTTTAATCGTGTCACACCTCCGCTTAAAAGAGACTAAGTACGGACTCAGGGTATGCTACCATATCTGTAAAATAATTTCAAAGACGGGAATTCGGACTTAGCTATTTTGATCGTGTCACACCTCCGCTCAAACTAGTCTAAGTTCAAATACTCGGACTTAGCTCTTTTAATCGTGTCACACCTCCGCTTAAAAGAGACTAAGTACGGACTCAGGGTATGCTTTCATATGTGTAAAACAATTCAAAGACGGGAATTCGGACTTAGCTATTTTGATCGTGTCGCACCTCCGCTCAAAATAGTCTAAGTTCAAATATTCGGACTTAGCTCTTTTAATCGTGTCACACCTCCGCTTAAAAGAGACTAAGTACGGACTCAGGGTATGCTTTCATATGTGTAAAACAATTCAAAGACGGGAATTCGGACTTAGCTATTTTGATCGTGTCGCACCTCCGCTCAAAATAGTCTAAGTTCAAATATTCGGACTTAGCTCTTTTAATCGTGTCACACCTCCGCTTAAAAGAGACTAAGTACGGACTCAGGGTATGCTTTCATATGTGTAAAACAATTCAAAGACGGGAATTCGGACTTAGCTATTTTGATCGTGTCGCACCTCCGCTCAAAATAGTCTAAGTTCAAATATTCGGACTTAGCTCTTTTAATCGTGTCACACCTCCGCTTAAAAGAGACTAAGTACGGACTCAGGGTATGCTTTCATATGTGTAAAACAATTCAAAGACGGGAATTCGGACTTAGCTATTTTGATCGTGTCGCACCTCCGCTCAAAATAGTCTAAGTTCAAATATTCGGACTTAGCTCTTTTAATCGTGTCACACCTCCGCTTAAAAGAGACTAAGTACGGACTCAGGGTATGCTTTCATATGTGTAAAACAATTCAAAGACGGGAATTCGGACTTAGCTATTTTGATCGTGTCGCACCTCCGCTCAAAATAGTCTAAGTTCAAATATTCGGACTTAGCTCTTTTAATCGTGTCACACCTCCGCTTAAAAGAGACTAAGTTCGGAAATCGGATCGGGACTTAGAAAACTCTTGGTCGTGTCGCACCACCGCCCAAGAGGTCTAACGGAAGGATTTTCTTACCTGGGTTTTACCCGCTCGTCTGTGAAAGAGAGCTCTATATAATTTGTACCGGCGTTTTATACCCAAAATTTGTGGTGTGGGTAGGAGAGATGGTAACAGAGTAGGAAGATGATAACTCCCTACTTTGCGGCAGTGACGTCGAAACGTTATCGAAATATTTGTTTGGGGCGGTTTATCGGAATTTTCGTTACAGTGGTTGACAGTTATTAACATGCCAATTAAAATTTGTTGTAATTTTCAAGGCCTGCTATTTAAAAATGTTGCAATATCTCTTAACTTTATCAAAAATTCTTAATAACTCGAATATTATTGCAGAGTGGTATAGCAAACGCTAATACAGATTGATGCAGAATTTAATTTTGCATTAGCAAATGAAAAAAAAATTGTGCATTATATTTGTAAAAAAAACGAGTTTCAGTGGTCTAAAGTTGTATTTAAAAAAATAAATTTTGGACACCCTGTAAGTAATGCATCGATTGCAAAAATTCCAAGATGAACTTTAAGGTTTCTTCTATGCATGGTCTAAATTTAAGCTCTCTTCAAAAATGGCGCGGTAGATAATATTAAGCATTACAATGAAAATCAAAAAAGTCCAAAACTCTAAAAAACGACTGCACTTAGGTATAGGAAATGCTATCAAAAGTCCCTCTAAAATAACGTGTTAAATCCAAAAATGCAATAAAAAATGGATCATTGCACTTGAAATAAGACAGTAAACGTCAACTCCGGTATTTCCGAAAGAGTTGCCATCTTGAAGATATTTTCATTAAACAGATCAGATGTCATTATGGTCATAACCAAAATTTCAGATCAATACCCTATTCATTCGTCATATATTTTTAATGCCGGTCCCAATCAATCACCCTGTATTTGTCAAACATGTGTTACAGAATGTAATTCAGATAAATAAAGACAATTTTATCACTTTTATTTAGATTTTGTGTGCTACATAAAAAAAAAAAATTGGGAATGTTATTTGTTTTATAAAACACTATCATTGTAAGTTAAATTTGTTAAACATACAGGATCATATTGATAAAAAATAAACCAAATTGACCAAAATAAACCAATCAAATACAGGAGTTATTGGATTTTGAACATTCTATGGACAAAATACGCCAGCAACCCGGTCGTGTAAGAAAAAAAGAGCGCGCCCGCTTGAGGCTTTAGCAATAATATACATAACCATTGATAAGAAGCTGCGTTCACGTAGAAAAGTATTGCATTGTATTGTAGCGTAATAAATTGTATTGTAACGTGCCTGCAAGAGTCTCGTTCACATAGAGGTATTGTAGTGTTCTGTGCACTAATGGCGATTCCCACGCGCATACGCAGGTTTAATTCGTAGATCACTGTGATTGGTTCTTGTTATGGGGATATTGCAAGAAGCTTGGACCTTGCGATGTAGAACAACGCCGCTTACAACGCAATTCCACTACTTTGCTTATGTGAACGCTATCATTTGATATTCGTATAGGTACTTAACTTTGCTTACGCTACAATACAATACAATACTTTTCTATGTGAACGCAGCTTTACTTTTACTACTTAATAGCTTCCAACCCATTTCTTACGAAATAACTGCAAAATAATCATTAATAGCAAGATCAATCTTCTCCTCAGACAAAAATTATCTCCCCGTCCGAAAAATAAGCAAGAGTCGCACATTTCATCTTTATGCTTATTTGAAAAACGATTAATTGAAAACTCGGAAATCACACAGTTGTTTGCACTACAGAAAAATATGTATGATTTGACAGTTGTTAGAAATAGTCGTTGCAATTCTTTGATCACGACACCAAGGCCTACTGTGGTGAAACCTTAATTTTGCAAATTTTCATATTTTCCCTAGGTTAAACATACGGATGCATTACATGGTTGAAAATCATTTGTTATGGAGATTTGAAACATGCAAAAATCCAATAGGGCGTCCATAAGAAATACAAAAGTTAGGTAATAATAATAGTAATACGACAATAGAAGTTATAACAAACAATAAAAACATTCAGGCAAATGTGTTAGATTTGCATGCAATTACTGACCACAGTGTAATAAAAATCGTATTGTGTGTCGAACAGGTTAAGACGTACATCAACAGTATAAAAATAGTAAAAGATTATAGTGGATACAGCGCGGAAAATCTGATAACTAGTTTATGTAGGGCAAATTGGGATGAAATTAATAAATTCGAATTAAATGAAAAAGCAACCGCATTTATGCAAATGTTACGGAGTTCCGTAACTGAATTTATAAAAGAAAAAACCTTAAAAGTAAATAATCACGTCAATCAATGGTATACAACAGAATTGCGAACTATGCAGTTAGAGAGAGACAGACTTTACAAAGTTGCAAAAATTACTAAACAAGAAACAGATTGGAATGCTTACAAATTAAAACGAAACAATTACAGTAAACTAATAAAATTAAGAAAGAATGCGTACATTGAAAATAAGATTGATAAATGTCAATACAACTCAAGAAAAATGTGGAGAACTTTAAAAGATATCGTTATTAAGGATATGCCAACAACAAACAATAGGGTGAAATTTCAAGATCGAAATTTTGAAGATAATCGAGAAATTGCAGAACAATTTAATAAATATTTTATAAATAGCATTAAAGACATTTATGAAAGTATTGGAGTAACCAAGTTTGTCGAAACACCGATATTACAAACGAGGAAAGTATTTTCATTTAAGCCAGTGACGCTAGACAATATTAGTAAAATAATGCAAAATATAAATATTGGAGGTGGTACGGACGATGTATCTATACAGGTTATTCGAGATGCACTACCTCTGATTGGAAACACAATTACAGACATAATAAATGAATCGCTACTTACCGGTGTTTTTCCCGAAAGTTGGAAAACGGCGTTAGTTGTGCCAATACCAAAAGTGAGACGAACCAAAAAATGCAAAGAATTTAGGCCAATAAACATACTACCTAGATATGAACAAATTTCGGAGTCTGTTGTCAAACGACAAATATTACGGTTTATAGAAGACAACAATATACTATCAGACGCTCAATCCGGCTTCAGAGCCAAACATTCATGTGAAACATCATTAAATCTTGTGCTTGCTGATTGGAAGCAACAAATTGAAAATAACAAATAGGTACATTGTGGGGGTATTTTTAGACTTTAAAGGAGCATTTGAAACCATAGATAGAAAAAGGCTGATTAAAAAACTGGAACAATATGGCATACGAGGAATCGAAAACAGGTGGTTTGAAAGTTATCTAACAACTCGCTATCAAAAAACTAAATTTAACAATATAGAATCAGAAAAAATTATCAGCACACTAGGTGTACCACAAGGTTCAGTTTTGGGTCCTTTACTTTTTGTGCTGTACTTAAATGATTTGGAACACAATATAAAAAACTGTAGTATAAATTTCTTTGCAGATGACACTTTAATCACAGCTTCTGATAGCAACCTAGAGTCGGCTATTAATAAGATAAATAATAACCTACACGTTGTATCAGAATGGTTAAAAGTTAACAAATTAAAATTAAATACAGACAAAACCAAATTTATGATAATAGGAAACAGGCCAATACCGAATGATGTATACATTAAAGTTAAAATAGATAATGAAGAACTTGAATGTGTTTCGCAAATTAAATATCTTGGCGTTAAGATAGACAATAAACTTAAGTTTAACAGCAATGTGGATTACATTGTGAAAAAAGTTGCGAAAAAAATTAGTTTTCTAGGCAGGTTAACAACCAAACTTAGCCTGTCAGCAAAAATTACAGTATATAGGTCACTAATCGCTCCACACTTCGATTACTGTGCGAGTATTTTGTTCTTATGCAACGAATGCGATTTGCTTAAGTTGCAGAAACAACAAAACAGAGGAATGCGTGTTATTTTAAAATGCTCGAGATACACTAAAATAAGCGAAATGTTAAATACCTTAAAGTGGTTAAGTATACGCCAAATTACTTTTAATTGCCTTTTTTTAATATACAAGGCAATAAATAATTTTTTACCACGTTACATGACTAAAAATTTAATACAAAACTGTAACATTCACAAATACCAGACCAGGAACAAAGACGACTTTAGACTACCAAAACTAACGAAAACAAATACACAGAACGCCTTGTACTACAAAGGGCTCAAGATTTTTAATGAATTACCTGTGGAAATTAAACAAACAACTTCCATATCAAATTTTAAAAAACTATGTTTCAAATATGTGAAAAATAATGTTAAGATTTAATAGTTAAGAAAATATGTACAAATAAATATAAGCAGCATTAAGATAATGTAAAATTAGCTAAAAGCTAAATAAAGATTTCTTACTATTATTATTATTATTATTATTATGACCGCGCGAAAAATAGTAGTCCTAGAATATTTTTGATATCATCTTTAAAATCCTTATTAGGTCCTGAAAATTTCGCGCACAAATCTTTTCCAATAAAGGTAAAGGTTTTAAGAAAATGCACATTTTTCGTTTTCATCGTGGTACTACGTCATAGGATGAATTATAGAAAATGTAAAACTGGATTATGGTTACGCATGTAATTGCGCAACTTTTTCCCCATTTAACCGATTTTGTATTTCTAACGGTTTCCGAGATACCCATGTAATTCATTTTAAACTGGACAACTTGTATAGTAGTGCAAAAAAACAATTTTTAAGGAACATAAACCGGGTGGCGGTTACTTCGGGAGCCGCATTTAAAAAAATGGAATATAATTTTTCATAATTCTTTTAAATCAAACGTAACGAATTTATTTCTGACAGAAGCGATGGGTTTATAGAACACTATAATTACTAAATTCCTGGTGAATACCTGCCTAGAAAATGAACAGATCTGAATTGTTACTACATCCCACATCACATTGTAACAATGGTGGAATTGGCGCCTGTACTGCGGTTATTTCATTCCAATTTCGTAGTGGATGGAATTCGTAATAGGCCACTAATATACAACGCGTATGACTTCCATATTTCATTAAACCAATATATGTATTCGTTTTACGAATATTTTAAGGACAAAAAATTATTTTAGCGTAACCTTAGCGACAATCTTGTGACATTTTTTAACGTAAACTTTTGAAATGTTAGAAAAAAAAACTGAAACATCAGAGTTCAATCTTTTGTAAATCTTTCTGCTCTGTACAGCTTAAAAAAATATTTCTCGAGGGTAACTTAAGCATTAAGAATAAAATTCACTCCAAAAAAAATATAACAGTTTTTAATTGGGACTTAAATAAAATAGATAAGATTTATTTTTTTGCATGCAATACTTTCGATTATACAGGGTGTCCCAGATTATATTTCCAGCATGGAGATCTCGCTTATTATAAGAGATACAGGTTTGTTTAAAACAGATGAATTATTCCTTAGTATGAGAGGAGCCACAATCGATTTTTAAGTGTACACAATTCCTTGTGCTTCGGATGCTATAGCAAAAAATATGAAAATGTCGAATTTATTTTTTCTCTCATAACTTTTTTGTCTTATAAGTTAGAACAATTTTATTTGTACTTTCTTAAGGTACTTTTTAATAAAGAATGTAACAATTAAATAAGTCACAAAATGAAAAAAAATCGTATTTAACCCATCACTTATCAAGCTATCTATGAAAATAAAAACAATAAACAACTAATTAAATGTCAAATGATAATTACTATTTGTCCGTTATCACTTATTGGAATTTTATTTATTTTGTTGTGTAATTCGATAGTCTGTAGCAAATTTGTTATCATATAATTATGGGCACATTTACACCTAATTAAAAATTTTAAATGTTGAAATGCTACATTCTTTGCAATAGAAACTGTGCAAAATAAATAATTCTAATTAATTATTGATTTGTTTTGGATTTTTGGTTGGTTTCTCAAAAAAAACATATTCTTTTAAAGCAAACCTGTATCTCTTATAATACGCGAAATCGCTATGCTGAAAATGTAATCTGGGACACCCTGTATACAACAATCAACACCTACATCAATAACCGTTATATCCCAAACAAATTAATGTTCCCTTTCTTACTCCAACTTCAATGGTTTTATTGTCATGCGTAGATTACCATGAAAAAAGCCATCTGGTGCCTCTTCGAAGTATTTTATTTAAAAATCACTTCTGTTGCATACATTTTAATCGCTGAAGCTATTCATGAAATTGTGAATAGTACAAAAAAAAATCATTGGCTGCTTTAAAGGTTTACCAAACACAAGCCGACAATGTAAAGTGATTTAGTAAGCGATAAGTTTTTTGCTTTTTGTTGCGAGAGCTTACTTTAAAATAGTTAAAGAAATAGTATGCCATGAAAACTTAGTGCATTGGTTCATTTTGTTTGTAACACAACTAGCAAATAAAATTATCCTGATGATATAGTAATGGCGAAAACCTTACAATCATCTAAACAAATTAAACAACGGCCTTATCTTAAGCCTCCATATATTTGCTAATTCATTTACTTGTTTTTCTTTTATTTTGTAAGATATTCCGTTTCTGTTACCACCTCCTCCTTCGTAAACAAGATTTCATCGTGAGATGTGCATGTTTGAACTTCTTATACATGTTTTTAACATCCCACGTCTACTCTTACAAGCTCAGAATTATCTAATAAATACTTTTACTTCCTAATTTCATCTCTTAGCTGATTGTATCAGAGCTGTCAGGAGCTGGAACACACAACGCGCAGTTTACCGACTTAGTTTGCCTAGCGGTAACTTAAAGTTTATTTAAAGTACCCAGCACATCCTTTGCATATAGGTACGAGATCTAAGAGTCACGATAAAATATTCACCTTGTGTGAGCTAGTCGAATGGAAGTGTTGTTAATTCGTTATTATTACTACACACTACGATATCATATGCTATATCGCTTAATAACTTAGATAAGCCTTAAAATTTTGAAATAAAATACAGGGTGACAATTATCCACCGCGTAACCTGGCTCACTTTGTTATTATAAGACTTGAGAGTCGTTTAGGTTAGCAAAGTTCGCCAGAGTCATAGAAGAATATTATAATGACGTAAAAAAAATACTAGTGCTGCCAATTTCGTGGGAAAATTGTTAGAAAACTGACAAAAGATTTAAACACAAATACCTCTTTTTGCGACGGATGATAAAGACGCATTAAAAAAATTTAAATTAAGACTTAAAACAATTGTGTATCTGTTTGTCTTCGAAATATTCCTGAAAAACAGTGTTAGTACGAGGGCGTATTGAAAAGTAAGGTCTCCAACGATGCCATTTCCGAACGCGAGTTGCTAGGCAAAATTTGACAACAGCGCTGCATTCCTTGGTTCCCCCACCACAGTGTAAAACCATCCGCGTGACCTTGGGACGCTCAGCCGCTGCGTAGCACTCGTTTAGAAGAAAGCTCCCGCTTAGCTTGCCCGCCAGGTGCGAACTGCGCTCAGTCATTCGATTTTTAAATGCAAAAAAGGTCTCTCCGATAGGCATTCATCGCCAGTTAGTGGTGGTTAGTGGAAGTGTACGGTGCGAATTGTATGGACATAAAAAACGTGCGGAAGTGGTGCGGGAGTTTTCTGAGGGCCGGAAAAACGTCCACGATGAGCAGCGGTCGGGTCGACCGAGTTTGCCGAAATCAACGGCGGCTCGAATCGACGAGATGGTGCGCAATAACCGGAGAATAATCTTTCATGAGATAAGGAAAGGTCGTAGCCACACTCTTCATTAAGACCTTCCCTTATCTCATGAAGGGTTATTCTCTATTCTCCGGTTATTGCGTCGATTCGAGCCGCCGTTGATTCTGGCAAACTCGGCCGCCTCGACCGCTGCTCATCGTGGACGTTTTCCCGGCCCTCAGAAAACTCCCGGCACCACTTCCGCACGTTTTTTATGTCCATATTTTTAAATAATTACAGCAGGATCTAATTTAATTAAAATTCATATATTTTTAGTACTACAACAAACTTAAAACAGCACTGCTATATTTTTATATTTTTAAATAAAAATCTTGTGTACAATTTAAACTAATCATGTTGTATTTTTGCACCTTACGGGTGTTATACTAAATAAAATGGTTAAATGTTAATGTGTTTAACGATTTGGTAAATTTAATATGGCGGCGGTTCGCCAGTCTAAAATATGCTGTCCGTGAGCATCAAAACCCATCGTCATCGTTTATATTTTAGTGGAAACGCAAATATTGTTATCGTATTTATAGAGGGTTGTAGTGACTTGAAAAAAAAAATAAAGTCCTCGATTTTTTGACGACAAAAAATTGTAAAACCGGTTTTAACCGTTATTATTTCGGTTCACGAAAACGAAAAAGGAATTTTTTCGGTTCGAACGAAAAGAACGAAAACGATATATTTCGTTTTCGTTCCGAACAGAAACGAACGAAATTTTTTTCGTTATTAGTCCCTGCTTTAAAATAGCTATTTTTAATTCATCACTTTGTACTTAACTGTCTTTTTGAGAATGGCTGTTTTTCGAACATTTCATTAAACAAGAAGTAATATGTTTAGGAAAACATTATTATCAAAAAGTGCAGATCTCAAATTTGCATTGTCCATGAAGAGTGGGCTACACTTTGAACGCATCTTGTTATTTAGATTTAATAAATAGTACCTAATAGTGATTAAAAAATCAAAAACTACTATGAAATGTTACACCTAATAAATATAATAGTATCCTATAACTTGCTTATTATTAAAGAAACACCTAACAACCCATACATCAATGAAACAAGCAAAAAACTCTTTTTAATGTTGTCACAGCCAACTACAACCCGTATTTAAAATAAGAAAGTTGATGTTGAATTAACAAAAACAAAAGGAGATAGATAAAATTTATTAACAAATTCCCCATGCTGTTCATAATAACTGGGACACCCTGTATATCGGAGACGAATTTAAACATTTTATTTCTTGTATTAATTTAAGTCAAAATTAATTAAATTATTTTTGACACTTTGTTAATAAACGAAATATTTACCCCGATAAATCGAAAGAACACTTGACTCTAACCGAATATGTATCCCAAATCCATCTTTTCGCATTTTTAATTATTTTTTTGCTAAAATAGAACATGACATGGTATGTGTCATACATTGTTTAATTTATTAATGTTTAAAATTACGTCATAGGTTTGAAAATATAATAACGGTGTATAAAGTGAATCGTTCTTTCCAAATTTAAACGAAATCCTGGTAAAAATCATAAAAATGCACGGCAAGCGATTCGAGACAAGGGAAGCATTGGAGCTTGGCTATAATATTAAGTTACTTAACGAACGGCAGATGAGCCAATGAGTAAAGTAAACCGACAATATTTTCGTTATATCTGCCCTTCGGGCTGCGATTTGTTACCCAGTTTTTCAGAATACCTGACTTGGAATTTTCACGTCGTAAATTTGCTACATTGTTCGCTATGCGGTTAACTAAACCATTGCCTGACTTACAAACTAGGTGGTGTGGCCGTCAAAAAACTTTTGCCATACAGACGTGCGTGTTAAAAAAGTATCTCTTAAGCCATTTTAAATTAACACGTTAATTCATTGCATGACCATAAAGTTTACCAACTGCATTAAAATCCAATATGGCACCCATAAGATAAAGGGTGTTCTTAAATATTGCGAAACAATTCGGAAAGTGATTCTTTATCAAAAATTAAGGGAAGACTTTTATATAAAATTTTTCCTCCTTTCGGAGTTACACCTTTTTAAAGGGCAACGGAAACATTAGTTTTTTTTTTCTCAAATTTGGATAAATGTAGAACAATGATGTTTTGCACTTATTGCAAGGTTTCTCATAGTAATAGTTCCAATCATCTCCCGCTTACACAGGGGGCTGGAAAGTGCGACCCCTGTTGGTTTTTTAATCAGGACTTTTTGGTGGGTTTAAATTTTGCAATTTAAAAATCCATTTTTAAAGCTTGGTTTATTTAAACACTTTTTTTATAATTTAGTTTCTTTCATAAAACCTACAGTTTTTGAGTAAAAAATAAAATAAGTAAACATGCACCACTAAATATTACCTACAATATAAAACGATTCATTTTGGTGGTTAGGCGGTTGTAAAATTTTCGGGTATACGAGTTTTGAAAGGAGGTCAATAGTAAGGAAATTTTGCTTTGTTGAGTTAATTGTTGAAGTTTCTTACAAACAAAATATTGGATCCTTTCCTAAATTATTTTTTTGTTGAAGATAAGCATTGTTAACATATCCTGAAAATTTCAAGTCAATATTTTAAGCGGTTGTAAAAATATTTGGGAATATGTGTCTCGAAAGGAGGTTAATAGTAAGGAAATTTTGCTTTGTTGAGTTAATTGTTGAAGTTTCTTACAAACAAAATATTGGATCCTTTCCTAAATTATTTTTTCGTTGTAGATAAGCATTGTTAACATATCCTGAAAATTTCAAGTCAATATCTTAAGCGGTTGTAAAAATATTTGGGAATATGTGTCTCAAAAGGAGGTTAATAATAAGGAAATTTTGCTTTGTTGAGTTAATTGTTGAAGTTTCTTACAAACAAAATATTGGATCCCTTCCTTAATTATTTGTTCGTTGTAGATAAGCATTGTTAACATATCCTGAAAATTTCAAGTCAATATCTTAAGCGGTTGTAAAAATATTTGGGAATATGTGTCTCAAAAGGAGGTAAATAGTAAGGAAATTTTGCTCTGTTGAGTTAATTGTTGAAGTTTCTTACAAACAAAATATTGGATTCTTTCCTAAATTATTTTTTGTTAAAGATAAGCATTGTTAACATATTCTGAAAATTTCAAGTCAATATCTTTAGCGGTTGTAGAAATATTTGAGAATATGTGTCTCGAAAGGAGCTTAATAGTAAGGAAATTTTGCTTTGTGTAGTTAATTGTTGAAGTTTCTTACAAACAAAATATTGGATCCTTTCCTAAATTATTGTTTCGTTGTAGATAAGCATTGTTAACATATCCTGAAAATTTCAAGTCAATATCTTAAGCGGTTGTAAAAATATTTGGGAATATGTGGCTCGAAAGGAGCTTAATAGTAAGGAAATTTTGCTATGTTGAAATCATTGTTAAAGTTTCTTACAAACAAAATATTGGATCCTTTCCTAAATTATTTTTTTGTTGAAGATAAGCATTGTTAACATATCCTGAAAATTTCAAGTCAATATCTTAAGCGGTTGTAAAAATATTTGAGAATATGTGGCTCGAAAGGAGCTTAATAGTAAGGAAATTTTGCTTTGTGTAGTTAACTGTTGAAGTTTCTTACAAACAAAATATTGAATCCTTTCCTAAATTATTGTTTTGTTGTAGATAAGCATTGTTAACATATCCTGAAAATTTCAAGTCAATATCTTAAGCGGTTGTAAAAATATTTGAGAATATGTGGCTCGAAAGGAGGTTAATAGTAAGGAAATTTTGCTTTGTGTAGTTAATTGTTGAAGTTTCTTACAAACAAAATATTGGATCCTTTCCTAAATTATTTTTTCGTTGTAGATAAGCATTGTTTACATATCCTGAAAATTTCAAGTCAATATCTTAAGCGGTTGTAAAAATATTTGGGAATATGTGTCTCGAAAGGAAGTTAATAGTAAGGAAATTTTGCTTTGTTGAGTTCATTGTTGAAGTTTCTTACAAACAAAATATTGGATCCTTTCCTAAATAATTTTTTTGTTGTAGATAAGCATTGTTAACATATCCTAAAAATTTCAAGTCAATATCTTAAGCGGTTGTAAAAATATTTGGGAATATGTGTCTCAAAAGGAGGTTAATAGTAAGGAAATTTTGCTTTGTGTAGTTAATTGTTGAAGTTTCTTACAAACAAAATATTGGATCTTTTCCTAAATTATTGTTTTGTTGTAGCTAAGCATTGTTAACATATCCTGAAAATTTCAAGTCAATATCTTAAGCGGTTGTAAAAATATTTGGGAATATGTGTCTCGAAAGGAGGTTAATAGTAAGGAAATTTTGCTTTGTGTAGTTAATTGTTGAAGTTTCTTACAAACAAAATATTGGATCCCTTCCTTAATTTTTTTTTCGTTGTAGATAAGCATTGTTAACATATCCTAAAAATTTCAAGTCAATATCTTAAGCGGTTGTAAAAATATTTGGGAATATGTGTCTCGAAAGGAGGTTAATAGTAAGGAAATTTTGCTTTGTTGAGTTAATTGTTGAAGTTTCTTACAAACAAAATATTGAATCCTTTTTTAAATTATTTTTTCGTTGTAGATAAGCATTGTTAACATATCCTGAAAATTTCAAGTCAATATTTTAAGCGGTTGTAAAAATATTTGGGAATATGTGTCTCAAAAGGAGGTTAATAGTAAGGAAATTTTGCTTTGTGTAGTTAATTGTTGAAGTTTCTTACAAACAAAATATTGGATCCCTTCCTAAATTATTTTTTTGTTGTAAATAAGCATTGTTAACATATCCTAAAAATTTCAAGTCAATATCTTAAGCGGTTGTAAAAATATTTGGGAATATGTGTCTCGAAAGGAGGTTAATAGCAGGGTAGATAAAAATCATGATTTTTTTTTTAAAATCAAAAAAATCGATTTATTTGATTTAAATCAGATTTTTTTGATTTAAATCAGATTTTTTTGGTTTAAATCAAATGTACCATATTATCGAATATAGTGATATATTCACATGCTATTTCTGTTTTGTGCTAATATATTTAATAACAAATATATTTAATTCATTGGTGAATTTTTGTCAAAATGAAAAATTAAATATAATGATTAAGAATTTTGAAAAATCAGTGCTAAATGGTGATCTTTAATTAATTATATACAGGGTGAGTCATTAGTGCGGGATCGGTCGATTGTGGCTAAACGGCTTGAGATATGAAGTTGAATCAAATACTATTTTATACAGGTTTTTCTAAACAACACAATAAAAATATTTTCAAATATACAGGGTGAGTCACCTTTCTGGAACTAATAGTAACTTTTATATTTCAAATACAACACCCAATTTTTTATTTAATATTTTTGACCGCCTTAATTTTAAATTTGCATCAATATAAAATACTAAAGGTTTTTATAAGGCGTTGTAAAAAAAAAAATTAATTCTCTAAATTATTCAAGGTTTTAAGTCTTTATTTAAAAAATTCTTTTGAAGTTATTTTGAAGTAGAGTTTTAATTTGGTATGGACATGCAGAAAAAATTTCTCTGTTCGCTCGATATGAAAAAATTTGAATCACACATACAGAAGTGTTTATAAATAGGTGGCAACTTTCATGATTTTCAAAAGCTCGTAACTCGATTTTTTCAAATGCGAACCCCTGTATTTTTTATGTCATCGAATTCGTCTTTAAAAGAGCTTCATATTTACTTAAGTATGTCCTATACCCAAAACTCATACTTTTCGAGATATTCGACATTTTTCTTCAAATCGTTATTGAAGCAATAAAGTGCCGTGGAAATTGAAAAAACCGACTGTTCACTTCGCTAACGTCAAAAACTTTTTAATTTTTTTTTTGAATTATTGCATTTCCACAATGAATATTACTTTACAAGAGCAAATTGATATGGTTTATTCACCATTTCGTGTATTTAATTACTAATAGTAATACAATTTTGTTTTATTATAATTATTATATCGTATCTACTCATATAATCTGTGATTTAAATTGATAATTTTTTTTTTAAATCACTTGATTTAAATCAATGATTTTTTTAAAAAAATCACTTGATTTAAATCATGATTTAAATCTTGATTTAAATCAATTGATTTAAATCTGCTCAACCCTGGTTAATAGTAAAGAAATTTTACTTTGTGTAGTTAATTGTTGAAGTTTCTTACAAACAAAATATTGGATCCTTTCCTAAATTATTTTTTTGTTGTAGATAAGCATTGTTAACATATCCTGAAAATTTCAAGTCAATATCTTAAGCGGTTGTAAAAATATTTGAGAATATGTGGCTCGAAAGGAGGTTAATAGTAAGGAAATTTTGCTTTGTTGAGTTCATTGTTGAAGTTTCTTACAAACAAAATATTGGATCCTTTCCTAAATATTTTTTTTGTTGAAGATAAGCATTTTTAACATATCCTGAAAATTTCAAGTCAATATCTTAAACGGTTGTAAAAATATTTGACAATATGTGGCCCGAAAGGAGATTAATAGTAAGGAAATTTTGCTTTGTGTAGTTAATTGTTGAAGTTTCTTACAAACAAAATATTGGATCCCTTCCTAAATTATTTCTTTGTTGTAAATAAGCATTGTTAACATATCCTGAAAATTTCAAGTCAATATCTTAAGCGGTTGTAAAAATATTTGAGAATATGTGGCTCAAAAGGAGGTTAATAGTAAGGAAATTTTGCTTTGTGTAGTTAATTGTTGAAGTTTCTTACAAACAAAATATTGGATCCTTTCCTAAATTATTGTTTTGTTGTAAATAAGCATTGTTAACATATCCTGAAAATTTCAAGTCAATATCTTAAGCGGTTGTAAAAATATTTGACAATATTTGGCTCGAAAGGAGGTTAATTAGTAAGGAAATTTTGCTTTGTGTAGTTAATTGTTGAAGTTTCTTACAAACAAAATATTGGATCCCTTCCTTAATTATTTTTTCGTTATAGATAAGCATTGTTAACATATCCTAAAAATTTCAAGTCAATATCTTAAGCGGTTGTAAAAATATTGGAGAATATGTGACTCGAAAGAAGGTTAATAGTAAGGAAATTTTGCTTTGTGTAGTTAATTGTTGAAGTTTCTTACAAACAAAATATTGGATCCTTTCCTAAATTATTGTTTCGTTGTAGATAAGCATTGTTAACATATCCTGAAAATTTCAAGTCAATATCTTAAGCGGTTGTAAAAATATTTGGGAATATGTGTCTCGAAAGGAGGTTAATAGTAAGGAAATTTTGCTTTGTTGAGTTAATTGTTGAAGTTTGTTACAAACAAAATATTGGATCCTTTCCTAAATTATTTTTTTGTTGAAGATAAGCATTGTTAACATATACTAAAAATTTCAAGTCAATATCTTAAGCGGTTGTAAAAATATTTGAGAATATGTGGCTCGAAAGGAGGTTATTAGTAAAGAAATTTTACTTTGTGTAGTTAATTGTTGAAGTTTCTTACAAACAAAATATTGGATCCTTTCCTAAATTTTTTGTTTTGTTGTAGAAAAGCATTGTTAACATATCCTAAAAATTTCAAGTCAATATCTTAAGCGGTTGTAAAATTATTTGAGAATGTGTGTCTCAAAAGGAGGTAAATAGTAAGGAAATTTTGCTTTGTTGAGTTCATTGTTGAAGTTTCTTGCAAACAAAATATTAGATCCTTTCCTAAATTATTTTTTCGTTAGAGATAAGCATTGTTAACATATCCTGAAAATTTCAAGTCAATATCTTAAGCGGTTGTAAAAATATTTGAGAATATGTGGCTCGAAAGGAGGTTAATAGTAAAGAAATTTTACTTTGTGTAGTTAATTGTTGAAGTTTCTTACAAACAAAATATTGGATCCTTTCCTAAATTTTTTGTTTTGTTGTAGATAAGCATTGTTAACATATCCTGAAAATTTCAAGTCAATATCTTAAGCGGTTGTAAAAATATTTGACAATATGTAGCTCGAAAGGAGGTTAATAGTAAGGAAATTTTGCTTTGTTGAGTTAATTGTTGAAGTTTCTTACAAACAAAATATTGGATCCCTTCCTTAATTATTTTTTCGTTATAGATAAGCATTGTTAACATATCCTAAAAATTTCAAGTCAATATCTTAAGCGGTTGTAAAAATATTTGAGAATATGTGACTCGAAAGAAGGTTAATAGTAAGGAAATTTTGCTTTGTGTAGTTAATTGTTGAAGTTTCTTACAAACAAAATATTGGATCCTTTCCTAAATTATTGTTTCGTTGTAGATAAGCATTGTTAACATATCTTGAAAATTTCAAGTCAATATCTTAAGCGGTTGTAAAAATATTTGGGAATATGTGTCTCGAAAGGAGGTTAATAGTAAGGAAATTTTGCTTTGTTGAGTTAATTGTTGAAGTTTCTTACAAACAAAATATTGGATCCTTTCCTAAATTATTTTTTCGATGTAGATAAGCATTGTTAACATATCCTGAAAATTTTAAGTCAATATCTTAAGCGGTTGTAAAAATATTTGAGAATATGTTGCTCGAAAGGAGGGTAATAGTAAGGAAATTTTGCTTTGTGTAGTTAATTGTTGAAGTTTCTTACAAACAAAATATTGGATCCCTTCCTTAATTATTTTTTCGTTGTAGATAAGCATAGTTAACATATCCTGACAATTTCAAGTTAATATCTTAAGCGGTTGTAAAAATATTTGGGAATATTTGTCTCGAAAGGAGGTCAATAGTAAGGAAATTTTACTTTGTGTAGTTAATTGTTGAAGTTTCTTACAAACAAAATATTGGATCCTTTCCTAAATTTTTTGTTTTGTTGTAGAAAAGCATTGTTAACATATCCTGAAAATTTCAAGTCAATATCTTAAGCGGTTGTAAAATTATTTGAGAATGTGTGTCTCAAAAGGAGGTAAATAGTAAGGAAATTTTGCTTTGTTGAGTTCATTGTTGAAGTTTCTTGCAAACAAAATATTAGATCCTTTCCTAAATTATTTTTTCGTTATAGATAAGCATTGTTAACATATCCTGAAAATTTCAAGTCAATATCTTAAGCGGTTGTAAAAATATTTGAGAATATGTGGCTCGAAAGGAGGTTAATAGTAAAGAAATTTTACTTTGTGTAGTTAATTGTTGAAGTTTCTTACAAACAAAATATTGGATCCTTTCCTAAATTTTTTGTTTTGTTGTAGATAAGCATTGTTAACATATCCTGAAAATTTCAAGTCAATATCTTAAGCGGTTGTAAAAATATTTGACAATATGTAGCTCGAAAGGAGGTTAATAGTAAGGAAATTTTGCTTTGTTGAGTTAATTGTTGAAGTTTCTTACAAACAAAATATTGGATCCTTTCCTAAATTATTTTTTCGTTGTAGATAAGCATTGTTAACATATCCTGAAAATTTCAAGTCAATATCTTAAGCGGTTGTAAAAATATTTGGGAATATGTGTCTCGAAAGGAAGTTAATAGTAATGAAATTTTGCTTTGTTGAGTTCATTGTTGAAGTTTCTTACAAACAAAATATTGGATCCTTTCCTAAATAATTTTTTTGTTGTAGATAAGCATTGTTAACATATCCTAAAAATTTCAAGTCAATATCTTAAGCGGTTGTAAAAATATTTGGGAATATGTGTCTCAAAAGGAGGTTAATAGTAAGGAAATTTTGCTTTGTGTAGTTAATTGTTGAAGTTTCTTACAAACAAAATATTGGATCTTTTCCTAAATTATTGTTTTGTTGTAGCTATGCATTGTTAACATATCCTGAAAATTTCAAGTCAATATCTTAAGCGGTTGTAAAAATATTTGGGAATATGTGTCTCGAAAGGAGGTTAATAGTAAGGAAATTTTGCTTTGTGTAGTTAATTGTTGAAGTTTCTTACAAACAAAATATTGGATCCCTTCCTTAATTATTTTTTCGTTGTAGATAAGCATTGTTAACATATCCTAAAAATTTCAAGTCAATATCTTAAGCGGTTGTAAAAATATTTGGGAATATGTGTCTCGAAAGGAGGTTAATAGTAAAGAAATTTTACTTTGTTGAGTTCATTGTTGAAGTTTCTTACAAACAAAATATTGGATCCTTCCTAAATTATTGTTTTGTTGTAGATAAGCATTGTTAACATATCCTGAAAATTTCAAGTCAATATCTTAAGCGGTTGTAAAAATATTTGACAATATGTAGCTCGAAAGGAGGTTAATAGTAAGAAAATTTTGCTTTGTTGAGTTAATTGTTGAAGTTTCTTACAAACAAAATATTGGATCCCTTCCTTAATTATTTTTTCGTTATAGATAAGCATTGTTAACATATCCTAAAAATTTCAAGTCAATATCTTAAGCGGTTGTAAAAATATTGGAGAATATGTGGCTCGAAAGGAGGTTAATAGTAAAGAAATTTTACTTTGTGTAGTTAATTGTTGAAGTTTCTTACAAACAAAATATTGGATCCTTTCCTAAATTTTTTGTTTTGTTGTAGATAAGCATTGTTAACATATCCTGAAAATTTCAAGTCAATATCTTAAGCGGTTGTAAAAATATTTGAGAATATGTGGCTCGAAAGGAGGTTAATAGTAAAGAAATTTTACTTTGTGTAGTTAATTGTTGAAGTTTCTTACAAACAAAATATTGGATCCTTTCCTAAATTTTTTGTTTTGTTGTAGATAAGCATTGCTAACATATCCTGAAAATTTCAAGTCAATATCTTAAGCGGTTGTAAAAATATTTGACAATATGTAGCTCGAAAGGAGGTTAATAATAAGGAAATTTTGCTTTGTTGAGTTAATTGTTGAAGTTTCTTACAAACAAAATATTGGATCCCTTCCTTAATTATTTTTTCGTTATAGATAAGCATTGTTAACATATCCTAAAAATTTCAAGTCAATATCTTAAGCGGTTGTAAAAATATTTGAGAATATGTGACTCGAAAGAAGGTTAATAGTAAGGAAATTTTGCTTTGTGTAGTTAATTGTTGAAGTTTCTTACAAACAAAATATTGGATCCTTTCCTAAATTATTGTTTCGTTGTAGATAAGCATTGTTAACATATCTTGAAAATTTCAAGTCAATATCTTAAGCGGTTGTAAAAATATTTGGGAATATGTGTCTCGAAAGGAGGTTAATAGTAAGGAAATTTTGCTTTGTTGAGTTAATTGTTGAAGTTTCTTACAAACAAAATATTGGATCCTTTCCTAAATTATTTTTTCGATGTAGATAAGCATTGTTAACATATCCTGAAAATTTTAAGTCAATATCTTAAGCGGTTGTAAAAATATTTGAGAATATGTTGCTCGAAAGGAGGGTAATAGTAAGGAAATTTTGCTTTGTGTAGTTAATTGTTGAAGTTTCTTACAAACAAAATATTGGATCCCTTCCTTAATTATTTTTTCGTTGTAGATAAGCATAGTTAACATATCCTGACAATTTCAAGTTAATATCTTAAGCGGTTGTAAAAATATTTGGGAATATTTGTCTCGAAAGGAGGTCAATAGTAAGGAAATTTTACTTTGTGTAGTTAATTGTTGAAGTTTCTTACAAACAAAATATTGGATCCTTTCCTAAATTTTTTGTTTTGTTGTAGAAAAGCATTGTTAACATATCCTGAAAATTTCAAGTCAATATCTTAAGCGGTTGTAAAATTATTTGAGAATGTGTGTCTCAAAAGGAGGTAAATAGTAAGGAAATTTTGCTTTGTTGAGTTCATTGTTGAAGTTTCTTGCAAACAAAATATTAGATCCTTTCCTAAATTATTTTTTCGTTATAGATAAGCATTGTTAACATATCCTGAAAATTTCAAGTCAATATCTTAAGCGGTTGTAAAAATATTTGAGAATATGTGGCTCGAAAGGAGGTTAATAGTAAAGAAATTTTACTTTGTGTAGTTAATTGTTGAAGTTTCTTACAAACAAAATATTGGATCCTTTCCTAAATTTTTTGTTTTGTTGTAGATAAGCATTGTTAACATATCCTGAAAATTTCAAGTCAATATCTTAAGCGGTTGTAAAAATATTTGACAATATGTAGCTCGAAAGGAGGTTAATAGTAAGGAAATTTTGCTTTGTTGAGTTAATTGTTGAAGTTTCTTACAAACAAAATATTGGATCCTTTCCTAAATTATTTTTTCGTTGTAGATAAGCATTGTTAACATATCCTGAAAATTTCAAGTCAATATCTTAAGCGGTTGTAAAAATATTTGGGAATATGTGTCTCGAAAGGAAGTTAATAGTAATGAAATTTTGCTTTGTTGAGTTCATTGTTGAAGTTTCTTACAAACAAAATATTGGATCCTTTCCTAAATAATTTTTTTGTTGTAGATAAGCATTGTTAACATATCCTAAAAATTTCAAGTCAATATCTTAAGCGGTTGTAAAAATATTTGGGAATATGTGTCTCAAAAGGAGGTTAATAGTAAGGAAATTTTGCTTTGTGTAGTTAATTGTTGAAGTTTCTTACAAACAAAATATTGGATCTTTTCCTAAATTATTGTTTTGTTGTAGCTATGCATTGTTAACATATCCTGAAAATTTCAAGTCAATATCTTAAGCGGTTGTAAAAATATTTGGGAATATGTGTCTCGAAAGGAGGTTAATAGTAAGGAAATTTTGCTTTGTGTAGTTAATTGTTGAAGTTTCTTACAAACAAAATATTGGATCCCTTCCTTAATTATTTTTTCGTTGTAGATAAGCATTGTTAACATATCCTAAAAATTTCAAGTCAATATCTTAAGCGGTTGTAAAAATATTTGGGAATATGTGTCTCGAAAGGAGGTTAATAGTAAAGAAATTTTACTTTGTTGAGTTCATTGTTGAAGTTTCTTACAAACAAAATATTGGATCCTTCCTAAATTATTGTTTTGTTGTAGATAAGCATTGTTAACATATCCTGAAAATTTCAAGTCAATATCTTAAGCGGTTGTAAAAATATTTGACAATATGTAGCTCGAAAGGAGGTTAATAGTAAGGAAATTTTGCTTTGTTGAGTTAATTGTTGAAGTTTCTTACAAACAAAATATTGGATCCCTTCCTTAATTATTTTTTCGTTATAGATAAGCATTGTTAACATATCCTAAAAATTTCAAGTCAATATCTTAAGCGGTTGTAAAAATATTGGAGAATATGTGACTCGAAAGAAGGTTAATAGTAAGGAAATTTTGCTTTGTGTAGTTAATTGTTGAAGTTTCTTACAAACAAAATATTGGATCCTTTCCTAAATTATTGTTTCGTTGTAGATAAGCATTGTTAACATATCCTGAAAATTTCAAGTCAATATCTTAAGCGGTTGTAAAAATATTTGGGAATATGTGTCTCGAAAGGAGGTTAATAGTAAGGAAATTTTGCTTTGTTGAGTTAATTGTTGAAGTTTCTTACAAACAAAATATTGGATCCTTTCCTAAATTATTTTTTCGATGTAGATAAGCATTGTTAACATATCCTGAAAATTTTAAGTCAATATCTTAAGCGGTTGTAAAAATATTTGAGAATATGTTGCTCGAAAGGAGGGTAATAGTAAGGAAATTTTGCTTTGTGTAGTTAATTGTTGAAGTTTCTTACAAACAAAATATTGGATCCCTTCCTTAATTATTTTTTCGTTGTAGATAAGCATAGTTAACATATCCTGACAATTTCAAGTTAATATCTTAAGCGGTTGTAAAAATATTTGGGAATATTTGTCTCGAAAGGAGGTCAATAGTAAGGAAATTTTACTTTGTGTAGTTAATTGTTGAAGTTTCTTACAAACAAAATATTGGATCCTTTCCTAAATTTTTTGTTTTGTTGTAGAAAAGCATTGTTAACATATCCTGAAAATTTCAAGTCAATATCTTAAACGGTTGTAAAATTATTTGAGAATGTGTGTCTCAAAAGGAGGTAAATAGTAAGGAAATTTTGCTTTGTTGAGTTCATTGTTGAAGTTTCTTGCAAACAAAATATTAGATCCTCTCCTAAATTATTTTTTCGTTATAGATAAGCATTGTTAACATATCCTGAAAATTTCAAGTCAATATCTTAAGCGGTTGTAAAAATATTTGGGAATATGTGTCTCGAAAGGAGGTTAATAGTAAAGAA
This sequence comes from Elmis aenea, assembly GCA_947652605.1. Taxonomy (NCBI): domain Eukaryota; kingdom Metazoa; phylum Arthropoda; class Insecta; order Coleoptera; family Elmidae; genus Elmis; species Elmis aenea. Next base: position 11,294,950 of record OX393584.1, read on the forward strand.
ATTTTACTTTGTTGAGTTCATTGTTGAAGTTTCTTACAAACAAAATATTGGATCCTTCCTAAATTATTGTTTTGTTGTAGATAAGCATTGTTAACATATCCTGAAAATTTCAAGTCAATATCTTAAGCGGTTGTAAAAATATTTGACAATATGTAGCTCGAAAGGAGGTTAATAGTAAGGAAATTTTGCTTTGTTGAGTTAATTGTTGAAGTTTCTTGCAAACAAAATATTGGATCCCTTCCTTAATTATTTTTTCGTTATAGATAAGCATTGTTAACATATCCTGAAAATTTCAAGTCAATATCTTAAGCGGTTGTAAAAATATTTGAGAATATGTGACTCGAAAGAAGGTTAATAGTAAGGAAATTTTGCTTTGTGTAGTTAATTGTTGAAGTTTCTTACAAACAAAATATTGGATCCTTTCCTAAATTATTGTTTCGTTGTAGATAAGCATTGTTAACATATCCTGAAAATTTCAAGTCAATATCTTAAGCGGTTGTAAAAATATTTGGGAATATGTGTCTCGAAAGGAGGTTAATAGTAAGGAAATTTTGCTTTGTTGAGTTAATTGTTGAAGTTTCTTACAAACAAAATATTGGATCCTTTCCTAAATTATTTTTTCGATGTAGATAAGTATAGTTAACATATCCTGACAATTTCAAGTTAATATCTTAAGCGGTTGTAAAAATATTTGGGAATATTTGTCTCGAAAGGAGGGTAATAGTAAGGAAATTTTGCTTTGTGTAGTTAATTGTTGAAGTTTCTTACAAACAAAATATTGGATCCTTTCCTAAATTATTGTTTCGTTGTAGATAAGCATTGTTAACATATCCTGAAAATTTTAAGTCAATATCTTAAGCGGTTGTAAAAATATTTGAGAATATGTTGCTCGAAAGGAGGGTAATAGTAAGGAAATTTTGCTTTGTGTAGTTAATTGTTGAAGTTTCTTACAAACAAAATATTGGATCCCTTCCTTAATTATTTTTTCGTTGTAGATAAGTATAGTTAACATATCCTGACAATTTCAAGTTAATATCTTAAGCGGTTGTAAAAATATTTGGGAATATTTGTCTCGAAAGGAGGTCAATAGTAAGGAAATTTTACTTTGTTGAGTTCATTGTTGAAGTTACTTACAAACAAAATATTGGATCCCTGCCTAAATTATTTTTATGTTGTAGATAAGCATTGTTAACATATCCTGAAAATTTCAAGTGAATATCTTAAGGAAGGATGTCAAATATCTAATCTATCATTAAATCAATTTGGATGTAAAAAACTTGTTATACTTTATGAGAAATTAAATAAAAACAAAATAATTTTACTTTCATTCCCGGTCTCCCCTACACTAAAACTACCAAGACAGTTACCTTTTCTTATTTATTGCTTTGTGTTTTTGTCATAATGTACACTTTATGCTTTAGTAATGTGCATAAACAGCAGCACTATATCCTGTTACTCATTATATCGCACTTCTATATTATAAACAAATTTTATATACATTTGCTTACTAAACATTTAGGTGGATACTATTTGTACAGTAAAATATCTTTTAAACAGAAATGCGTCATACAGTTATTTGCCTGCGACACATGTACTTAAGTTAAATTAATGTAAAATGCACGCGGTTTTAATGAAAATTCACTAACAGTAATGTACTTAACGGAGTTACGAAATGTAAAAAATATTAAAAACACGAGAACAATAAGAAATTGAAGACATCTAACTTCTACACAAAAGAGAAAAGTTATCTTGCAATCACCATCTGTAAATGTGATAAACGATCCTCTTTTGTCATGATGAAGAGTTCTGGCAGAGTGCAGCCCATCAGCAGTCGTCAATATGAGATAACCGCGGGCTACTGCTCCATTTAAACTCCAATTACTGGGAGCTCTCTGTTTCAGTCCTCCTACCACTTCAGGAAAGCGCTTTTGTTAGTTTACATGAATATTGAAAGTGTAATCTGGACACAGACCCATTTTAGCGTTGCCTTAGGCTGTTAATAACTGCTATTAAGAACACTACTTCAAACCAACTTCACAAAATTACCGATAAAAACCGGTTACAGCTACTTAAAACTTAATCATTGTTTCAAACTTCTGGTAAAGATATGATAGACATATTTTTTTAAAGCTAATCATGCACTATTTTCTTTTGTTCAAGCTTAATAGCGCCCCAAAATTTAATCTACTTTCGTAACAAAGTTGCTGAAAACAACTATTACATTTTACACAAAACTTTTAAACTTCGCTTTTCGTTTTATAACGTAAAAACGCATGTAAATCCCACCTATTTGGTGTTGCTGAATCCGTCTGCTTATTGGTTGGTGCAATTCTTTTCAAAGATTAATGACCGAATCTTCACAATCGTGTGAAAAAGGAACAGCTTAGATCGACTTTGACAGACTTCATTGGCGAATCGCAAATTCGTGAATACTGGCAAACTGAGCTATAAAAGTAGACCGACCATTCATCTTTGTTATTCTCCGGATTAATTTTGACAAGTCACATTATGCATTTGGGGTCTCTAAAAGGGCTTGGTAAAAAGAGTCAAGTCAATTAGGTCCTTATAAATTATAATAACGGGGATAAACTAGCTGTTTTAAGGTTCACAAACGCACACCAGAACATACATACATACCGAGTTAGTCAAAATACTTTGAACAAACGATAAGTGATTTTTATTTAAGCTCATTTTGTGACGAAACGATAAAATATTTCGCACTTTATGTGTACAAACAAAGTAAGGTATACTATTTCATCTTTCAAACTACACAAAAAAAAAAAATTGATGTAATGTAAATAAAGTCTAGTTAACAATCTCTTACCATACCATCCATTCTCTTCCGTAGAAACACTAAAATAGTTTCAAGACTATCGTCTCATTGTTAGTAGTTTTCCTAATAGAAAAAAAATTTAATTAATACCTAAACTTTGTTGCTTTTAATTTATAGACACAGTTTGAACAGCAAAACAAAATTAAATTAAATATACAAAAATTGTTGTAAGAGCAACGTTATTAACTTTTTCTACGACCGCTTATGTAAATGACTCTTAAAAATCATATAAAAAAGTATTGCATTGTATTGTAGCGTAATAAATTGTATTGTAACGTGCCTGCAAGAGTAGCGTTTACAAAGAGGTATTGTAGTGTTTATACACTAAAAGCGATTCCTACGCGTATACGCAGCGTTAATCCACTGTGATTGGTTCTTTTACGGGAATATTGCAAGAAGCTTGGACCTTGCGAGCTCGAACAACGCCGCTTACAACGCTATTCCACTATTTTGCTTATGTGAACGCTATCATTTGATATTCGTATACTTAACTTTGCTTACGCTACAATACAATACAATACATTATTTCTAAGTGAACGCAGCTTTGCCGTACAGACATGCATAGCAAGTGGGACCTTACGCACGGTACTCAAAAAGCACGTTTTTTTAAAGAAATTATCAAAGTAGACACTTCAAACACTTCCTGCATGCCTAGTAAGTGAGTTATAACGCACGGTAAGCAAAACGCACACTTGTCTAGAAATGTCAAAGTAGGCTTACGTCAAAATTGACAAGACAATGTAATTACATGTGTATATTATCCAAAAAGCTGTTAAAATCGAAGATATTATGTGTTCGTAGAAAAAGTAAGCTACATAACACGAGTTGTAAAGCAATTACACACTCGTGGAAATACGCACTCGCCGCTACGCGTCTCCGTGCGCAACTTTTTCACTCGTGCGTAATATGCGTTTTACAACTCTTGTTATGTAATATACTATTATTAACAGCTTGTCCTTTTTAAGGTCTGTCTGCAAGCATAGGTTAGAGTAAGACAAACAACTTTATTAATGCAAACTTTCTACTTCGTAAATATAAAATAACATTAAATTAAAAATTTTCGCAGAACTAATAAAATTCTAAACTTTGATATCAACTAGCGAAAATAACTTTGCGCATCAATTGAACGTGAGTTAAAGCTGCATTTTACTTATTTTTAACACTGCTTTATTAAAATGTAAATACATTTATGTGAAAACCGTAATTCTTAAAATATCCTTTGTTCAAACAACAACTGTCAACTTAAAAATTCAAAAATTTAAAAATATTCATCCACTACATTTTAATATATCTATTTGTGTAACTATACATTTTACATCTTATTTAGTTATTTTATTATAACTCTACTGATTATAGCTGCTTTGATTTTGACTGAATAAAAACCCTTAAGGTACTTTTCATATTAACATAAAACATAACTATAACATTGTCTATTAGTATCGTCGGCATAAATTTTGACATTGAAATGTAAACCTTGAGAAAACTGGGATTCCAGTGAGATCGAAATGGACGTGTATGTGAGTCCACCTGATGTAATTCTTGGATGTCCTCCTTTGCCATTAGCGTCTAAATCAGTAACCTAAAACAATATTGTTAACTTTAAATATTGTTATACTTTCACAATTTCTAAAAGTATTAATGGCACAACGATATAAATATAGTTAATAACCAAATTAGCAACATATTTGACTTACAAAGTTTAAGATTTACGTTCTTTGTGATTATTTATTATACAGCGATGTTTTTGTTCATTATTTCTCTAATTAAAGGCAAAAGATTTATTTGCGTTGAAGAGAAACCCATACTCCATCATAAAGAAACAGAATGTAAAACAGAATAATTCCAAGGTACAGCGGTAAGGATCCAAACTAAAAACAACCCAGTTACTGTAACTGCAGAATACTGCCCAGAACACTCAATCAAGAAACATAAATGTTTAGATTTCTTAAAAAGCCAAGGTAACAGATTCATCATAGCGGGGGACTTCAATTTGAAGCACACTCGCTGGGGTTCTAGACTAACAACAACAAAAGGCAAAAAACTATTGGGAGCAATTAAATAATATAAGTGAACCTCTATCAACAGGTAAACCGACTTATTGGCCTACAGATCCAAACAAGACACCGGACCTAATTGATTTCTTGATTGTCAAAAATATATCGTCAAACTTCATACAGATAGAAAGAAGTAGGATGGGACATGGATTCGGATCATTCACCAATCCTATTAATTATTAGCCAAAGTATTATAAAGTCAGAAAACAATCCTATAATAGTAAACAAACTGACCGACTGGGACAGCTTCAAGCTATGTCTTGAAGAGAAAATCATTCTGTTGGTACCGTTAAGAAAAGAAAAACAACTTGAAGAAGAAGTTGAAATCTTCAATAACAACACACAGCACGCTGCGTGGAAAAATACTCTTGAGATTAAACGCAGAAACTCGGGTAATATCTACCTAAAAGAAATTAGAGAGTTGATCTCTGAAAAGAGAAAACTAAGAAGAAAATTGCAGCAATCTAGATCCCCTCAAGATAAAACCAAATTAAACAACTGCGGTCAACAACTTCAACGAGATATTAAGCAAATCAAAAATGATTCCATAAATGCTTACCGAAAAGAATGAACAGATGATAGCAGCACTGACTATTATCTATGGAAAACGACCAAACAACTACAAAGACCAATAGTGCAGATCCCGTCAAGCAGGATGGAAAATGGGCCATAATAGTGAACAAAAATCCAAAACATTCGCAGATCGTTTAGG
>OX393584.1:11300748-11420088 GCA_947652605.1 Elmis aenea
TACAGGGTGTTCTATATAAAAAAACAATGTTTGGTATCAGAGCGCAAAAACAAAACACTGTGTATAGTTGAAAATAATTTTAGGTTATGTAGTAAATGATAACAAACAACTTTTATATTTAACTTTTTTTAATATTATTACTAATAACAGAGCTATCGAATAATTCGTCTTGGCTGGGACACCCTGTATACAATTACGAATGTTATAAAAACAAACCCAGAAGAAAAGAAGGTTTTTTCTACTATCTTTCTAGACGTAGCGCAGGCTTTCGACAAAGTGTGGCATGATGGTTTTATAATATATTATAAACGTTTTGTGACCCACAACTATTTACAATTTTTAAGTATACAACACTTACTATTATGCATGATATTTTTTCAGGATTCCAAGACATTTTTGGAAATGTAATTGTCTTCTTTATGATCTGCAGAAATTTTCCTCTTTCGTTAACGATTTCTTCATGTAATATATGCTTGTTTCTGTAAATGAATAAACCTAAATCAAACCAATGTACCTACAATATTTTAAAAACATATTTTGTTATCTGCTGTTTACACAAGCATATGTTTACCACTACGTTAAAAATTCATCCCTTAATTAAACTACGTAAAACATTAATTTCCTTTTGTTTGTATATTATTTGTATTAGTTGGCCCAATTTGGTATAGTACAATAAAAGGCTGTTTTGCCGATGTCTTATTTCATACAAAGTGGCCATTTTAAAATTTGGATTAAATAGTTTCTGCAACTTACACGTTTTCTTGATTAATGCACTGATAAATATTATGCAGATCATCTCGCACGGTGGCTGGAATTTTATTGGTGCCTCTACAACTTATAATATGTACACAGAGAAAAACTAATGTAATTTTGAACAAAGCCATGGTCGCTTTCTCGTCGATTGTTTAAAATGCCAAATTCGCTTCTTCTTATATCAATTTCCATTTCTTATCACAATAAAACTACATCTATACAATTTGCTTATCTTAACAAAATGTCACTGTAAAATTTTAATTTTTAATATAATAGCAAAATTATGTTTTTTTAAGTAAACAAAGTTTATCTCTATAAAAGTCAATAGAGATTAAAAGCACCGCTTGATTTTAAACAATATGCCTTAGGTACAAGGTTAAATTATTAGTGTTACTAATTATCGTCAAAAAACCCAAAACTTATTTGGATTAGGAAACAAAGTAGGTATGTTAATTACTGTCAACAATTATTTCTGTACGATGACCATTCAATACAAGACTTGATCATCTTCAAGAGATTTAATTAGGCTTGGTATTAGGGGTGGATCTTATTTACATTCTTTACAAATGGGGGTAAGTAATGAATTTTTTTAAGTTATGGACTGCATCATATTTTGCGACTCATACAACTGATAATTGCAAAAAAGTACTATAGACTTGTAGAGTACACTTGCATATAATAATATAATAATTACTGTTTTAATAGCTAAAATACAGTTTCTAACTATTTTAGCTGTTTGGATATAAAACTAATCGTTAAGGGTAGCCAATGAAAAAAAGTTATGCCAACTTTAAACAGAATAGTACACATTCAATATTAAAAGTAAGGAAATTATAATGGATTTCAGAAAACGTTTGTTTGACTACAGATTTTTGTAAAATTCTTTTTGTCCCTTCAACTTTTCTGATTTTACAAAAATATTTTGGAAACTTGTTTTATTTTTCTGAAATTTTGACCACATCTTGAGATACATTAGCTTAACATGCCCTATCAATTTCAAAATGTTTTAACACGCCGTTTTGACTTTATCTAAGATCGTAGGAAGGGAGTAATTTGATGAATATATACAAATCTGCACATACCTACTTATGCAAGAAACGCTAAAACGTGTTTTATTTTTTTGAAATTTTGACCACATCTTGAGATACATTAGCTTAACATGCCCTTTCAATTTCAAAATTTTTTTACGCGTCGTTTCGATTTTATCTAAGATCGTAGGAAGGGAGTAATTTGATGAATATATACAAATCTGCACATGCTTATGCGAGAAACGCTCAAACTTGTTTTATTTTTCTGAAATTTTTACTGCATCTTGAGATACATTAGCTTAACATGCCCTTTCAATTTCAAAATTTTTTTACGCGTCGTTTCGATTTAATCTAAGATCGTAGGAAGGGAGTAATTTGATGAATATATACAAATCTGCACATGCTTATGCAAGAAACGCTCAAACTTGTTTTATTTTTCTGAAATTTTTACTGCATCTTGAGATACATTAGCTTAACATGCCCTTTCAATTTCAAAATTTTTTTTCGCGTCGTTTCGATTTTATCTAAGATCGTAGGAAGGGAGTAATTTGATGAATATATACAAATCTGCACATGCTTATGCGAGAAACGCTAAAACTTGTTTTATTTTTCTGAAATTTTTACTACATCTTGAGATACATTAGCTTAACATGCCCTTTCGATTTCAAAATTTTTTCACGCGCTGTTTTGATTTAATCTAAGATCGTAGGAAGGGAGTAATTTGATGAATATATACAAATCTGCACATGCTTATGCGAGAAACGCTCAAATTTGTTTTATTTTTCTGAAATGTTTACTACATCTTGAGATACATTAGCTTAACATGCCCTTTCGATTTCAAAATGTTTTAACGCGCCGTTTTGATTTTATCTAAGATCGTAGGAAGGGAGTAATTTGATGAATATATACAAATCTGCACATGCTTATGCGAGAAACGCTCAAACTTATTTTATTTTTCTGAAATTTTTACTACATCTTGAGATACATTAGCTTAACATGCCCTTTCAATTTCAAAATTTTTTTACGCGACGTTTTCAATTTATCCAAGTTCGTAGGAAGGGAGTGATTTGTTTTATTTGCAAGGACATACTTTTGCAAAGGCCAAACATGTGGATAAAAAATCACCGGTCCGCGATTTTTTTTTACAAATTTTACCGGTCCGCGGGCCAAAAAAGGTTGAGAAACGCTGCTCTAATCGACCTCATAGTCTCCTGCCTGTCTTGTAAAAAATTTTCTATAGTTGTAAATGTACCCATAATTGGATGATAACAAATTTGGTACGAAGACGGCAAATTAAACAACAATCTTATACATTTTTTATAAATGATACCGGAGACAAATGATACTGTCATTTGACATTTAATTAGTTGTTTTTTGTTTCTTTTTTTAAAGATAAGTGATTGGTAAAATAAGATTTTTCTTGATTTTGTGAGTTATTTATAAAAATAGATGTAGCAAGTAATATCTCAACAGAAAGAGGAAAAAAAGCACATTTAACTATTTCATAGCCAACTTCACGGCCCATAAGAAAAATTATAATTAGGGATAATATCCTGAAACCGGTAATTGATCAAAAAAATTTAAAGTAGCAGTTACATTTTACGTTAAAAAGTACATTTAGAAAGTACTAATAAAATTGATTTATACTTAAGACAAAAAAGTTATGAGAGAAAAAAGAAATTCGACATTTTCATATTTTTGGCCATAACATCTGAAGCACGAGTAATTTTGTACTTTTAAAAATTGATTTTATCTCCTCTCATACTTCGGAATAATTCATCTAGTTTAAGCAAACCTGTATCTCTTATAATAAGCGATATAACCATGCTGGGAATGTTATCTGGGACAACATGTATAAATAAATAGAAATTTAACCAGAATTCTATCTTAACTGAGAAAGGATGATGGCAAAAGCTGGATATGAGTAAAAGAATTATTGTTAATAAGAAGAGTCACCTTCCATTAAATCGTCAGGCAACTCAAATTCTGGTGATCGACGTCTTTTTTATCCCTTTCCCAACGATTCGCTAGCACTTGATTTAGCAAAGAAATTGTCCAATGTTGTCTGTTTGTTTCTAATTCAGTGAAGAATGTTGAATTTTTGGATGATAATCAGAGCATTTTTTGCCGCAAAAATTAAAAAAATAATGGATATAACGAATAGAGGAGATGGACAATATAGGTAGACGTTCCACTGTAGTCGTATTTGTTTGCAATTCATTGTAACATGGCAAAAAAGCCAGGAACATCCTCTACAACTTAACTTTATTTAAATAAAACCAAATAAATTATATTTATAGGTTAATCAAATGTTTATTATGTAGCTACATTAATAAATTCTACAGCCCAGTTAAGTTATAACCTTTAGGAATCGTCCTCATTTTTGTAAATCCTAATAGCGAAATGCAAACCATGGGATCGCTGCGATTCGAACTTGAAAGTGACATGATATTGCCCAATGCCACCTTCATCGATAGCTACATCGCCACCTGTGCCATCCAAGTCCAAATTTGTCACCTAAAATTACAAATCAAAGTTAAATTACCGCCAAACATGCATCCTTTAAATAACAATGCGGCTCTTTTTTAAGCATGTCTAAACTAATTACAGGAACGAAACGGAAAATGGCCATTTATAAGAGGACTACTTCGAGTAGCTGAACTTTTTTTTTAAATATTTTCTATGGCACTCTAAATATTGATCATGAAGTAGAAATTTTGTTTTAAATTCACAGTTTTCTCATTTTGATTTATTGTTAATATCTGTAGTGGGATTGTATATTTAAAAAAATAATGCTGACCATGGCTAATTTTGAAAGAAAAAAAAATTGCCCACTTGGAACCTTTCGTTATGCTTTTTTGAAATGGGTGTAGTAGCTTCCATAAAATAAACAGGCAAATATAGAGGGTGTTCTTTAATATTGCAAATAATTTCAGAAGGTTATTCCTTATTGAAAATTAAGGGGGCTTTTATATTTTTTTTTCAGAATTTCATGTCCCTAAAGAGGAGTGGTAAAATTAGGTTTGCATTTTATTTCTCAAATTTGGATATGTGTAGGAGATTGACATTTGGTTGATGTTTTATAATTATTGAAAGGTTTCCCATAGTAATATTTTCAATCATCTCCCACCTTTTAAGTTCGACCCCTGTTGTTTTTTAATCAGAACTTATTGGAGTGTTAACATTTTTTATTTATTAAAAAGCTTAATTTATTAAGAAAGTTCTTTTATTCTCTACCTTTGCCTACAAAACGTACAGTTTTTGAGTAAAAAAAATAAAATAAGGAAACATGCACCGTTTAATATTCTAATATAAAACGATTCATTTCGGTGGTAACCATAGTTTATGTTCATATTGAGTACAATTGACTGATGTTGTCGTATGATGTGGAATTATACGGTTTGGATATTTTTCTTTATAAAGATACTTAGCTGCTAAAGAATTACCGTTAACAAGACCGTAAAAGAAATGCATATCGCACATCTAAACATTTGTGAAATTCCTTTTAAAAAGCAAGAGTTTACAACACGAAAACATGCGGCTACTCAATATGAATTTACACAAACCATGGTAACCACCAAAAGGAATCGTTTTTTATTAGAATGTTTAATGGTACATGTTCACCTATTTTATTTTTTACTCAAAAATTGTGGGTTTTTAAGGTAAAAATACAGAATAAACAAAGTTTCTTAATAAACTAAGCTTTTAAGGGAAAAAAAAATATTGTAAAATTTCAACCCTCCAAAAAGTTCTAATTAAAAAGCCAACAGGAGTCGCACTTTTTTGTCCCTTGTGAAAGTGGGAGATGATTGCAAATATTACCATCGGTATACAATACAATGGGTATACAATAGGTATAAAACATTTAACAAATGTCATTCTTCTACAAATCTCCAAATTTGAGAAATAAAATAAAAACCTAATTTAACCGCTCCACTTTAGGGGGGTGTGACTCCGAAAGGAGATGTCTGAGGGGTAAACAAATGTATAGAAGTTCCCCTTAATTTTCGAGAAGGAATTATTTCCAGAAGTTATCCGCAATATTAAAAAAAAAACTTACAGTAAAACATCGAATTGGGGCTTCGAATTGTCCAGACTGCGGAAATCTTCCCAAAAGATGTTGTATTTGCAAAAATTGACCAGGAATATTGATATCTTCGTCAGCCATTATAACGTTTCTGAAAAGACAAAATATGTAACAGCAAACGTTTTATAATATCTAGAAGTAATTAAAAATTAGAAATATTTTTAAACGTATCGCACTAAGGAAGGGTAGATTATATTATATCAAGCTAATAGGTACTGAACTTTTTTAATGATAAATAATAAACAAAGTTCTTACGGTATTCCATCATCTGGGCATTCGTCAAGGTTCTGAGCAAAATTGTCAATAGCTTGACAACTGCACGCCACAACAAGAGCTAATATAATGAAAATGTTTTTGAAAGACGCCATTGTACTGAAGCTGTTGCAGTAATACAATTTGCAGCAGTAAAGTCAGCTATTTATATAGTCCACCATGGCACACGTCATTCGTATCACACCATGAAAATCTTATCTGTCTAAGAATCTAATAAAATGTTGGGCAAAATATAAGATTTCGATCAGCCATGTTGCAAAATAATCATTTTACAAATCAAACAACGTTTGCTACTAATATCGACAAGAAATATTAATTTAATTAGTTAATTTGTTGTTCATGTTATTTTAGGCCAATCAATTGAAAAAAACAAAAGAAAGATCGTTTTTGTCTGTTTTTCAATTATTTTTTCCTGGAAAACCATAGGACAGCCATCAAACCACACATTTTCCTTCATACAAAATGATAATATTTTTATTAAAATGTTTTGACCAATAGAACTTAAGCATTATTAATATAAATAGGTTTATCTAAAATCACTTAACTTTTTTATGAAGAATCTTTCCTTGAAGAATAACAACCAACAAGGCCCTCGTCCCATCGTCTTGAAACTGGCTTAACATTCTTCAAGGTATCCGTCAAAAAGGTTTTTAATAAACTGCATTTATAAATGAATTAACCTGTTATAAAATTGTCTTTTAACGTGTCCCAGTTGGTACTAAATCATTTAACTTAGGATAATAACAATTGGTGGACTTATATTATGAACAATTCAACATCTTTGGCACTACTGTGACATATTGGTTTTTCTGTTGTGCCATCATCTTTAATTTTTTCATATAGCACCATGTCATGCGTGGGGCATCATTTTAAAGAGAATTTCATTCTTAAGACAGCAGTTCAAAATCTTAATATCTTAGTTTTGCAGTTTTGCAAAAAAAAACTGTATAATGTCATTAGACGACAACCAACTTTCATTATACGTTTATCCTCTGATCTTGCACGCATATAAAGATCAGGGACTAAAAACGAAAAATATTTCTTTTGTTTTTGATCGAAACGAAAACGAAATATTTCGTTTCACCAAGTCGAAAACCTATTTTTTCTTAGTAACCACTATCTTTTAACAAAATTCAGAGAAGACTTTCTAAAGAACGATCGCCAAAATATCAAAAGGACAGTGTTGGCAACCCTATTAATACGATGAAACCCAATTATTCAAATACTCGATTATTCAGATTATAAGTACTTCGTATGCATTAAAGTAAGTCGTAATAAAAACAAATTTCTAATGATTATTTTGTACTTTTGGTAATAAATATGAGATCTAAAATGTTTGTGATGAATTTTAAAGTCCATTTACATTTTTGTTTTTTCTTTCTTAGCAATCGTTGGGCCCCCGCTAAATTGTAAAAGGCGTTGTGTTCTGTGTTGATCATTATGGACGGCATAATTTAGACTAGCGAATCGCCATATCAAATTTACCAAACTGTTAAACACATTTAACATATAACTAAATAAATGTAGTGCATTTTATTTAGAATAACACTCGTCAGGTGCAAAAACACAACTACTTTGTCAAACCATAGATCATCAGCGTCAAATGTAATATTTTTACACTGTTAAAAATGACATGATTATTACACACCCTTTTGTTGTCCAACCGAGTGTACATTATCAACAAATTCTTAGGATAAAATATCTATACCGTTACTTATGTTGCACCAAATTGCAAGTATTAGCTATAAAGTAAAGCTCACTTATTTCAAGTGAGATATTTTACTGCCTTGTGCAAGTCTTCACCGCATAGACGGTAAGTTAGCGTTTGTGTTCAACAAATAAAAATTAAATAGTGATAAACCCGTTAAAATTGGTTAAAACCGTTTTTAGAAATCATTTATTTCGTTTTCGTTCTTGAGCGAAAAATAATAATTTCGAATTTTTAGCAGTTTATTTAAGTGGTGCAACATTTCAAAAGGTCAAAAATTATTCCACGTTTTTGAGAGACAAATTTTTATGTTTATTTAATGCATTACAGTATGACCCCAAGAATAATGAAAATATTTGCAATAATCTAAAGTTTATCAAGTACTTGTAAGTTGTAACATTTTATTTCATTAAACATTCTTCGAGCTGTTTGGTTTACAGAGGTCTTTTTCTTCCTGAATAAACAAGTTGGCGATAACTAAATTTATTTTGGATGTCAATGTATACAACATGTTTTTTAAATATTGCGAAAAAATTCGGAAGCCGATTCCTCATCGAAAATTAAGAGGGGCCTTTTATATAAATTTTTCCCTTAGGCGTCTCCTTTTGGAGAAGAGGAGCGATAAAATTAAGTTTTTATTTTATTTCTCAAATTTTGATAAACGTAGGACAATAATATTTGGTAGATGTTTTGCACTTATTAAAAAATTTCCCATTGTTATATCTCTATTTATCTCCCACTGTTACAAGGGGCTGAAAAGGGCGCCCCCTGTTGGTTTTTTTATCAGAACTTTTTGGAGGCTTGAAATTTTTCAATTGAGAAATTTTTGTTTAAAAGCTTCATTTATTTAGAAACGTTTCTTATTCCCAAGTTTTCCTCCAAAACCTACAGTTTTTAGTAAAAATTTAAATGAGTGTACATGTTCCGTTAAATATTCTAAAATAAAACTATTCATTTTGGTGGTAACATGGTTTTAAATTGCAAAATTTCAGGCCTTAAAAAGTTCTGATTAAAAAAAAACAGCAGGGATTGCACGTTTCAGCCTCTTGTGGAAATGGGAGACGATTGAAAATACTACCATGGGAAACCTTTCAATAAGTACAAAACACCTACCAAATATCATTTTCCTACATTTATCCAAATTTGAGAAATAAAATAAAGAACTAATTTTGCCGCTTCTATTTAGGGGGGTGCAACTCCGAAAGAAGGCGTCTAAGGGAAAAAGTTATATAACAGCCCCCCTAATTTTCGATAAGGAATTGCCTCCTGAATTTTTTCACAATATTTAAGAAATATCCTGTATATCGCGCTAATCGATAACTGTGCTTAGGCTGTGAACAGTAACCTTAAAATAATTTATTAGGAGTATTTGACAAGCCCAGTATTTTAAAAAGACACTTAATAAAAAACTCATAAAAATTATCGCACAAACAAAAAAAGTTTCAAAATCAATTTTTATATTAATGTTGTACATTTCTTGTTAAAAGGAATAAAACAACTGTCAGACCACTTCTTTTCTATGCTTTTAATGCTAATTTCTTTTTTTTTACAGATGTTGTAGCCTATGACCCAAACTTAACTTTGAAAATTTAAAAATAAATTCATTTAATAATGATTTTGGCACTTTCAGATATGAACCATTTTGAACAAAAGTTTAGCATTAAAATCTCTTAGAGAATGTTTTTTTGGAATCAATAATTTTTGTTTTCTGTTGCAAAATTAATAAGCACATTAAAAATTTCCAGAACCGATATGATTGTATCTTCACAATCTAGTTCAAAGTCAAAACACATTGAGTACTTTTTTCCGGTATTGAGTTACCAGTAATTGTTTTTAAAAATAAACTTAATTGAATTATTTTGTTTCATGATTGCGTACAAAGCATAAGTAGGCTAATTTTCGTGCAGCCAATCCCGCATTTAGGACAAAGAACATTTTTATCACACAACAAACTTTTATTTTTTTACATTAAAAATGCTGCATAAGAACAAAATAGATGACCACAAAGATGGCGAATAATGAAACACAATATACGCAGATAAAAAATAAAGAAGAAGAGGACATTAAAAAGACAGAAATAATAAAAGCACTGAAGAACCTCAAAGTAGGAAAGGCACCGGGAATTGTCGATATTAGACCAGAAATGATTAAATATATGGGAGAAGAGGAATCGAACTGCTGTACAGAATAATCCAAAAAGAGTGGAAAAAGAATAAAATACCAAAAAATTTGGAGAATGACAGTTGTTTCAATACATAAAAAAAAGGACGCACAAACTAACACCTATTGAGGACTGCCACAGCTATGTACACATACAATACAGGGTGTTTCTTAAATATTGCGAAAAATACAAGTGGTGATTCCTTATCGAAAATTAAGAGGGATCTTTTACATAAAATTTTTCCTTAGACGTCTCCTTACACCCTCCTAAAGGGGAGCGGTAAAATTGAGTTTTTATTTTATTTCTCAAATTTGGATATATGTTTTATACTTATTAAAAGGTTTCCCATAGTAATATTTTCAATCATCTCCCACCTTCACAGGGGGCTGAAAACTGCGACCCCTGTTGGTTTTTTTATTAGAACTTTTTAGTGGGTTAAAACTTTGCAATTTTTTAAAAGCTTGGTTTGTTAAGAAACTTTTTTTATTCTTTAGTTTTCCTCGTAAAACCTACAGTTTTTGAGTAAAAAATAAAATAAATAAACATGAACCATCAAATATTCCAATATTAAACGAATCATTTTGGCGGTTACCATGGTTTGTTTATGTACATGTTGGGCAGAAGTGACGGATGTAATTCATTTCGACATTTACGCGGCGACAACGCTAAGACGCCTGTTAATTCTACCCAACATGAACATAAGCAAACCATGGCAACCACTAAAATGATTCGTTTTAATTTAGAATATTTGATGGTTCATGTTTCTTTATTTTATTTTTTACTCAAAATCTGTAGGTTTTACGAGAAAAACTAAAGAATCAAAAAAGTTTCTTAACAAAGTAAGCTTTTAAACAAAAATTTTTAAATTACAAAATTTCAACCCACCAAAAAGTTCTGATAAAAAAAACAACAGTTGCACTTTTCAGCCCCCTGTGAAGGTGGGAGATGATTGAAAATGTTACTATGGGAAACCTTTTAATAAGTATAAAACGTAAAAAATTATGCGATGTTGTAACTTATTCTTTATTTATTACTAACCTAAATAATAATATTGCATAATTTTTTCATAAAAATCATAACATAACAATCATACTGTGGGTCGCGGCCACAGAGAGACCGGCCCACCGGGATTCCTCCCGGTGTTCCGCCGGCCCAGTCCGCCACTGCACTGTAGATATTGAAAGCAATGGAACAAATATTTAACAAAAAGGAAAAAGTTACGATTCAAAAATCTAATAAGCATCTATATTTAAGTTTATTAAATAGCAGCAAGTAAATTTTATACATTTTTTTAAACTGTTTTATTTTCCAAGTCTTTATAAATTTGAACTCCAAAGTTAAGGCCATAAGAAACTTCTGATTCAAATTTAAATGCGACTTGCTGAAGACCTATTCCTCCACTTCCTATTGTTACATTTCCTTCATTTTCACCATCCTCATCTAAGTTATTTACCTAAAAGAACAAACTAATATGTAGCAGTGAAAGTAAAAAATAGTTGGTACATCAAACATCCTGAATGAATATTATGATGTTAAAATTGAGGCAGCAGGTGATTTATTGATATGAAAACAATGACGACAAAAATATATCTGTTAGGAAGGTATTGTTAGCTTTTTTGCAAAATAAAGAAAAAAGCAATTTTAAAATGTCTTAAAAACAATGTTTGGTGTTTAAAATGGTGCGTTTAACCGGCATATTTAATTATTTAAATGTTTTTAAAACAAAAATTTAAGGAAAAAGGTAATGTCTTTTAAATATGTACCGAAATATAATTGCCTTCTATTCTACAGGGTGTCCCAGCCAAGACGAATTATGCGATAGCTCTGTTATTAGTACTAATATTAAAAAAAGTTAAATATAAAAGTTGTTTGTTATCATTTACTACATAACCTAAAATTATTTTCAACTATACACAGTGTTTTGTTTTTGCGCTCTGATACCAAACATTGTTTTTTTATATAGAATACCCTGTATATTTTGCAATTTTTTGATGTAAAATTAAATTCTCTTTTAAAAATATTATAGGTTATTTATGTCTAAAGTAAACCGTTTTTGAGTTATTAACGTTTTTTTGAAAATTTTGACACATGCAGACCTTTATAAAAATATTTATATTTTTTAACATAACAACACCAGAGGAATTTACTCTAGTAATTAATTAGACAATAGTTTCATAGTGATTGTTGACTAGTTACATTTTTAAAATAATATACAGGGTGTTCGTTATACGCGGTCCATTTCGCTAAACTTTAAACGCATGTAAGTCATTTTTTTTTAATGGAACACCCTATATATTTTTAAATTTTCTTGTAGAAAATTTAATTATCTTTCAAAGTTGTTAAGCATGTTTTATGTCTAAATATAATATTTTTGAAGTTATTTCGTTTCTTATGATTATTTACGAGTATTTTACCTAAAATATCGGTATTAGCCTTTGAAAATTCAAAACAATTTGTATGAACTGTCAACCAAAACAGTTAATCGGCAAAATTTCCACTATTATGCCACTAAAAATCCGTATTTTTTAAGAGTTGTAGATACACAGCAAAAATGGCAGCAAATAACACCAGCATTACAAAATATACAGGGTGTTCTATATAAAAAAACAATGTTTGGTATCAGAGCGCAAAAACAAAACACTGTGTATAGTTGAAAATAATTTTAGGTTATGTAGTAAATAATAACAAACAACTTTTATATTTACTTTTTTTTAATATTATCACTAATAATAGAGCTATCGAATAATTCGTCTTGGCTGGGACACCCTGTATATAAACTATTCAATATCAATATTTTGTTATCGCTCACCTCTACTGTGTTCTACGTTAATCAGTCTTTGCTGGTCCAATTACTTTACGATTACAAGCAAGATAAACAAGTTTTTTAAAAAAAATTCAAGTTGTAGCAACAACAAAATATCCTTATCTTGCAGGTATAAAAAAAAAATCTGCACATATTTTCAGGACCTATGATTTTCCATTTCCCATAAGACGTTTTAAATATTTTTCACGGAAGATTTATACATACTGTAATGCAGGTTATTGGTGCTGGAGCAGTGTACTGTAGCGTTATTTCTTTCTTAATCAAAAACTCACCATCGAGATGGATAACATCACTGGCCATTTGTTCTTTACTAAAACAATATTATACAGAAGTGCGAATATTTGAATAAAACTTGACTTACGGAATATCCAAATGTACACATTCATCTATGCTGTTATACGGAATATTGTTAATAGATAAACAAACACAGGTAGTCAAAATTGCCAGGAGAACAACTAAAATTGTCGATGACGCCATGATTAATTTTTTTACGAAAAGATTCTTACTTAAATACTTTTTTTGTTATCGATTGTTCATTATCTATAAATACCAATCTATTTCAATCATATTGATCCAAATATTTAAGTACTCAATGTAGCTGCTGCTCATATATTGCATATTTTTTACCCAATCAATTCTGTATGCTGACTTCTAACGAAATATCAACAAAGTTAATACTGTGGAACTTATAAGACACTATAAAATGAAAAAAGTCCAGTACTCTAAGACCATTTGAACCGTCGTACGTTCGCCGATTGGGTGCACGAGCAAAGACAAATCGATGAGGATTTTTCCCAAAAAATCATCTTCAGTGATGAAGCCCATTTTCATCTGAGTGGCTTCGTTAATAAGCAGAATTGTCGCATTTGGGCTGATGCAAATCCAAGGACGATTGTTGAAAAGCTGATGCATCCACAAAAGGTCACAATTTGGTGTGCATTTTTTGCTGGCGGAATCATTGGACCGTTTTTCTTTGAAAATGCCGGGAATTCTGTTACGGTGAATGGTGAGCGTTACCGTGCCATGATAACCAACTTTTTATGGCCGAATTGGATGCTATGGATGTTAACGATTTGTGGTTTCAACAGGACGGCGCCACATGCCACACGGCCAATGCAACAATGACTTTATTGAATGAGAAGTTTCCAGGTCGCATCATCTCTCGAAACAGCGAAGTCAATTGGCCATCAAGATCGTGCGATTTGACCCCTTCGGGGTCATCTCAAGAGTAAGGTCTATCATAGCCAACAAGCCAACAACAATTCAACAGCTGAAGGATGAGATAATAAGGCATATTGGTGAGATCGAGGAGCAATTATGCAGAGATGTCATCAAAAATTTTGACCATCGAAGCCTTGGTGAACATTTGGGAGATATTATCTTTCACATATAATTACCATGTGCCAAATAACATGATTCAATAAAGAAATCAAAAAAATTTAACAAATAACATTGTCTTATTTACTGTTAATATCTTTCCGTCTTATTGGAACACTCTTTATAAAAGAGCTTGTTTGTTTATGTGTTTGTTTGTTTGTTCGCTATAGAAACCTAGGTCCGTTGACCGATCAGGACCAAATTTATAGTTACTATTTAGGACCGAACGGATTAATCGTCGTATAAAGAACGGCCGGGAACGGCCGGGAACGGCCGGGAACGTCTGGGAACAAAAAACGTTGGCTTTTGCTTATTTATTTAACTTTTTTTTAAACATAATAAAATGTACTGATTATAATCACTTAATTTTCTGTGTAATCTATTTATCAACTAATTCACCGATATTAAAAATAATGTTAACAATAATCGAATACAATACGTTGCTAGTAATCTGATAAAATAAATTTTCCATTAGAATTGTTTGTTAAATAGTAAATAATAAAAATGTTTTTACCCCACTGCACTGCTATTAAAAGAAAACAATAACTGAACGATCAACTTTTATGTGATTTATTTGAAATATTGATTTACATAAATAAGTCTACTTAAAAATTACTTTTCTTCTTTATAATATAAAAATAAATGCATTCGAAGAATGTCTACATCAAATAAGAAATTCACCGATTAATGATGCATGTTGAAAAAATAAAGTCAATTTTACTACATGAAAAGAACTAAAGCCAGATAGTTTATGGTAACAAAAAATTGCCAAAAAATATGTTATCTTTTAGTTTTTGCAATTCTTCTATGCGTCATGAAAATGTTTAAATTTGAACTATCTGAGTCTGAGGCCAATTAATTGTTATTTAGGGTGTAAATTCTTCTTTTTCTTAGTCTTATTCTTATGTCTCTCTACCGTTAGGTGTAAAACTTTTGTTTCTTTTTATGTATGTGGCCCTTTTTTTAGGCTTCACTACATCTTTTTCTATGTGTGTGTGACTATCGAACTGTTCGGACGCGTTTTTGTGCTCGCTCCTGACAGTTTTTTGTTTTGTTTTGTTTTATGCGGGTCGTCAACACTCCGCTTTGTTTTTGTTTAGTGTTATTGAACTAAGACAATATACGTAGGTACTCGCACGTACATATTATGCTGATTATTATTTTCATTATTGTGACATATTCTAGGCTTTTTTGGATCTTTCAGAACAAATAAAGACTACGACTACTACCATGGCTTGTTATTTCTCTAACCTTACTCCACTCAATCCCTCTGTTTGTTACAGTTTCTTTCACCTCCTTATTCCAAGTTTTCCTTGGTCTTCCTTGTCGATTTTGTCTTTCCGTTCGCGCTTCCTTATGCTTTCTTTGGCATACTTTCTTCTTCCATTCTATATACAGGGTGCGCCAATAGTGCGATAAAGTCCATTATTGCCCTTAATAACAACTTATTAAAAAAAAGTTTTTAATGAAACTTATAGTATTTCTAGACGTGCATGTTTTAAAATTAGTTTCAAGTATACAGGGTGGGGGCGTCATTAAAGATATTTTTTTTAAATTGAACACCCAGTATATTTTTGCATAATCGAATTCAGCAAGAAAATCTCCATATGACAGTATTTTGTTTTTATCATTTTTTTGCGACGTTGCCAATTTATCTCAAAAATCTTTGAATTTCCAGAAAAACAGGGTACAATACTTGTCAAGAGCACTACGTTATGAATTATAATTAACGAATGATATTTTGTACATACAAAGTCAAAAGGTGTAGGTAGTCATAGTCTAAATACATCAAAATTAATTTATATTATACAGCGTGCTTCTTATAGATGTGCCAACTTCCCAATTTTCAAACATCAATAACTTTATTTTTTTCAAATGGAACACCCTGTATATTAGTACGTCATTTTGTTGCATTTTTGTTTTTCTTCAACTTTTCTTAATACTTACCTAAATCTTAAGTGAATATTTTTTGAGATATTGACATTTTACTTATTCTTTTAAGCGTTGTGTAGGAATTTCCTAGTTTTCTCGGAGTAGGCCCCGACTTTATCAATAGAAACAATAATTTCTGTAGTAACAAATGTCAGGGTAAGCTGCTGTCAATTGTTAAAACATAAATAAATTAGTATAACATATAACAAAAGAAGAATTGATTGATACGGTCTATGTTCAGGGAGGCGTATTTTCGATGCCCATACAGGGGGGGTATCTCGGTTATTATCAGAGATAGAAAAAAAAGTACGTAGTCTCGATTTCTTTTTTCGAGAGGAATTCATTGTCGTAAACAGATTTTTGATTTCTTTTTCAATTTTCGAAATATAGCCAAAAACCGATTTTTGTCAATTTTCAAAAATGTTAAATATCTCGCTGAAACAAAAAGATAAAGAAAAACTTTAGACATTTTTGCATAGTTTTTTGTCCTTAATAAGATGGCGAAATTCTATTTTTTTACTCATTCTGTTCTGTTAATAAATTAAGAATATTGACTAAGTGACCGAAGCATAGATCAACTTTGTTTTCTTAAATCATCTTACAAAAATTTATTGTAAAAATTATGTTATTGTGTTCATACAAATGATATTGCAATAGTAAGGTAATATTTCTGAAATGTATGCTTCTCTCACAAATATTATTTTATTATTTACTTATAAGAATCATGGAGCCAAATATGGAACCATATATGACTTGGAGTTGTTTGAAGCAACCTCTCCTTCCGTTTCTGGGTTATTTATTTTAAAATATTGACTTCATTTATTACGTCCCGGGATCGCGGTAAATCCCGGAAAGAAGGCCGATTTCTTCCCGGAATTCCGGGACAATCAAAAATGTCATGTTAGAGAAACCCTATTACCAATACACAAATAAAAATACAAAATTCATACAAAATTCAAATATCCTATGCAGGGTTGATAAAAATCATGATTTTTTTAAAAAAATAAAAAAAATCGATTTATTTGATTTAAATCAGATTTTTTTAAAATTAAATCAAATGTTCATATTTGCATGCTATTTCTGTTTTGTGCTAATATATTTAATAACCAATATATTTAATTCATTAGAGAATTTTTCTTAAAATAAAAAATTAAATATAATGAATAAAAATTTCGAAAAAAATCAGTGCTAAATAGTGATGTTATATATAATTAAGTCTTTGTCTTAACAAGCAATAAACAGTATGATTATATTTATATTTCAAAGTGTAGTATATGATCTACAAAACCATGCTTGCTATTCATCATCAACTATATGTGACCTGTGATCGAATTCTATGCCTGAAAATACTTGTCTAAACATGCAAATGCAGTTTTGTATGTAAGGGTATCCCAGATTCTGTTATTCAGTTCATTTTAGTTAGCAAACGTGTACACATCACATAAATAAACGCAACATAATGTCAGGAAGGAAAAGGGATAGTGTTTGGCAACATTTTATAGAAAAATCAAACAAATTGAAAGGGAAAGCTGGGAGCAGAGCAGTTTGTAAATATTGCAAAGAAGAAATACAAGGTCTGGTACAAAGATTAAAAGCACACCGTAAAAATTGTCAGAAGAAACAAATGCATATGAATGAAGTTACTGAATGTAATACAGAAGATACTGACACAGATTATAATCCTACCACCATAGAAACAAGTCAACCGAAAGAGTTTTTTGATCCACAACCTAGTACGTCTAGAATGGATACAAATACAAATATAAGCTCACCACCTGCTAAAAAAAAAAAAGAAATGACTGAAAATTTATTAATGAAATCATTTGTAGTGCGTACTTCTAACGAGTTAAAGAAAAATCTTGATAGACAAATCGCAAAAGCTATTTATGCGACAAATAGTAGTTTCAGATGTATCGAACAACCAGAAGTGATAAAAGCAATCGAAATGTTACGGCCAGGTTATTCACCATCTTCTAGGTTCGCTGTATCTTCAACATTATTAAATGAAGTGTACATGGAAGAAAAAGAAAAATGTCTTGCAAAATTAACAAATAGTTCGGTTTGCCTTTCCTTAGATGGTTGGTCAAATGTACATAACGAACCGATAATTTGCGCTACTGTAACAACAGATTATGGATCAACCTT
Source organism: Elmis aenea (assembly GCA_947652605.1). NCBI lineage: Eukaryota > Metazoa > Arthropoda > Insecta > Coleoptera > Elmidae > Elmis > Elmis aenea. The sequence continues at coordinate 11,319,037 of OX393584.1, forward strand.
CCTCCTTGAAAGTATAGATACATCAGGACATGCACATACAGCCGATTATTTAACAAGTATAGCAATCAGTTTAATAAATAAGTGCAAAACTCAATATAATTGTGCAGTTTCAAGTTTCGTTACAGATAATGCAGCTAATATGAGCAAAATGAGAGAAAACATTAAAAATGAAGTAACCGATGTAAATGTGATAACCTATGGATGTTCAGCACACATTCTAAATTTACTTTCCAAGGACTTGCAGATACGCGATATTAAAGAAAATGTTGTGCATGTTGTTAAGTATTTCCGTAATAATCATTTGGCAAGTGCTAAATATAAAGCTGCCGGAGGTAAGGCGTTAATATTGCCTCAAGACGTAAGATGGAATACTCTTGCAGATTGCTTGGAAATATTTACACAAGAATGGCAGAAATTGTTACAAATTTGTGAAGAGAACAAAGACCAAATTGATTCTTTAATATTCCAAAAGGTGTCTAACATTAAACTGAAACGATCGGCAGAAGATTTTTTAAAAATAATAAAACCAATTTCCGTAACTTTAGACAAATTACAAAGAACAGATGCTTTTTTAGCTGATGCTGTAGAAGCATGGAAAGAACTTGAGGCTGTTTTTGATGATACTATTGCATTAAATATTAAACAAATGGCTGCATTTCAAAAACGATATGCTCAAGCTTTGACACCGTACCATTTTTTGGCTTATTTATTAGACCCTAGAAAAACAAAATTTCCTTTAAAATATAATGAAAAAGACGCAGCTTTAAAAGTAGCAGCAGAAAGTTACCCACACAGTGGTTTATTACCCATAATAATAAAATTTGAAGCTAAATCTGATCCATTTAAATCTGTTATGTTTAGTGAGGAAATTATTAATAATGTTACTCCAATACAGTGGTGGAAATCACAAAAAGATGTTTCCGATATTAATAAAGTTTTGCCAATATTAACACAACTAATGTGCAGTGTAACTTCCTCGGCCTCAGTTGAAAGAATTTTTTCAACATTTGGATTGGTCCATTCGACAATAAGAAATAAACTGGGAACTGAAAAGGCTGCAAAACTGGTATTTTTATTCCAACATTACAATACCAAAAATTTATAAATGTATATTATTATATATTATTTTAAATGAATTACGTTTCGTTACGTTACGTATAAGTATGTATTAAATACGTATATACATATAAGAACTGTTGTTTTTTTTTAAATACTTATATACATAAATACCATATACCTAATGTTTTTTTTATTTGAGAAAATAAAATTTTGTTTTGTTATAAATGTTTTATTACCTACTCATATAATAAGTGATTTAAATTGATGTTTTTTTTTCACTTGATTTAAATCGTGATTTAAATCAATGATTTTTTTAAAAAAAATCACTTGATTTAAATCTGCTCAACCCTGATCCTATGTAAACAAAAACAAAAGTAACTTGTTATATGTATAAGTTAAATATTTATTTTCCTAGCTTTTTTGGCAAACTGGTTAATAATATCACACATATTTAAATATTAAATCACTTTCTACGTACAAAATACTTAAATCATTTAATTTGCCCTGTCCCAAAGAAGAGCGTAAATAATTTTTTATTGTTTTAAGTGCTGAAAAAGGTCTTTCGCCGCTGAAATGTGTAGCGGCAATACTTAAAAAAATGCGCATTGCTGTAGCCACGTTAGGAAATGTAGACTCAATGTTTGAATCAATTATTGTCCTCAAACTAAGTCTGCAGTAGATATATTTTTTTATCTTCACACAAATAAACGTGCCTAAAATGAAGGCATTCTTCGATCAAATTATTTTCTGGTGATTTGAGTGCTAAGTGCAAGCAAAATTGCCGCCCCAAAAGGCTGGCACCCAGGGGCTTAAGCCCATTTAGCCCTGTGGGCAAGGTGGCCCTGTTAATAACCTGAAAGATTTTTGTATAACGTGACAAATTTCATTATTAAATACCATAGTTTTACACTTTAACTTGCCCAGTGTTTACTTACAATTAGACACCGGGAAATAGACCATTTTTATTATAAATTATTGCAAACTGTCATTTATTAAAGAATTTTCAGTTGGTCAAAGCATCTGTATATATGTATTTCAAAATATGAACTCTAAATTGTCTGCAGCTTAAACTAAATTATATATGAATTATTTGTCCTCCTGTATTTTTTTAAAAATGGACTTGCACCAAGACCATTATAATAATGACATATGTGAGGAAGGAAAAATATATAAAACAAACTCATTTTCAAGAATGCGATTTGTATTTAAAGAAATATGTTAAGAAAATATAAAATATAATTGCTTCATTGACTAAAAATCTAAATCATGAAATTTTAAACGTCCTTATAAATTCTAACCGTAAAATGTAGACCATAATTACGTTCAGATTTAAAGAAGAAGGTAACTTCGTACTGGCCCATTCCTCCACTTTCTATCACCACATCACCCCCATTAACGTCATCCAAGTTGCTTACCTAAAAAATCAAGTATTATTATTTTAATATTTATTTATATTTAAAGTATTCTTAAGATGCTAACAAAAACAAACATTTTTAAAATAATACAGTTAGTCTAAGTACGGTTTAGATGTACAAACAAATTGAGTGTTTTGGTACAACAAGGCGATTGAAAGAGTGTGCAATAAAAATAGATACCTATGGAAAAGGGGGTCGCAATAAAATTTGATAAAGGTTGAGAAACACTGGTTTAAACAGTACCACAACCAGGGTAGGTGCAACAAATACAAATCAGAGTAATAGCGTAGATCGCTTTAATTGCTAAGTGTAATATAAAAAAATTGGAAATGTTTTTTATCTAGACTTTCTCTTCACAGGACGTACATATATTTCTATCAGGTATATTTACCGATATGCAGCTAATTGGCGCGCTATAGAAACCCGATTGGGGGTATCTTATTGTGCGTTCCTTGATAACCAAAAAGTCACCATCCTCGTTGACAACATCATCCGTCATTATTTCTTTTCTGAAAATATAACAACACGCATCCTACGTTTAGACTTAACTTCCATAACATAACTTACTCTACATCCAAATTTATACATTCCTCAATGTTAAGAGCATAATTCTCTTCTTCCACACCGAGTGAAGCTACCACGATGGCGAGAACAACGAAAAGATACTTCAAAATGGCCATGATCAAAACTTCCACTTATGTATAAAGATCTACAGTAATACCGCTTTATATAACACATCATTATCTACGTTCAATTATCTCTGATTTTTTAAAATTCATACACAATTATCAGTCCTTAAGAAATTTTTTCGCAATCGTATCTACGACAAACCGTAGCTTATTTTGAAGAATATCATATTTGGTTTACCCTTTACCTATTCGATCAGTATTGCCAGATCTCTGAAAAAAACTGATAAAAGGCAAAAATTTTGAACACAAATAAAATTAAACTACTGCAGACAAAAAACTGTTGTAGATAAATAAAGAAACTTTTTTTAAGTTGACTTATTTCTGGGATAAAAGTTTAATTGGTAACCATAGTTAAGCTATACCGTAGTACAAAAGATTACTTTTTCTGATCTCAGTGTTATATTTGTTATTTATTACATGAAAGGTCAGTTGGGTAGTATATCTACAAAAAATCAACAAAGCTTCGACAAAAAAGGTTATTTATTAAGTTTAAGGCAGTGGCAATTTGCACATTGTATGTTAGTTGTGGAATTTCTCTTTTGCGTTGTCTTCTAATTTGTTTTACAAAACAAATACTTGTTTATTAAACCATGTCTTAGAGATAAACGCTCGAATAGAATCACAGAGTTTTTCAAGATAAATGGACGAATAAATACTGCTTTATTTAAAGCGTTAAAAAAAATAAAAAGTATTATTTGTAGCGAAAGTCTAGTTGAGACGAAAAAATGCAATTTTTTCTGAGAATGCTAGATTCACCATGACTCGATTCTATTCCTAGATCAGTGGTTCTCAACCTGCGGGGTGTGCCCCCTAGGAAGGGGGCGTCAAATATCTGAAGAGGCCGCGAAGAAATGAAAGGAAAAAGTATCTATTGAAACAAGTGTGAAACGGGACGGATTTAAAAACAATTGGAAGACCTTTTTTTTAGTCACCAATGTGAAAGGAGATGGATTTTTCAGAACAATTGGAGGACCTTTTTTAGTCATAAGTTCAATAAGGTTAAGAAACACTGTTCCAGAGAAATGTTTTTACATAAAATGATGTGGAAGATTTTGCGTATGCAAGGATTTTGGCGTAATAAGGCTGTCCGTCTAACGTAAAGTTTACGACATGTGATCCTTCATGTAGTTATTGCACATTAATAAATAAATAATGTTTGTCTTCTTTGATTTGGATTAACTTGACATTTAAATAAATTTAGAATTTAAGCGGATATTAATTATGTAATAAAGTTAATTGTTTTTATTCAAAAACTATTAAAAGTAACAAATTGAAAATACATGAAAGAGAAAAGACTACAATAAATGTTCGAAATGTTTTCCATTTTCATCCAGGCACAAATCTGTTCGCGGCTGAAAAGACCTTTGCACTCTTAATATTTCAGGGGAAATACTTGCAAAAGCGTCAACAATTTATTGTTGCATATTTATTGCTCAGTCTCTCCTAGTACAAAAATCATATCGACTAGTTCGTCTTTTTCGAAATTCATTTTGATAATTTTCCGTCTTCTTTTACCACGAAATATAGAAAAGTACTTTAGCAGCAAGTATTAATCTGGAAGACTTTTAAAACTATCGTAAAATATCACTGATAACATTTAAAAAAAACACAAATCACTTTCGAAGCCTTTCAGGTTTTTTGTGTGTACGAGGTCAGTTTTTTAACTTTTCATACATTCGGAATAAAAACCGTTTTACGTTTCTGTATAAGAAAATATTTATAAAGGCCAAGTTGACACTTGCTTACATTTTGGCATTTGTTTTGCATCAGCGCGGTTTACTTCGGTGCATAAAAATGCAATTTAATGGCTACTTTTGTGAAAAGTATTGAATATTTTAACAACTGCAGGGTTTAGACATAGGACAACCCCTATAAAAATTAAAAAAAGCTATCGAATAATGGAATAAAATAAGGGTGGTTACATTTGAAAAAAATAAGTTATGTCACTTTTTATTATTAAAATGTTGCTCTTTAACTGGACTAATATTATTGCTAAAACTTATTTCTTAGCTTCAAAAAACGAGGTCGTTACGATTTAAAAAAAAATCAAAAAGTGAACAGACATTCATGTAGAGGTTAAAAAATGACATATCAAGACCTAAAAAGATACAGGGTGTTCCATTTAAGGAAGTCTTTGTTTTTGTTATAGCGCAAAAATGGGACAACCTGTATAGCTGAAAATAATTTTAAGACGTAGATCTTTTCAAACCAATAATTGTATTTCCTAAAGTTTATTTTTAATCTCCTACAAGCGGGGCGCTATGAAAGCCCGACACACTTTTGCAGGACCCTGTACATTATCCTGTAACCTCTTCGACAGTGGTGTTAAGGTGTAAAGATGTATAAAGAATTATAAAATTTCAAATATTTAAAAAAATTTATTTTAAATATAAAGAAACAGTTTACAATATTTTGCATTTAGTTAAAATTCAACGAATGTTACGAATACACTTGCATTAAAATGACACTAAGTGTATTTAGCAGCACTAATAGATGCCTAATGTCTACCCTCCTAAGGCTCATCGCCAGAAATTCTGATGGTAAAATGTAGACCATGGTTACGTTCCGATTTAAAGAAAAAAGTGACATCATTCTGGCCCATTCCTCCACTTTCTATGACTACGTCACCACCATTGCGTTCGTCTAAATTGCTCACCTAAAAAAGTCATATTGTTTACTTTAAATCTGTTGTCAATAACGTTGCGTGTTTAATGTCAAAATTAAGGCAAGATGTGTTTAAAACGAACCAAACTTTAAACATAATTATAGTTACATATTATACAAAAAGGCTTCCACGTAATGAATTGATGGTAGTATGGGTGAAACCTCTCATACTCGACTTTCAAGGATTGTCGAGTTGTAAAGGAAAATCGAGTTACAGATGTATCGAGTATCAGAGGTTTCGCCTATAAAAAATAGTTAGCCGGTACAACTTTTTTTTTAAATCACTTGCATAGGTACTTTTTTTGTTCAAGTAAAATAATTCATTTTGTATATCACCACATACAAAATAAACATGAGATGATTTTTAAAAACTACAGTTATTTTTTACGTTCTTACCGATATGCAGCTTATTGGGTACTGAAAAAAACCAGATTGTGGAAATCTTAAAGTGCGTTCTTTAATAACCAAAAAGTCCCCATCCTCGTTGAGTGAGTCATCTGCCATTGGTATTTTTCTACAAAATAATAATTCATTAAGATATTTAATTATTCTTCAAACATCTAAGTTTACTCACGGTTTATCCAAATTTATGCATTCCTCGATGCTTTGAGCATAGTTTTCCTGTTCTTCGCAATGAGAGATTGCCACGATGGTCAGGACGACAAACAAGGTTTTAAAAAGCGCCATGATCATTAATTTATAATTAATGAGTGAACGGTAATAAATCTAATATTTATAGCAAATCTTTATCTATTTCTTATCATAATATATCCAATGTCAAAAAAAACTCATTTTCATTGAAGTGCTATTTAACCTTGAAAAACTTTTTTGTCGTTAATATTAGTAGGTGTGAGATCTAATCAAATAGATGACAGAGAAAAACAATACACAATAAAATCAAAATGTGTAGCATATGCAGTATTGAGGTTTAAAAAAAAAACAGATACCTACGCGCTTTTTTAAAATGCACCGAAGGCGAAGTTTAGAATTTTTTGCAATTGTTTACAAGTTTTACTGACTGAATAAAACTGCACAAAACTAAAAATAATCAACCTTTTTTTAATTGTGAAAAAAAAAACTATTGTACAGTTTAAAGAATTTTACGCAAATTATCATTGAGACACTACCTGTTTGTTAGGTTTGGGCCTTCAGGCTACGTGATATGTGCAAACGTACGGTTTTAACATGACTACCATAGTTAGTCGTAGCCTTATTAAAGAATATTTTTTTCTGGTTTAATTTGTCCTATGAGTTGTTTAACACTTTTAGTAAAAATAGGAAAATGTATAAATACAAGTAGGTATTATTGAAAAATCGTTAAAGACAAAAAAAAAAGTTACATTTTTTAATAAAGTACTTGTCGGTATTCATTATAATAACTATAAGCAACAAGTATTTATAATATTACCTTATTTATTGAAACAATTCATTACATTTTGCTACGGTTTCATGAAAATACAGATTTAGATTTAACACCTATTTTTCTAAAATATACAGGGTGTGTGTAAATTGGCGGAAGCGCTACACGTGACGAAGTTCTTCGTAAAATTCCAAGTCGAAAATATTGATGCAAAAACGTTGTACCATGCTTCCTATGGCCTCAGGAATCATTTAGAGAAACAAAAAATTGGCAACATTGCATTGCATTGATTTGCGTTTGGACATTTTTTAATCAGCATTTTTTACTTAGGTTTTTATAAAATTTGTTCGAACTGAAGGCCTTCAGTTCGTAAACATAGCTGCAAACTTTTAGGTATCGTCCAACACAAACTAGAAATAATTACGAGAAGAACAGAGATGACAGGACAATGTTGCCATGTGTATTATTTTTATTCAAATCAGTGATTAAGATATTTTCAACTCGAATTTTTGAAAGAAAAAACACAATATCTAGGAATAATAATATTCGAAATTTATTTTTATTCCAAATCGCAGCTTTATCATTAAAAAATATTGAATAACAACGCCTTTTAAAGGACTAAATGTCAAAACTTTGAGGACCTCTTGCAGACACAGCAAGCATGGTACAACATTTTCGTATCAAGATTTTCGGCTTGGAATTTTACAAAGAACATCTCCACGTGTAGCGCTTCCGCCAATTTATACACACCCTGTATAGAAAGCTAATAAACCGAAACATAATTTTGATTTTATAGTAGTCTAAACTTTCAAAATTCAAAAGCCCATATGATTTTATTTATTAAAATTCTTAAAGAAACGTGGGCAGAATGGAGTGTTTAGCGTATTGGACTTTTATTTTACATCAAATAAAGCAATATTTTCGTTTTTGTGATATCAGTCCCTTTATTAACAAATAAAAAAGTGTAAACGATTTTTGGATAACAATTAAGTGGTTCTTGGACAAGTACCCCCTGGGCAATAACCCCCGGACATTAACATCCGGACAATAACCCCCCGTACAAATAACTCCCGGACAAATAACCCCCGCGCAAATAACCCCCCGTGTAAAAAAACGGACAATTAACCCCCCATGCAAAAAAAAAACTCCAGCGACTCACTTGAAATATCGGTAAATTATAACGGTCGGAGTGTAAAGTATTAAAGTTGCAATTAAAAAAAAAATTGAAGACAGAATAACACTATATTTACTTATTTAAATACAAATATTTTACCATCATGTTTACTAATTTTAATCCTAATCCTATGATATTAACTTAATTCCAAATCGCTGCATGATGGCCATAACAGTGAAAATTTTTTCGTTGAAAGACAATACCCAAAGAAGATTAAATAATTATTATGCCTTAATTTCTTTTTTTTGCAACTCTATCACTTTACATTGCGGCAATTATGATCTACCGATATTTCAAGTTAGTCGTTAGGTTTTTTTTTTTGCATGGGTGGTTCTTTGTCCGGGGGTTATTTTTCCGAGGGTTATTGTCCAGGGGGTAATTGTCCTGTTACCCAATTTAGTAATTATAATTCAGAAATATGCAAGTTAAAAGAAACACATAAAATTTGTCCCGTTTTGCCCCGTAGGTGGTGCATGATGGGTACTTTTTTTTATAATATAATACGAAATGTAAACTTTTCTCTAATAGAAAATCATTTTTACAATAAACGCAAATGTGTAACAGCATCGTCTACATCACTTTCAACTCTAGCACAAGAGTTGTAGGCATGGGCCCACATGGGCCCATCTAAAATGGTTTAGACAAAAAACATCTAAGTTGCCATGGAGAAGTGCTTCCGAATTGTCTATATTTTAAAAAATGTAGGAAATAGGGCAAAAAACGAAAATCTATTTTTTCAGTTTTTTTAGATAACTTAAGACCGCTATGAAAATTTTCTTTACATATATTTGATGAGCATCTAATTTCGCAACGTTGCCCTAATTTAACCGACCTCGTAGCTCTTAAGATAAGCGAGATCCCCATGCATTTACTCGAATTTGGGACACCCTGTATAGTGCAGGTAAACTGCGCCACTTCCGGGCAAAATAAAGGATGTATCGCGTTGTGCCCCACTACCTTGTTATGCCTCATGCTTCCCTACACGTAATTTCTTTTTTAATCAAAAATTACTGGCTTTACATAGAACTTCTGTATTATTTAGATTAGAAAAAACATTTTTTTTAGTCTACAGCCAACTATAATGCCATTTAAAAAAATTTAAATTTGATCGGTGTCTTCCATTCGACTTTCAGAAAATTTAGTTTCTTAATCATATACTGAACGCAAACATTTTTTGATTTCTTGAAGCGTCCCTAATTTTCAGTAATTTTGTTACACCTGCTGCACTGCACAGACAATTTTGTAATATGGATCAAGAAATGAGTGGCGATGCGACAACCGTGTACACGGCTCCGTCACATCGTGGTAGTCTAAATCTAAAGTGAGAAATTCAGCTGAAATCATAACAATTTTGAGAATTGAAGCTAAGTCATTAATAGGTACCCATTAGGGTTTCTTTCCCGGGATCCCGGGATCCCGGTCCATTTTAAGCTATTTTATATTTCCCGGGAAATGCTTTTTGTCCCGGGAATTCCCGGGATTTTAAAAAAGTGTTGTTTTCGTTTATTTTGTGCTAAGATCTTTGTAATACTATTATAACTTATCAGAATTTTATGCTTAAAATGTCTTTACTAACAGTAAATTATGGAAAAACATCAAAATAATTTTTCTCTTTTAGTATGGCGCAAAGAAGCCCGGTCTCCATTACAAAGTTAATATCTTCAAAATACTTTTACAGTTTTATTTTTGTGTACCCTGATAATTCAAAGCAAAATAGCTTATAAATGAAATTTTATTGATAATAATGATGTTTCTTTGCTGGTAGATGCTCTCAAGACAATTTCACCTACATCAATAGAGACTTAGAGAGCATTTTATGCAGCAGAACTTTTTGTTAATAAATTAAGAAAAAGACTAATTGACTGAAGCACAGATCACCTCTGTTTTCTTAAATCACATTACAAAAATTCATTGTAAAAATTATATTATTGTATTCATAAATATGAAACTGCAATAGAAAGGTTATAATTCCCAAATGTATGTTTCTCTCACCAATATTATTGAATTATTTGTAATAATCATGGAGCAAAATGTATGATATATGACTTGGAGTTGTTTTTAAGTAATAAACCGCTCCCTTAATTTTTTGGGTTATTTATTTAAAAATATTGACATAATTTATTACATCCCGGGATCCCGGGAAATCCCGGGACAAGGGCCGATTTCTTCCCGGAATCCCGGGACAAGCAAAATGGTCAAATATGAGAAACCCTAGTACCCATTCTCACGTACAGTTCAGAAACTTGGACAATAAAACAAAATCTGAGAGGAATAGAGCGATGTAGACTGATCGATAAAATCAGTAACGAAAAAATTCGAAATAACTAGGAGTAAGAGATATCAAGAAAAAGATGGAGACGAATCAGTTAAGATGGCTTGGACATCTACTACGCATGCCAGAAAGTAGACACGCAAAAATAGGATGGAAAATGAAGATGGAGGGAAAAAGAAATAGAGGAAGACCAAGATTAAATTGGGAAAAAGAAGTGGGGCAGAGACTAGAAGAAAAAGGAGTCAGCTGAAGAGATTTGCCACAATTAGCTAACGGCAGACAAGAGTGGAGAAACATAACACAGAAATAGAAAAGCATACCTCGACACCGAAAGGTACCAGAGGAACCGATTAAGGAGAAGAAGGATTATGAAATTAAAAAGTATTTCGAAACTAGTCATCAAAAAGAAATAAATACAATAAGTGATTTATTAAACTTGTATTATACTTTCATGATTGTTGCAATTTTGATTATTTACAAAAATTATAGTACATAAAAAACACTTTCTTGCGTTACATCTTGACATATTTTCCACTAAATTTCTTTCTTTTTATGCGTTACGATAAAGTTCTATCTCAAAGTGTAAGCCACGCGATGGTTTCGACTCCAAACGGATTTCCACAAACTGGTCCCCCAGGCCTCCTGATTCGATGTAAGCGTTACCTCCAATGAAATCCAAATCAGTCACCTACATTAAAATAATCGATGTAATATTTTCGCTGCTACGTTTCATTTAAATATCAACATTTTTACACAACTCTTATTTTGAGGAAAAATAATAAATCTTGTAATTTTTAAATGTTTCTCTAGTTTTCTACTCAAAGGATGGCATAAGCATCAAGACGCACTGTAAAATGTATTAGTATCACGATTACCGTTTTAAAATAATTAGTAGTTTAGCACAGGGTTTTTCGACCTACAAACCTAAACCCTATTGCCTATGGCCTAAGCAGTTTGTGAAGGTGATGATAGTGGGGATCAGGCCCGGACTGGCTGTTTGGCCGTTCTGGCAAATGCCAGAAGGGCCGGTGCTCGAACGGGCTGGTCAGGGCCGGCCTGGGCTACGGGCTTAGTAAATTCGGCGCTGAAGTATAAGGAGCGCAAAATTTATGATAAAATGTGCCATTGTAACATTTGCCAGTAAACAATCTTAATGTTTTCCTGGGTCTCCGCAATACGCAATAGCGTTGTATGTTTGAATAGTCCCGATATTATCCGAAACCTAGAGCCTAGCTATAGATGGCATGTGCATGTGTAAATAGTAGTTTCATAATAATGCTTATTTTATAAAACACATTGTCTAATAATTAGATTCATAATAAATATCTTGATGCGAGTTTATTAAGTCTGTGTAAGTGATTTTCATACAGAGCTTTTAGTGGGTCCTAGAAGTTGATGCATGGTCTAAAACTAATGTTATGATGGAAAAATATCAATAAAAATTTATATGACACTAGATTTTAGCGATTTTAGAAATATTCGCTGGAGTAAAGTGCCCCTATTTTAAGTTTCAAAAAAAATTCAAGGGAAAGCGATATTTTATATTTAGTACTCCTATTATTTTTGAATTCTAACCAACTTTTTTTTGGAAATTCTTTAAAATTCTTAAAATAAGGGCACTTTACTCTTGCGAATATTTCTAAAATCGTTCAAATCTAATGTTACATGAATTTTTATTGAGTTTTTTAAAATTGTAAATAAGTTTTAGTCCATTTTTGTTAAGAAATAAATTTTTGAGGTACCGATAATAAAAAAACTTTTTCATTTGTTGCAGACTTATTGAATGTTAAAATTACTTCAAAAATTAAAGTTTTACATTTGGTTTTATTTTTAGTTCTAAATAATCTTTTCCTATCAGGTTTTTTTGTAACTCTTCAAATAAGGGCACTTTACCCTTGTGAATATTTCTGAAATCGCTAAAATCTAGTGTCGTTTGAATTTTTATGAAATTTTTTTTATCTTAAAATTTGTTTGAGTGATTGCACCAACTGTTATCAAGAATTAAAAGAAATTTTAATGAAAAACTTTTCCATGTGTTGCATACTTTTTGAATGAGAGAATGTAATGTAGCGTGAAAAATGAATAAATTAGTTATGAAAAGGGGATTTTTTTTTTAATTAAATAAATGATTTTTGATTTTTTTAATAAAAATTAAATTTGCCCAACCCTGGCGGTGGCCTTTATAATCTGAATGCCAGGGCCGGTTTTTCTTCTCAGTCCGTCTCTGGCGGGGATACGCAACCCCATTGTTATTTCACATATTAACAAAAAAACCTATAACATTTTGCTCCTAAAACATGTTCGAGTAGTATTCTCGTATAGTTAAAAGTTTCAAATATTTCAAGTTGATAAATGCCGGTTTCAGATAAAACACTTTGCAATAAAAGTATTTTAATGTCATTGCCAGTTGATTAGAATCTATACTTGTATTTAATTTAACTATCTTTAAAAACCTGCAATCATTATCAACAATTGAAATTGAATTGTACTTAGAAATATGTGATTATTTGAGTAATACACCCTTTGCACTTTATAATCATAAAAACGTTATATCAAAAAAAAACTTCATTCTGTTGCGTCTAGACCGATCCATACATATACAGGGTTCTCGTTTTTCGAGGGCCACTATGGGGATCTCGTAAACGGTAAGAGTTACGACTTCGGTTAAATTAGGGCAAAGTTGTATATTCAGGTGCTTATTAATTTGACACAAACAGAACTTATCTAGCTCTTTTAGTTTTTGAGATAAAGGGAAAAAAGTAAAAAAGTGAATTTTTGTTTTTCGTCCGTAACTTTTTCATTTGATGTCGAATTTCATTTCTGTTAAAACTTTTGTAGGGCCACTTTTTGCAAGGAATCAAAATCCCCAATTAAATTTTCCGTGCGACGTCTCGTATTTTAAAAACCATCATCAGGTCAATTTTTTCTTATGGACGCTTTATCTGATTTAAGGCCAATTTGTAGAACATTTTTTTCTGAATTCGACAATGTATAACACTCGGCACATTTTAAAAACATTTGGTAAAAATGGCAAAAACAAATATTTTATTTAAAACAAATCCTAATCGGCATGGTAAATAATTGTCTTAGTCCCTTTTTCCTTGGAAGTACGTAAGTACTCCAGCTCCGCTCCCGCTCCGCTCCGCACTCCAAACATTAATAAAATAAGTTTTTTTATTTAAAAATTTGTTTTTTAAAACAAAGCTAAAATTTTATGAGATATGTGGAAATGGACCAAAAATTACAATATTTACCCTAACAAACAAATGAAGTTCAATAAATGAACAAATTATTGATCTTCAAAAGTGAAAAAAAGAAAAAAAAGTTCTTTAAAATTTTTCAAAATTCAAATACAAAATAATGAAAATTAATATTCAGAAAAGTTACATTATAATCATTTTACTTAAAAAAAATCAAATTTAGTTTATTTATAATTTTATTAAATACTATACCCATGAGAATAATTCATAAAAAAAAAAAATTGTAGTTTATAATAGTAAAGTGGAGCAGTGGAGCAATCAAAATTATTTGCTCCGGGCTCCGCTCCCGCTCCGGGCAAAAACCCATTGCTCCACTGCTCCGCGCTCCAGCTCCGCGCTCCGCTCCAAATCCCTGGTTAAATGTGTTAACATTTTTGTAAATTTTATATGGCGATTCGCTAGTCTGATTATGCCGTCCTAGATGATCCAAACCGAACGTATCGCCGTTTAAAATTTCGTGGGGGCCCAACGATTGCTAAGAAACAGAAACAAAAATGTAAATGGTTTTAAAATTCATCACAAACATTTTATATCTCACATTTATTACCAAAAGTACAAAATAATCACGCCAAATTTGTTTTTGTTTGAAGGCGAACTATGCTGATTTACATATTAATACATACGAAGTAAGTACATATAATCTGGATAAACGAATATTCAAATGTTAATTCATCGTATTAATAGAGTTGCCAACATTGTCCTTTTGTAAAAAGAGGTTTGTGACTAAGAAAAAGTAGGTCCTCGACTTAATGACTAAAAAAAAAACGCTAAAACCGGTTTAACCGTTATTAAATTTTAGTTCATGAAAAGAAAACGAGATTTTTTGGGTGGGAACGTAAAGAAAACAAAACATTTCGTTTTCGTTCCGATTAAAAACGAACGAAATGCTTTTCGTTTTTAGTCCCGGAAAAATACACCATATGTTGCAACAAAACCTTTCCAAAACCAATTTTATACAAAAATTAATAACGCAAATGCTTTCGAGCAGGCAAATTTTAGTGATTATCTGTGGTTGTAGCTTAAAAATGTTTGTGAAGTATGTATTAAAAAATGTAACTTTGCGATACTATCAAAACGAAAGGATTATGTTCATTAGATTGATTATTTATCTGTCGATTTTCCATTAAAACAAAAAACATAGTTAAACCCTATTGTACTTGAGATATTTGTTACGTTCAATAAACTTTAGATATCTCCAATCTAAAAAATAATGAATATTGAGCAGTGTTTTGTTGACGACCGATAGATGCATGTTGATAAGATCCAGAATGTATTCTGTTTACGTAAAATATTAGCTTACAAAAGCGTTTTATTAATACTCCTCTTCTTAAACAATAGGTTTTGCAACAGCAAATCATATCTCATAAAAAATAAAATGTCCATGAGTTATTATGTAACAAAATATAATTATTGTTAACAAAAATTATAAAAAAAAAAAATTATTTGGGTAGTTGCTAATTTATCATTTTAAATAATAAATTTTATTTCTTTTTTAATTAATACAACGTATTTTCTTTATGAAATAATTCTAAAGAACGGAACAACTTTTTCTGTAATACCTTTGGAAGGTAATATAACGCTAGTTTTATTTAAAAATATTAAAAGTAGTAAAAAAAATTATAGGCCTATTTTACACATCTAGCCGCTTTTGACAAAAATAATAACAATAATAACAATAGTGGTATACAGGGTGTTTCTTAAATATTGCACAAAAATTCGGGAGGTGATTCCTTATGGAGAATAAAATTTTTTCCTTAGACGTCTCCTTTCGGAGTTACACCCCCGTAAAGAGATACGGTAAAATTAGGTTTTTATTTTATTTCTCAAATTTGGATAAATCTAGTAAAAACATATTTGGTATATGTTTTATACTGATTAGAACGCAGGGATGGAATAACGTTTTAAATCGTTACGTTATTGTATAACGTTATTTATTATTTGTTTTCGTTACATAACGTTATAAATAAAATTAAAAAATGAATTGGTATGTTATATAACCTTAAATAAATTGTGATATATAACGTTATAAAAATAATTTTTATTTCCAACTCTGGGATCTGTAAATGTAAATTTAAAATAATAGTACAAAATTACGTTGAGATATTTTATTTTAATTTTTATTTCTAAAATACAAACAAAATAGGAATATCTTCTTCTGAAAATAAAAAGATCGCCGCATAAAAATTTAATTTATAGAGAAAAACGATACAAAATAAATTTTAATGAAACGTCATCGGTTATTATAACGTTATGTTACGTTATTAAAATTTCGGTACGTTATTATATAAAAAATTACAGTTGAATTGTTATTATAACGTTATCGGGTATCGTTACGTTACGTTTCCTTCCCTTAGAAGGTTTCCTTTAGTAATATATTTTTAATTATGTTCCACCTTCACAGGGGGCCGAACTTTTTTGCAATATTTAAGAAACACCCTGTATATTTAGCGTTTGGCTAATTATTGCACAATTGTATAGTATAAACTCGGGTGCAAAAATATCGATCCGCCACGCACTTTTGAATATGAAGGCATTTTTTAAAAGTACACAGTGCATTCAAAAAGTTCCGGGACAACGCTGAGATATACGTACGTGACGTTATATGTATTCCATTGTTGAAGTTAGTTAATTTACTTCCTACTCCAAAGCATTGATTCCAAATTCGTACGATTTTTAACATCGTTACTATTTTCAAGATGGAACAGAAAGCAGCAATAAAGTTTTGTTTTAAATGTGGAAAACCCTAGTGTTTTCAATATGATCCGTCTACAAAACGTCAAATAGCAGAATTACGACAAAGTAAAAAGTGAAGACGATGCTCATCGCTTTTTTCGATTCACGGGGAATGATTCATAGTGAATTTATGCCACCAGGACAAACAGTGACTGAAGCATTCTAGCAACAGGTATTGTATTGACCACGTGATTGGTTCCTTTTGCACGACAATGCACCTTCACATTCCTCGCTTATCGTGTCGCAGTTTTTGGCGAGAAAAATGGTCACCGTGGTCTGTCATCCACCCTACTCACTCGATCTAGCTCTGACAGATTATATCCTCTTTCCAAAACTCAAAACAGCCCTTAAAGGACATTAGTTAGATGACATAAAGACGATTCAACGAAATTTGACCACCCTCCTGAAGACAATGCCACAAGAAAATTATTATCACGCCTTCCAGAGTTTATACGAGCGTTGCAAACAATGTTTTGCAAGGGAAGGGATGTACGTTGAAAATTTAAAAAATAAAATTTTATTAGTTTAAAAAATTGCGTTTTAATGGGGTCAGTCCCGGAACTTTTTAAATGCACTGTGTACTACTAAGAATAATTATAAAACGAAACATGTATCACCTAAAAGGTCATTTCGTTGCCTTTAAAATGATACCAAATAGTCGAAAATTCCTTCTCTCTCTCAAGTTTAAGGCGTTAGAACAAACGCATCCGCAATATGCGAGGTGGCTCAATGTTTTTGAACCCGAGTTTACATGTTAGTGTATAACATTAAAACTTTTCCTTTCCAAAATTGATAGGGAATTTAGTGTATTTTATAACTAAAGGCGTTTAACGTTTATTTAAAAATAAAATAAGCTTTTGGCAACAGACCGTGTTGATAGAGCAAGAAAACAAAATTAAAAAAACAATTTGTAAACGGTTTTTACAGGAGTCTACTAATTTTTATTTAATTGTTCACCTATAACACATTCTGTAATTAAATATGCTATTGCTTTAGATTTAAGGGGTCAATATTTTTTCACGAAATATCAATGGGCCATTGATTCAAGTTATAACAAAAATCAAGTAATTTTTATCTACTAAAAAGTATTTCTCGTCTAAATAATCTAATTTCTAATTTAACCAAATCTTTGCCATATATTGCTAACGCTTTTTATTCTTCAAGCTATAGCGGCCATTGTCAACGGGAACGAAGATTGTAACATATAACGCTTATTTTGGACACCCATGTTCTGAATCCAACAACTAACACAGGCCGACATTTCAGAACTTAATGAACATTGTTTTAATTTTGATAACTGTTCTTATATCATTTACATGCTCTAAATTTAAAGGAATACGAAGTTTTTCGCTATTACATCAAGTTTTTCAGCAAAATGGAAAAACAGATTAATGAGTTTTCACACAAAACAGTGTAATTTTAAAACTATTGAAACAAAACAATATTTGCATAATTTATATTAAAATTGCTGTTTCTATATAAGTAACATGCTCTGAATTCAATGGCGCACACAGATTTTCGCAAAATTAAAAAACAGATTAATGTGTCTCCAAAAAACAAAAAATATAGTCATTTATTTTTAAAAATTTGTGAACAAAATACTATTTGCATAATACTTTACATTATAATTACATATTTTAAGTACAAAGGGTTAATAAAATTACTGTTATTGTATTTTGACTGATTTCTAAATGTATCAAAGCCGGGAAACCTGGACATCAGGTAATAAGTGGCTAGCCTTCGGACCACTATGCTCGGGTCTACAAGACGTCGCGTCGTACCTACACAATTGGCGTAGCCGATCCAATTTGTTTTTTAAAAAATTGTGTAAAAACCTGATGTGATATCAAAAAACTAAAATCATATTCGTAATCAGCGCCACCGCATTAGTAAATAACACCAGTCAAATTCAGAACAACAAAAATCATGTCGGCCTGTGTAATTTAAAACCTAATAGAGTTACAAAGTTCGATTATCTACAAAACATAGTCGTTAAAGACTTATTGATAACGAAATATCATTTTGATTCTGTGGTTGATTAAGGTTAAGTGGAAAAAATAAGGTTGTCGATTTTTATTGTTTTTAGAATCCACTTGAATTCGACCTCGATTTTGTAACAAAAGTTTTCATCGTCATTCTAAAAGTACAAAATTAATGATTTGAGATTATGACAAGTCTCATTAGCTTAATTATTTAATTTAAAAGTATTTTTTAAAAGCATAGGATGTTGGTGCAGGGTATTGCAAATTTGATGAGATTTTATGAATAAGTATTTGGTTTTATATTGTACTTGTAAAATTAAATAAAAATCTTTTAAAATTATTTCTGTAATTGTTTTAATCATAGTTACCAAGGAGGTTTCTTCGGCAATTATTCCAAATCCGCAAATTTTTGTTATTTTGAATGTGTCTTAAAAAAGTGCACGTTTTTGTTTTGTGATCTATTTTCTTATATTTAATAATAAGCCAGATATCCCCCTGGATTTGGTCCATCTTCTGTTGTATTGATAAACTCGTTTTCTGATGGCAGTTACTTCTTAACCTCTTAAGACAAGGTCCGTCAAGTTGGAGCTACAACATAACAAAAAACAAAAACTTTTAACGTCATAATTTTTTGCTCATTTTTTGCTAATTTTTGCTATACTTTTTAAATTTTTTGCTGGTCTCTTATGGGAGATAATTTAAAAAAAAAGAATTGTAACTCCAACTTTACGCTGAGTTACATTTGCTAAAAAGTCAAAATGTTTTCATGTCACAATTTTTTGCTCATTTTTTGCTAATTTTTGCTGTACTTTTTAAATTTTTTGCTGTTTGCTTTTCCAAGATATGTAGTTTTTTCATAATCATTATGTGCTACAAATAGGTGGTATTCTTGGATATACAACACGAATAACTTCGAATAACCAAAATTTACGTCAATGTTTTGTTCTAATAACACTTTCAATTTATTGATATTTAAAAGTAGTTTTGTTGCAGTTTTTGTAAAACCCATAAAGTTTCTTTACATGACTATCAGTTAAAAGGCACTCCAATAAAATTGAACAATAGGTACATAAATTCAGACCTGCAAATAACAATGCTTAAGACCCACCAGAAATAGGACTAGGTTCTTTTTGTAGAAATAAACATTTTTAGTTGACAATGTTACAACAAATAAAAAAATGTTAATACAAAAACCTAATTTTTATTCTTATGTGATGTGGGACATATGTGTCCCTTTAATGGTCTAAAGAGGGTTAAAAAGTCGTAAATAGTTTTTTTGTATGGCATGATTGTTTTAGTTGACGAGGGTTTATATGTACGTACGTTTTATTTGATTTTTAAAATTAGATGTTTGTAGCAATACATACATGAATTGTTGATACGTGTACCTGTACATATATGTTTATTTAATATATAATTAAAAGCGTTTAAAAAATATTGTTTCTTAAAAAACATCCTTCGAACCCGCAACACTGTAAACCTTCTTCTTCCATGTACTTAAGTAATTTTTTTACCAAATCTAATATAATGTTTTTAATGTAGACTTGCAATATCGCAACATCGACCAATTTTTTAGCGACTTGACATCACGGAATGATGCAAATGTCTTTGTTTTCCACTTTAAATAGAAAATATTGTTTAGTAGCTTGGTATATGTTATAATTATGTCGATTTGTTGCATTTTCTCTGAGAGACCAACCAAATATTTAAAAAATACAGCAACGATAAGCTACAAATCTTGATGTAAATAATTTTTTGCATCTCAAAGTCAAATTTCAGTTTACTAAAAAAAAAAAAAACTATTTACGACTTTTTAACCCTCTTTAGACCATTAAAGGGACACATATGTCCCACATCACATAAGAGTAAAAATTAGGTTTTTGTAGTAACATTTTTTTATTGTTGTAACATTGTCAACTAAAAATGTTTATTTCTACAAAAAGAACCTAGTCCTATTTCTGGTGGGTCTTAAGCATTGTTATTTGCAGGTCTGAATTTATGTACCTATTGTTCAATTTTATTGGAGTGCCTTAACTGATAGTCATGTAAAGAAACTTTATGGGTTTTACAAAAACTGCAACAAAACTACTTTTAAATATCAATAAATTGAAAGTGTGTATATAAGTTAACTTTATAAATTATTATAAAGTTATTAGAACAAAACTTTGACGTAAATTTTGGTTAGTCGAAGTTATTCGTGTTGTATATCCAAGAATACCACCTATTTGTAGCACATAATGATTATGAAAAAACTACATATCTTGGAAAAGCGAACAGCAAAAAATTTAAAAAGTACAGCAAAAATTAGCAAAAAATGAGCAAAAAATTGTGACATGAAAACATTTTGACTTTTTAGCAAATGTAACTCAGCGTAAAGTTGGAGTTACAATTCTTTTTTTTTAATTATCTTCTATTAGAGACCAGCAAAAAATTTAAAAAGCATAGCAAAAATTAGCAAAAAATGAGCAAAAAATTATGACGTTAAAAGTTTTTGTTTTTTGTTATGTTGTAGCTCCAACTTGACGGACCTCTTAAGACAGATGGTGGTAGTCATTCGAGCATAAACATGTCTGACTGTTGAACTACCCAGCATCCGGCAATGATTGCAATGTGACGAAATACTTGACTTCGTCGTTGCTTCTTGAGTATCTCATTATACAAGCAAATATAACGACGAACAATAAAAATCGAGGACTGTGTAGTGTGTTGCCATCAATGGTACAAGCTAAGATTCTGGAAGCAGTCGTTCGTTCATATTTTTATAGAAGACTGCAAGGGGAAATGTGACGTGATTTCAACTACACCGAACGAATTTGTAACTAGCAAATTCTGTAAAATCAACGCTGCTTTCACGGCTTAATCATCTTGTATATACTCAAATTTCCTTGTTGAGACTGTGATTTCAACGCTTTTTATTTTAATAACTTTACCGTTGAAAGCGATATATACAAGTAAAACAACCCCTCGAAAAATATTTTCACCCTCTTCAAACATTCGTAATAAAGTAACAGAAGAAAATCAAATACTGCAGCGAAATTATTAATTGTTGTCCATCCACAATTTTGGATCACTCTAGGACGCACGCCTGAAAATTTTTACACTTTCACACGGCTCGGGCCTGCGAGGCCCAGTTAGATGTAATTTTTTTAAAAATATTTTTAATATTATTTTAGTATATATTTTTGCTAATGAATACCAAACACTTTATAATACTCACTACTTAACAACTTAGAATAATGTTTTTAACAAATGTCGATTACAAAATAGTTTCTAAACCTTACATGAATTGCAAACATTATTCGAACTTTCATTACACACATTGTTTTTGCATTTGACACACACTAACATACTAATTCGGCTAATATTGGATGAGCACGTCTTGGAATGTCATGTTGGTTTTCGTTGCTTTGGTGGAATTGATATGAATTATTTCATGCACTTCTTCACACATTTTTGTAATTTAGGAGTTTGTGATCGCCTTTTCATATTTGGAATTACCAGTTCTTTTGCCAAATCTTTCAAGAAAATTCTTTTATGAGTAACGTCTGTTGTGTAATCTGAATGTTCCTTATTAAATATTATGAAGACATTTAGGGCCAAAATATCTATTACATTTAAAAAAAATTGCAATTGACCAACGCTTTGGTTGACGCTTGCAAGTGTATGTCCCTACTTTCTGATCTGTAAGATCATAGGTCGGCGAACCGGGGTAAATTACCCCAAGTGGGGTAAAAATTAAGTTCTTGGGGATAATGAGGACTCAAATGACATAAATAAAATTATATGAAAAACACGTCCTTGTTATTATTTATAATTGTATTCTCCGTATAAATATATTCAATAAACCTTTCGAATTTAAATAAACTATGATTTTCTTTTTTATTCTTGAGGCTTTCGCGGCCGTTATCCATAATACAATCTTGGTTTCCGGGTTTGGAACCGCGTCTTCTATATTTAGAAGTAGTTGACGTTTCGACCATTGTGTCTTGGTCTTTTTCAAAACGACTTATTTGTGAGGGAAGTTGCTGGGTTTATATATCCAGCTTGTGGAGGCGTGGCGTTCCGCTTGATGGATTTGTTCTGCCTCAGTGATTTTGTGATGACTGGTTTCCAGATGTTTGGGAGTTGTATGCCTGTGTCTCTGTTGTAGTTGTTTGGGTTCTTGATGATTTCCAATGATTCTCGATATAATCTTGGCCAGAAATGGTTTGCGCGGGCCAGTAGTTTTGTTTCTCTGAAGAAGATGTTGTGTCCTGTACCCTGGGCGTGTTCTGCTACCGCTGATTTATCGACTTGTTTTCTTGTTGTTTGTCCTTCGTGTTCTTTGAGACGCGTTTGTATACTTCTACCAGTTTGTCCTATGTATACTTTTCCACAGGAGCAAGGTATGCTATATCTTCCCGCGTGGTGTAGTCCTGTGTCGTGTGTTCTTCTTAATTTATTCGAGAGCTTCAAAGGAGCGTTGAAAACGGTTTTGATTTTATGTTTTTGTAGAAGCTTTGATATTTTGTTAGTCACTCTGCTGATGTAGGGCAAGTAAGTCGTAGCGATGTATTCTTTCTTTTCTTTTCCTTCTTTTGGCGTGGCATGTTTTTGTATGGTACGAAGTATTTGTTTACGCTGGTAACCGTTTTCTTGCAGGGCTCTCGTGACCATGTTCAGTTCTTCTTTGATGTTTTCTGGTGTGCATATCTCTTTAGCCCTATGAGTATTAATGTGTTGATCACCGATTGTTTTTGGGCCGGGTGGTGATGTGATGCAGCATTTAGATATCGGTTGGTATGGGTCGGTTTACTTTATTTTTTTTTGTCTTCTATAATACTTGATGTATTTAATGCATACTGCTACGCAAAGCAACATTTTTTTTAGGCACATAACTAACCATTTTAATATTTTGGTAAAATCGAAATAATGATGATAGAAGAGGCCTATTCTTGTCTTCTTTCATTTCTTTAGGTACATCACGTTTATATTTTCCTAATTGTACCTACAACAGTGATTTGCTTGTCTAATAAGTATTTTGTAAGTTCTAAACTCATAACAAAGTTGTCTTTTGTAAGATTGAAGCCAGTATTATGAATTGTACGCTTACAATTTCGAATCCATTTTTTTGTGTAGCTTCTCCAGGCTGGCTTCCCACATACACAGTTCCATCAATAGCAAAACCGGAAACAGATTTAAATATCCATACATGTTTTAAACATATTTTGCCAAAACTGTGTTGTTACTTGTCATAAGTTGTTATTAAGCTATGGGCCTCTCAAGCCCTTGATGTGTGAATAATTACATAACTTATTAAAATCTAATCGCTATTTTATGGATGCACTGCCATTACTTTATATGCCGTTGTTCACGATTAAAAACATGCAAACATGGTATTGTAGATTGATGTATTAACAACTTCAACTTATGATAAAAAACACAAGACTGCAGCATCTACAGAGAAAAAATGGAGGTGTGCGGTATTAGGCACATGGGCGATAATAAGCTCAGTTCCCTTAATTAATACTGCTACATACATTAACTATAATGTGTCGTCAAATGTCAGCTTTAAAAATGCACATATCTAAACTTTTAAATGTCTTGTCCAAATGCGTAACTTTGTGCTTGTTTTAAAAATGTGTCTTTTTTGGGAAAAAAATGTATTGTTTTTATGACCAATTCTATGTGCAAAGAAGTCTGTAAAGAACTGCACAATATATTTAACGTTTCTCAAAATCTCTGGATACTTAAAGGCATTACTTGAAAAGTTAATTCAAATTTAAAACGTCACAATATTTAAAATTACATACAATATTGGTTGAAAATCGTCCCATGTATTTTTAAATTATGTGAATTTTCTATTCTTCCAAATTATTTATTTACTGAATTTTAAAGAACTATAAATTCGCTGCGATCAAAATTATCAAATAAATCAAAAATGTTTTTTCGAACATCATATTCAGCAAGAACCTTCAGTAAAGTTTCATTGTCAGCAATAAAACTGCTTTTACATATATCTCGATTTTATTGGAAATAAGTATTGTAGTCTTGGGCAAACTTTAACCTCTTTTATGTATACGACGAATCACTCATGAATATCTTGATCTGTTTCAGATTTCTCGAATTTATAATAAGGATATATAAAGTGCTTCGACGACATACTTTGCTGAACGAATTTGTTCAAAAATCTTTCTGAATTTTTCGAAAACCATATAGGCAAATAACTGAATTTAATAATCCTAATTCATACGAACTACAATTATTTTTCATGTTACAAAATTACGAAAGCTAATGCCTTAAGGTAAAATAATTATGGGAACATTAAACGATTTTGCTGTTTTAAAAAATGTTTATCTGCAAACAGCCAATATCTTTTATCATTTTCACAATGATTTAGTTTAACATGGTTATATTTTTGCTACACCTTCTCCACATATTTTTTTTATTTACGAATAAAATCCTTTAAAAATATAAAACTTTGTTTTTTAAATTTACTTTTGTCGATTTCGTTACATCCAGATTTTTTTGACTCAGCCACGACATACATTTTAAGTTAAGCTAAAAAATTCTCAACACTACCCACAAAAAGTTTTGAGTTGAATAATTAGCTTTTCAGATTTAAAAAAAAAAAAACTTTTATATTTCACATTAATTAGTATAACAGTAGGGGAGGCCGGGGATCAAAGTAACACGGGTAGGTTGTAAAAGTGCTTATAGTATCTTTAATTTTTGTTAAATGTCGTCCTAAGCGCTTGTGCAATGTTCATTTGCATCCTCCTCCCTACCAACATTGCTAGTTTTCATCTGCCATAGAGGTAAGTTTTTGGCAGCCAGTCACTATTTTCCGCCTAAATTTAATGCGTTGTGTCACCGGCAGGGTCGTTCACAGAAAATCGGGGCCCCGGGAAAGCAATAGACAACGGGCCCCCCTTTTCTCTAAAAAAGGTATAAATTTAGGACTCGCATTTTGATATACAGGGTGATCCATATAGAAGGGCCACTATTGGGATCTTGTAAACGGTAAGAGCTACAAAGAAGTTAAAAATAAACAAATTGACAAATATTAAAACAAACGAATGCTTTAATTTTACAGTGAGTAAAAAACTATGTTTGTATCAAGTTTAACCAAGTTATTAACGATTAAAAAATGCCCATTTTAATTTTTGTTAATTATCTAGCGTGCCATGGAACTTTTTTAAAACATTAAAGCATCACTGAATAGGTTTCAGAAAAGGGAACAATTTTTCTAATTTAAACTTCTTTGTATCTTTTACGGGGAAAGAAGAGGACAAAACAATCTACAAACAGAAAAGAGATGAAGCCAAACAAGAAGTGAAAAAAGCTAAAGCCAAAAGCTGGGAGAAGTTCGGAGAAGAGATAGAGAGGGATTACCATACAAACAAAAGTAACTTTTGGAAAACAATAATAAACCTAAAAAGAAATAAAAACGAACAAATATGGAACATAGAAGATCAAAACAGGGAACTCAAAACAGAAACAGAAGAAATACTAGAAGTGTGGAGTAAATACTACGAAGAGAAATTTAAAAATAACAAAAGCCAACACCCAAACGCACTAGAAATAGCAAACACAGACAACGAAAAAGAGGAAGACCGAGCGGAAAATGTAATATTACAAGAAGAAGTAGCCCAGATAAAGAGACTGCTAAAAACAGGCAAGGCAGTAGGGAGTGATGAAATAGTGCCAGAATTAATAAAATGGGGAGGGGAAGCAATGGAAAAATGGCTAACAAGGCTGTTCCGTAAAGCATGGACAGAAAATAAGATACCCGAAGACTGGGAGAAAAATGTAATTATACCGCTATACAAAAAAGGAAACAAAAGTAAATGCGAAAACTATAGAGCGATATGCCTAGCCTCAACCTTGTATAAAATGTACACTAAAATACTTGAGAGGAAACTAAGAAATGAAGTGGAGAAGAAAATGGAAGTAGAGCAGGCAGCCTTTATAAAAGGAAAACAAACGCAAGATCACATAAGTGTAATTAGAAAACTAACTGAAAGAGCAAACGAACAACGGAAAAAACTATATTTAGCATTCGTGGACCTGAAAGCAGCATTCGACACAGTACCAAGAGAAAGATTGTGGAACTGCTTAGAAGAACTGAAGGTCACGGAAAAACTCACCAAGGCCATAAAAAGTGTATACAGAAAAGTTATAGCGGAAGTACGAATAAAAGGCAAAAGCTCCAGAAAATTTACACTACAAAGAGGAATCAAACAGGGTGATAGCCTAAGCCCCCTATTATTCAATATTTATATGGACAAAATACTGAAGACCTGTAAAAAAAATACGCCGAAAGTAACAGTCGGATTCAAAGATCTTTGGCCCATCCAGATACAGTGCCCTACTATATGCAGACGATATAATAATAGTGGAGGAAAATAGAGAAGACATACAAAAATCCTTGAACCAGTGGAACGAAACGATACAACAAATGGGAATGGAAATAAACACAGGGAAAACAAAAATAATGAAAATAAACGATGATGACCAGCAAAACATCAAATGTGGAGACGACGTACTGGAGCAAGTCTCGACCATAGAGTACTTAGGAACGAAAATTAGCGAAGATGGGAAAATTGACGCAGAAATCCTAAACAGAACCAGAAAAAACACGAGAATTTACTACCAACTAAACAAAACTATCCTTGGGAAAAAAGAAATTAGTGCACAAACAAAAACCAGAATATACAACACGGTCGTAATTCCAACTATGCTGTATGGTAGTGAAACATGGCCACTAACATCTAAACATGAGAAAAGAATAACGGCAGCAGAAATGAGATTCTTAAGAAAAATAGCGGGAAAAAAAAGAGATAAGTGCAAAAATAAAGACATCCAGAATAACCTACAACAAAAACAAATAACCCAGAATATCGAAGAAAAACAATTAAAATGGTACGGACACGTGCAGAGGATGCCGCCAGAATCTATGACAAAAAAAATAACAGAAAGTAGGAGGTATGGGAAAAGGCGGGTAAGGAAGGCCAACAGCTAACATGGAAAACAGGATAGAACAAATAGCCCGTGAAAGAGGGAAAACAGTTGGGGAGTTGAGAGCGATGACGGCAGACAAAAAGATCTGGAAAAGCTGGGTGGAGAACCACCAAAAGCCGACGCCGTGAGGCATAAGGTTTAGTAAAAGAAGAAGAAGAAGAAGAAGTATCTTTTACCGTTTACTACATCCCAATAGTGGCCTGCACTTCTATGTGGACCACCGTGTGTAGACTATGTAATTCTGTATAAAAAATACGAAAGAAAAATATTTAAAGCAAAATGTTTAATATAAAATAAAAGCCAAGTCTCTAGGGTTCTTTGGCTGTGGCTACATGTTTTTCTTTCTCTTTTTTGTTTTTACTCTTCTGGGATCCAGAATTTATTTTGATAATATTTCAACTTAATTTTATATAAATTAAATTTTATTCAATATTCGTTTATAGTAATAATCATAATCTATTATTAAAGAAAACTATATAACACTCCATTGTACATCAATAGTCATTAAGATAATAAACAATGTAATCGGGGCCGTCGTGAGGGTCTACCATATTTTCGTAAAGTCAAACCGGGACCCGACGATCTTTTTTTTTTAACACAAATAAATTGGCACAAAAAAGTGGGGGGAGGAGACAAAATGCGCCGCAAGCAATTTTTTTTTAATTTTAAAAGATCAAACGTGTTTTAATGCCAAATTAAATAATGTAGATTGTAGAGTACATACTTTATCATCCAAAATTGCAGTTTTATGGCAAAATCTTCTGATTTTTTTTATCAGATCGCCCCTCACTCCTCACAAACTTATTTTTAATAAAGGTAACAACTTTCACTAATAATATCTATTGAGGTAAAGGATATATAAACATAATATTGCCATAAATTTTAAAAAAGTAAAACCATTTCGGTCAAAAATTTAAAAAAAAAACTGAAAACAGCTTGCGTTTTAAATTTATTTTATTTTATTCGTCGCTCTTCTCATAAATTTTAACAGTATTTGTAAACAAAACATTGTGTATAAACTCGAATCGGGGCCCCCTTCGCAACACCGGGCCCCGGGAATTAGTACCGTCTCACCCCACTTTTATAGGCCCTGGTCACCAGTCGAGTGACTTTAAGCGATCTCTAAGAGAGAAACCAAAAAGTACCTAGATATACCTAGATCTAAATTTTGTTGGCTATTGGTGGATGCAATACAATTTGACGTTGGAATCGTGGTTAATTGTGGATTCCTCCAAATTGTTTTGTGTACACTTGGGGTCAAAAGTAACTCCAATCAATGTTTTCACTTGCAAATGTTCACTCTTAACACATAATTGGTGGTTTTCTTCGTAGATGAGAACATACAAAACTTGTCGGATTAATTTTCCAATTTGTTGTATCTTTTTGTTACACATTTTTGAGTATTGATAATGTTCACTTATCATTTTGTATAGTACCAAAGAATTTTTTTTAAATTTTTTAATTTTGCTAATGTGTATTTTGGAATCAAATATTAATTATGTTGATGAATACTAATATATTTACTCAATACTTATGAGCTGTGTCAATTATTTTGCCGTTACAACTTACCCCGATCATTGTTACTTTTAGCCCCAACGTTCAGGTTGGAAATAACAGCTGTATTACTACAGAAAAATACATTTTTTTCACATATGCTTTACGAAACAATCAATTATTAAATCAATTTGGGTGTAAAAAAGTTGTTATATTTTATGAGAAATAAATAAAAACAAAAACAAAATCACTTTCATCCCCGTTCTCCCCCACTGTAGGGTCGTGACAATAATGAATATAAAACTGTAACAATTTTTAACGCTCTTTATGCAGGTTTTTATTATTTTAAACCAATTACATTACTTATTGATTCATGATTATGTGTTATAAATATTTCACTCTATGTCACTGTATATTTCAATAACATAATCTAATCCTTCGGAAACTGCAGATTCAAATTTTAAGGTAATGAATTGTTGCATCAGTCCACCATTTTCCGTGTACACATTTCCACCAAAAGTAGGATTTTGATTAATTACCTGCGGGAAAAACAATCACAGTTTTAAAATTGTCTGTACGGTACTGCACATTCATTTTAATAACTATCGTTACGGGGAGTGCGATCATGGCCAGATATAAGGGTGTGCAGAGTGTGCACCGCACACGGCTCCGCGCCCAGTCGGGCCCCGCGCTAGCCGTGTGCGAAAATAAATGCGGGGCCGCATGTTACTACCCGCGCTAGCCGTATTTCTTGGTATGGACAAAATGAGGGCGTGGCCCTTTATCAAAATATTAGGCCCCGCACTTATTTTCGCACACGGCCCCGCAAACTGTAGGACCGGCTCTGGGTGCTATGCACCCAAGCTTATTGACTCACTTAGTAGATGATCGAGGGTGTTAAAATAAAATCATACTTACCGAAATACAAGTAATAGGGGCTGGCAAATATCCAGTTGTTGGATACCTCTTCACGACATCTTGTACTTGCAAACAACGGCCGCAGACGTGAATTGTCTCATTATAGATTAACTCTTTTCTGAAAGAACAGCGATTGCAAAGTGTGTGAAACTCCAGTACTAATACTTACTCGACATCGGGGTTAACACATTCGTCAAGATCGGTGGCTAAAGTGTTCTGTGATTGACTAGAACATGCCACAACCAGAACAGCAACTGCGAAAATTATTCTAAAAATCGCCATGATAACCGTGTTTTTGAAAATGTAAACCGACACAGAATTTATATTACTTTTCCTTATCTACGTTTATCTAGCTTGTTGTTTATCCCACTTTATTTAGACTAATTTAGTAAAAGGGAAATGTTTATTTGCTAACATCATAACGTAAACATTTCGGATTTTTAATTGAAATAGAAGGTGTTTTAGACCAGCGGTTCTTAACCTTTTAGTAGTCGCGGCCCCCTAAATATCCTAAAATATTTTTGCAGCTCCCTACTTTGTAGTAACAATGATTATTACGATGGTTCTAGCGCAACTTCCGGACAATAACCCCCTGTTTAAAAACCTTTCCGTGTAAGTACCTTCCGTGACAATTATCCCCTTGTGCAAAAATGCAGGGGGTAATTGTCCTGTTACGTTCTTCGATGTAATGAAAAAAACAGTCTTTGCAAATCTAAAGCATGTACAGTGTGGTCTATTTTCGATGCCCATACAGGGTATCTCGGTTATTATCAGAGATAGAAAAAAAGTAAATACATAAACTCAATTTATTTTTTCGAGAGAAATTTATTGCCGCAAACAGATTTTTAATATCTTTTTTAATTTTCGAAATATAGCCAAAAACCGATTTTTGGCACTTTTCAAAAATGTTAAATATCTCGTTTAAACGAGAAGATAGAAAAAAACTTTAAAGACATTTTTCGCATGATTTTTTGTGCTTAATAAGATAGCGATGTTCAATTGTTTTTTACTCATATTAATGCCGATATATTACACCTAACTTTCTTATTTTAAATGGCATATGGTTGTCATTTAAAATAAGAAAGTTAGGTGTAATATATCAATATTTGTATGAGTAAAAAAAAATTGAACATCGCCATCTTATTAAGGACAAAAAACCATGCAAAAAATGTCTTTAAAGTTTTTTTCTATCTTCTCGTTTAAACGAGATATTTAACATTTTTGAAAAGAGCCAAAAATGGTGTTGGCTTAATTTCGAGTATCAAAAAAGACATCAAAAATGTTTACATTGTTTACATTTGAGACCTACCTATCCGACTGTTACAATAAAAAATTGAAATTACGATCAACAAAAAAAACAGCAGGTTTTTTCTCTGCTATTATCGATTGTAGCGCCCCCTATGGTGGGATTTCGCTCAAACTTATGCATAAGAATACGCTTGCCTATTGTAAAATACGTGCCAAATATAAATGTTGTAGGTCAAAGCGTTCTTGATTTATCAATAAAACGACAATTTTTCATCCCCTCTTCATGGGGCTGTAACAACGACGCAACTTTCTATAAGACATGATGGGCTAAATCCAGAGCTGGGCAATGCTTGAATGCTTACTACTTGCAATAATTTTTTAAGCACTTTTAATGCTTCGAGCACAATGCTTGGAGCACTTTCTAAAACAGATGCTCGATGCTTAGAGCACCAAGCACTTTCTTGAACACTTGGTACTTATTAAGCACTTTAGAAAGACAGTGCTTAATAAGCATTTTTTAAATTTATATATGCTTACTGCATAGTATTTAATCCTTAACATGTATGCTACAAGACTGTTTAAATTTTAAATTTCTCTTAAGCATTTCCAAAATGCTCAATGCTTTATGCTTAATTTTTTTAAGCACTTGGGTCAGTGCTTGATGCTTTAAAGCATTTTTAAAAATCAAAGTACTTACTGCTTAATTAGATCTAGCACTTACAGAAGTGCTTGAATGCTCGGTGCTTCAAGCACTTTGGGTCGGTGCTTTGCCCAGCTCTGGCTAAATCATCCTATTTTTCAATGTAGATTCACCAGTAGAAATTATGCTACATCGTTCAGAAACATCCTGTATAATTTTTTAAATATTTGATTTAATAATAATTTATTTGTTCTCTTTATAATAAACAAAACAAAACAATTCTTACAAATTGACAGGAAAATATACAGGGTGACTGATTGAGACCGGTACTTAAAAATATATGAAGAATGAAAAAGGGTATGCATCTGAAATTTTGGTTATGACCATAATGCCATCTGTTCTGTTTATTGAAAATATTTTCAAGATGGCGACACTTCCGGAAATACCGGAAGTTGTCGTAACTTTCTTATTTCAAAATATATACCTAAATGCAGTAGTTTTTTAGATTTTTAGACTTTTTTGAAAATTTTTTGTTTTTCATCGTCATGCTTAATATTATTTAACGCCGTAATTTTTGGAGGAAAAACGCTTAAATTTAGAACATGCCTAGAAGAAACCTTGGAGTACATCCTGGAATGTTAGCAATCGATACATTACTTACAGGGTGTCCAAAATTTAATTTTCTTTTAATACAACTTCAGACCACTAAAACTCTTTTTTTTTTACATACAATGCCCAAACTTTTTTTTCATTTTCTAATGCAAAATTACATTCTGCATCAATTTGTATTAGCGTTTTCTATACCTATCTGCAACAATTTTCTAGTTATTAAGAATTTTTGATAAAGTTAAGAGAAATTGCAACTTTTTTAAATAGTAAGCCTTGGAAATGACAACTGATGCCAATATTAATAGCTGTAAACCACTTTTATTGCGTTTGTCTGAAGTATCCATGAAAATGGAAAATCAAGAGTAAAATGATTGCCCTTAGGTATAGGAAATGCTAATAAAAGTCCCTCTAAAATAACGTTTTGAATCCGAAAATGCAATAAATAATAGACCACTGTATTTGAAATAAGAAAATAGACGTCAACTTCCGGTATTTTCGGAAGTGTCGCCATATTGAAAATATTTTCAATAAACAGATCAGATGCCATTATGGTCATAACCAAAATTTCAGATCCATACCGTTTTTTATTCTTCATATATTTTTAAGTGCCGGTCTCAATCAATCACCCTGTATTGCTTGAAAAAAATAATGAATTATGTATTTGGTTATATTATTTCAATTTTTAAGATTTCAATATTTTAAACAGGTAAAACGTTTTATAAATTTTTCGAGGCCTCCCTTAAAATCTCTCACGACCGCCCCCCGCCCCCGGTTAAGAATCGCTGTTAGACAATCAGCTCAATTAATAAAAAATACTGGCTCATAGAAGCATGTGTGTCATGTTTTTTTACCGGGTTTTTTCAAATTTTAAAGTAGTAATTGACATGTAAAATACCCTGAAAAATTTTCATTTTAGTTCTTGCAAAATAATTAAAACTACCTACAGTTTTTTCTAAAAACGTACTAATTTTGCTTGAATTACTAAGTAATTCGTTCATGTAATACAAAAAAAATTAGTAAAAATTGCTTCTTTTTTATTAAGAATCCCTTGTAAAAATGCTTAATCAGTTTCCTCATCAGTTATCTTATTATTTATTTATTTACACACTAGTAGCTGTACGTGAGTAAATAAATGAATAAAAAGAAGGGCACTGGCGAAGAGACGAGAGTTTCAAAAGACATCTAGCACTTTTGTAAAAGAATCTTAATGATTTAATTATTAATTATTTTTGTTATAACCTATGTACAATTTGCAATGTAGTCGAATATTTACAACGACTTTCAATAACTTAGACAACAAAAAGGTGCATTAAAATTATCATCGATTAATGCTAGCAATTTTATTTACAATCGTTAATTGGTAGATCATATCTAACATCCTTAACAGCTCTCCTTTTTTTTTAATGCGCAATTAGTTAATTGCGTGCAAAATTTGTCACGATGGAATTAGCAGATAACGACAGAATCGTTTTAAATAAACAATATAATTAGCTATACTTGCGTAATAACAAACGAAATGGGCGGACTGATACCAACAAAACAATATTATCTTAAACTCTATACTTGTAGATGTTGTTTCAAAACTAGGACAGATCTTTTAGATTTTAGACCGACAATTAAATTGTTGATTACGATCGCAATAAATGATTAAATAATAAAGCTGACTTGTTTGTAAATTTGGAATTTCCCATGGGGAATCACAGTTATTATGAAAGCTAAATCATGAGCTTAAATTTGGCAAAATTTTGAAATTTTGTGCTGATTTACAATATCAAACAAGATTTCAAAATTCTGTCAGTAGCAGGCAGGGCTGCGGAGTCGGTAAAAAAAAAGTCGACTCCGACTCCGACTCCGATTTTAGTAGTTCGACTCCGACTCCGACAAAATTAAATACTGGGACATTTTATGGAGTAATATAAGAAACAAAAAGAAATATAAAAAAATTATTTAAAATTTGAGCTTAAATTTTGCGGCAAGGACCATCTCGCAATTTTTTGTTGTACCCGGAGTCGGAGTCGGAAAAAATGTACCGACTCCGACTCCACTGACCAGAAATTCCTTCTAAACTCCGACTCCGACTCCGACTCCACAGCCCTGATAGCAAGTACATAATAGTTATTTATGTATCAAGGCCAAAAAGTGTAACTTTTTCGGCCGCGTCTGGTTTGCAAACAGGCAAGGCCGAAAAAGTACGTTTTGGCCGAGGTGCATATTACATTTTTTGTGTGATCGAATTAAAAACAATTTAACTTTTTAGTAATTTTCAAAATTATAGGTTAGAAACTACGTGACATTCTGTCACTGACAAATCGTGACGTGTGTACTGCTTTACCGGCCCTCTCCTTAGAAACGGCCGTAAAAGTTACTTTTTCGGCCGTTGCTAAGGGTAACGGCCTGAAAAGTAACTTTTACGGCCGTTGCTAAGGATAGAGCCGGTAATGCAGTACTTTATAGTTGCTAACGCGTCCGTCAAACAGCTGTCTCTAGTACGATCGCACAAAAATAAAATTATTTTATTTTTCCTGGCGATGTCCTGCTGTTGGCAATTTTTTATTGTTAAATTTAAATAAAACTGTAGGTTGGGCAAATTTCGATGTTTTCATAGGGAATCTCGGTTACTATAAGAGATATCGAAAAACGGAACAAGCTTTCTTGATCTCCTTTTTCGTGAAATAGTTAATGGTGAAAACTTGGTTATCGTCTTTTTCGACTTTTTGTTTTATGACTATATCTCGCTTGTTTATGAAAATAAAGAAAAATAATTTGACGTTCTACAGGCACTTTTTTAATAGGAATGCACTGGCGTGGACAATTTTTCAAAAAAAATCAAAATTCGAGTTGTGACATAAAGTTGTATTTTTTTAAATAGAACCCATAATAGGAGAAAGGGGATTTTTTCCCCATTCCAATAATATGTATCATGTGGGGTCGATTTGTTAATTTTCCTTACGTTATAGCAAAAATTATGTAATTTTTTATATTTTATTGTTTTCTAGACATAGGCGGCGCGTCGGGGGGGCCTGGGGGGCCCAGGCCCCCCCACTTTTTTCAAATCAAAACTTCACAGACTAGGACATTTTTTTCTGCACAACTTTATATAGTATAAAAATCATATATTCGTATATCGTATTTACAATTTAGCATTAGCAATTAGTGATTTTTACATTGGTTGGTGCGTTGGGGTAGGGTACATCAACAATAAGGGTTTCAACAATAATAGTTTTTTAATATTTTGGAACTTTAAAAATTATTTTTGTTAAATAATATCTACTTATTTTGTTTTTGTTACTTAACAAATATTTATAATAAAGTGTTTGATATTTTGGAGCTTCAGATATTATTTTTGTTAAATAATGCCTATTATATATTTTTAACTTAATGTGGTTTATTATAAAGCACTATTAAGGTAAACCCAGTTTTTTTTTAAATATAAAGTGTAGGTTATGTACATGGATAAGTTGTGCCCCCCCACTTTTTTAGGTCACGCGCCGCCACTGTTTCTAGTAGTAGGGTTATGTCATTAGAAATATACCTGGTAAAACAAACTGTCATTCTGTTGTTTTAACGATAATTTGACAGGAATAATCACGTTTAATTGTTGATTGTTTATATTTTTGTACCTTAACAACACGAAATGGCTTACGAATATTACGAAAAGTATGACATGTTGGAATGTTCTATTCAAAGTAATAATAGTTCTCAAGCTGCAAGTGAAACTTATTTTAATCGTTACCCATAAAAAAGACAACCTAATAAATCTATTTTTTGAAGATTAAAACAAAATCTCATTAATTGTGGGATATTTAACAAACCCAGAACAAAGTAATACAAAATTAGATATAGTAAAGAGGCGTATTTTTTTAAATAATAAAATCACTTCTTAAGCCGCGTACTGACCAAAATGAGTTCGCGAACTCGGTTCGCGCACTCGGTTCGCGAACTCGGTTCGCGAACACGGTTCGGGAACTCGGTTCGCGCACTCAGTTTGCGAACTCTCGTCCATACCAGGTTCGCAAACACGTCCACATCAAAACATTATTGTGTTCGTAACAGCTCCAAAACAGTTGGTAAAGGGTTTGCGTTTTGTAAATAATTATGTCTTCAAGCTTAGGGCTTATCGATGATAAACACCAACCACAAATAACGTGTGCAGTCAGTAATTGAGGTTATGGCAGGCACGAGTTCGCGAACAGCCCCTTTGATGTACCGCCTCAAGAGCGAACTCTGCCCGAACTGGCGAGCTACTCGCGAGCTGTTCGCGAACTGTTTG
Organism: Elmis aenea; assembly: GCA_947652605.1. Classification (NCBI taxonomy): domain Eukaryota; kingdom Metazoa; phylum Arthropoda; class Insecta; order Coleoptera; family Elmidae; genus Elmis; species Elmis aenea. The sequence goes on from OX393584.1 coordinate 11,355,827, forward strand.
CATACTCCAGGTACACACCGGGTTCGCGAACAGTTCGCGAACAGTTCGCGAACCCGGTGTGTACGCGGCTTTAGAAAGAAGCTTAAGCTCGAAACTGGTAAAGCGATTCTTCCTAAAACTAAGTATTTATTAAATACATATATTTACAAGAAAAATGAATCACATAAACAATTCTATTGTTATAGTGTTATTTGTTTATAGACGTAATATATTTGTATTAACAATTCTTGTAGTTTAATAAACAAATTTTTGCTATTCGTGACAAAATTTACTAATTCGTTATATTTATTTAGTAGTGCTGATGATCTATCGATAGGTTATTGGGCGGCAATTAACTTTAGCTAAATACATAAGTTTTTTTTAAATACTTGGTATGTACTTTATATATTTCGTTCTCGTATTATTTACAAAATAATCACTTTGTGTTTAACAATATTGTACTTCACACTAAAGCAAAATTAGGCGAATATAATAGTTTCTCTAGTTCTATTGTACTTTTTTTTAAATAAATGATCATTTACTAGGAGTTCACTGCTTTGATGAACCTTTCGATTCTTTCTGTGAATAAATCGGTATTATTTTGGTGAAACAACATTAATATTGTTACAAATTTCTACTGTCTAATTCTTCGAAATAAAATTACTTAAAACATTGTGTCGGCCATCCTGACAGTAAACCAAAACTGAAAGATAATTTTTTAAGTGGGTGATTTCAAAATTGTTTCGAAAAGTGCAACCCAAAATCGATTTTTAATCTTTTCCATCGCATACTTCAAACGCAAAAATGTTTTTTTTTAGGGAAAAAAAATACAAAAAACATCTTTTCCTTACAATATCAAACTGATTTAACAACTTATTTACGACTTTTAGGCTAGCATATTTTTAATTTTTCGTTTTGTAGGTCCAAACTTGCAGTGTTATTATTTATTTTGCATAACACAAGTTCCAAAAAATGAAACAGTTGTACTCTAAGAAGTAATCTTTGATGAAACCTACGAACCTAATATGATTCTCATACAAAAAAGTAAATAAAATTGGTTTTCGTTAAATTACGATGAATTCAGTGACTTACATTATAAGACCAACTCCTTTGTGTTTATTTTTTAAATCATAATTCACAGAATGTTTTATTTAAAGTACTAATAATTCTGAAGCTGCAAGTGAAACTTATTTTAATCGTAACCTATAAAAAAGACAACCTAATAAATCTATTTTTGGAAGATTAAAACAAAATCTCATTAATTGTGGGATATTTAACAAACCCAGGACAAAGTAATACAAATTAAATATAGTGAAGAGGCTGTTCCCAATAATCATGGGCCATTTTCAAAAAAGCAGGGATAAAATAATACAAACTAGAAGATAATTCAAAAATAATCTAAAACTATTTACAATGAATTTTCAAATTGACTTTCATTATTTGCAACACATAATTCACATTGCCTTGAAACACTCTGAACTGCTTTGTAAATATGAGAATTAGAATTACTACACTGTATAAAATTTTCTCTTAGTTCGTTCATATTATTATTACTATTTTTATATAAATTGTCTTTAATGAGTCCCCAAAATGAGATTTTGTTTTAATCTTCTGAACATAGATTTATTAGATTGCCTTCTTTCTGGGTAACAATTAAAAGAAGTTTCACTTCAGAATTATTATTAATTTGAATAAAATATTCTAATTTTTCGTAATATTCGTAAGCTATTTCGTGTTTTTAAGGTACAAAAATACAAACAATTAACAATAAAACGTGATTATTTTTGTCAAATTATCGTTAAAACAACAGAATGACAGTTTGTTTTACCAGGTATATTCCTAATGACATAAGCCTACGACTAGAAAAAAATAAAATATGAAAAATTACCTAATTTTTGCTATAATGCAATGAAAATGTTTAAATCGACCCCACATGATATATATTATTGGAATCGGGAAAAATCCCCTTTCTGGTGATGCCACAGCCAACTATGGGGTCTATTTAAAATAATACCTACAACTTTACACAACTGGAATTTCGATTTTTTTTTTGAAAAATTGTCTACGCCAGTGCATTCTTATCAAAAAAGTGCCTGCAGAACCTCAAAATTATTTTTGTTTATTTTCATAAACAAGCGAGATATAGTCATAAAACGAAAAGTCGAAAAATCGACTTATCGGCAATAAGTCGAAAACAGAAGACGATAACCAATTTTCACCATCAACTTTTTCTAGAAAAAAGAGATCAAGGAAGCGGGGTCCGTTTTTTCATAACTCTTATAGTTAGGTACCGAGATTCCCTATGAAAACATCTAAATTTGCCCACCCTGTATAAGAATGTTTATTCCAGTGTTCAAGATTTCTTGATAGTGTTCATATCTCGAGAAATAAAAAATTTGCCTCTTATATTCCGCGAAATGTCGGGAATTCTCATATAATATACTATAAATAACATTTGCCGACTTAAATTTAGTTTAAAAGGTTGTATAACACTGATATGTCATTGATACTAAATTAATATATTTCATTTATTGTTTTAAGACAAAATACAATATGTAGATAAAAATATGATTGCGCAACAACATTATATGCGTGTATTGTTCAACTTTGAAATAATTTTTCAAAAAACAGCGCATCCAAAGTAGTATTGGACAGTTGAATTCGATACTTTGCAACAGAACCTGCAATAGAAAAATTACGTACATTTTGTATAGAGCAAGCCTTATTGTAGAAGTAGTTCCAAATTTGTTTTTCTTGAACCCGTTGTTTGAAATATACGAACTTCTTGTATATTAGTCCAATATTTATCAGTAACACCAGGTTTCACTTCTCTCACTTTTTCTGCACAGATAAATTTAACTGTTCTTGGAGAGACAATTCTTCATTTCCACTGATTGGAACTTCATTAACATCTTCGTCAGTATCAAACTGTTGACAACTAGCGAATAATCTATTTTACATCACTTTGACAATTTTGTAATTTTTAGTTTTCAAGACCAGTCTAAAAATATATCTTTTTCTTTACGAGCAAGGTTTTACAAAAGTTTATAAAGGGATATAATGTTATTGTTGCTTCTTTTACATATTTCTTTCTCAATGGCTCCTCACTTAGTTCATTTTTAACCTTCTCTAATTTCGAAAACGAAAAATTCAAGGCTCCTTCTGTAGTTAACGGTTATTCGAACGGGCTCTAATATATTTTATAATATTTCAGTCATATTCACGTAATCTTCCCTTCACATAGTATCCATATTTATTAAAATAAGTGCAATTTTTTTGCAGGCTTTTTAATTCGTAAAAAGAGTTTGATCATAATTTCCATGGTATTCCACCTTGTTTTACAATTCAAAAGTAGTGGCAGTTCCTTTTGTTCATATTCTTCAACATATTTTTGCAAGACAATATTTTGGATGGGAGAATTTTGAATATTTACCTTACAAATGTTAATAAAATCGATTTCCCAGAAATCAATTTCCCCCGTTTGTCGTGCTTTGCAAAAGTATGTGCAGATATTTTCGTATTGTATCCTTGATAATTTTATAAATCACTGCCTTTCTACGAGCTGAGATAAATTCAAAACGCGATTTAAAAAATTTTTGAAATTATAGGGCATGCTAAACTAATGTATATCAAAATGTGGTAACAATTTTGGAAAAATAGAACCACTCGTTTGTGCGTGCTTTGCAAAAGTATGTGCAGATATTTACCAAAGTATAATTGCGACCCTATGGGGGGGTTCTGATCCCCATTAACCCCCCCTGCCTATGCCACTGGTTCAAATGTTGTAATCATTTGTTTGGTGTAAGGTGTAAGTTAAATATAATTAAGGCCATAACACTATTATTTATAAAAATTTGGCAAATGAGCTGCATTTTGGCATTCAAAACTCAAAAACTGCACAATTTAGAACTAGGCTCTATGAAGTTCGACAACAGCAAATTAAACTACTGCATCTAATTAAAATTGACCAATAATTTTAATCAGCTATTTTTTTAAGAGGATTTTTTTTATACAAAATCGTGCCCTACAGAGAAACGTAATTTTAAAAAAACAGTATATCACTGCAATTTTGACTGCAACAGCATTACTTAAAACTATTTTTATTTTGAAGAGAAGATAAAAAAAATCTTTAGGAACTTTGTTAACAATTTAAACACAGATCAATAAAAATTAAACATTATTATTGAAGGTCACTGATAAAAATAGCAATAAATGGTATTCCAAATACTGGTTTAAAATTATTTAGCTATTAAAACTTCATTGCAGCGACATCTATCCAAAACTTTTTACTTCTGGACTCAGAAATGTTTTCTTTAATAAAATTTGTATTATACTCCTCGTAGTTAAGGAAAACTATCAATACGTGGCGCTAGATGCACTATTTTATTTAAAGCAACGTTTTTGCCCCATTTTGCAATTTGAAAACGTATTCAAACAAGTAGCGATTGTTTGTTTTTAATTTTGAATCTAATCTTTTAATGAATTAAACAATTTTTAAAAATTTTGTATTTCCCAAATGTATGTATCGTTGCCGTTTAAGGAGACATAATTTTTACGTCAGTCAAGATTACTTCATAATTTTGGAATATTACTCAAAATTGACCAAGCAATATTTTTTTTTACTCGCAATCATTTTAATACGCCCAGTTATATTATTTATAAATGTTTCCAAATACTTTAATAAAACAATTCAATACATTTCAACGTAAAAGTTTAAATAATATTTGTTTAATAAACTATATGTTTAAGGATGAAAACCTACAATACTACAAATTGGAGAAATAATATTCACAGATTATTTTTAAAAAAATAGATCTTTAAAAGCTTTCACTGAAGCTTTTAAAAAAATCTAATTTTTGGCTCATAAAGTCTTTTAATCTCTTTCTATAAAAAGATTTACTGATATGTTACCTTTAATTTTAATTTATATATCTCTCAGCTCGCAACTTAAAAACATATTTTAATCATTCAATCGCTTCTTAGAGAAAATCTTTATCAGTAACGAGATTCTTGTCTCCTCGCCAGTATATTTAGGTTTGGCTTACTTTTTGAAATAAGAAACAAACTTCTGAGGAAGGAGCGAAAACCCCGAAACTGGTAAAGACTTTGCTTAAGAAGCGATTCTTCCTAACAATTAGTATTGAGTAGACATACAGGGTGTCACACAAAAAACGCCGCAAGCTGTAACTCCGTTGTTTGTGGTCCGATTTTGATGAACAAAAAAGTAAATGAAATGGCTCGTCAAACACTATAAACTGAATTGGATTTCAATTTTTTTCAACTTCAACTTAAATGTCAAACGATAGTCAATTTTTTTTTTCAAATGGCACCATCTATTTTTTTTTTACTAATTCTGGTAGATATTTTTTTTCTGAATTCAATGATATAATAAGTTGATTTTAGTGCAAAACTAATAAGAAATAAAAAATAAAAGTTTAATAGAAATAAGTTAGGTTTCACAAAATTTTGGAAAACAAAAAAATCTTAATCAACAAATGTCATTTAAACGTCAGTGTGGTATTTTTGTTGGTCTAATTTTCTATTTTTCAACAAAAAATTTTTTGTTTGTGTCCTCGTTATCGGCGCTAATATTTTAAGTGGTGATAGAGGTCCTTTTTCTAATAAAAAAAATCTAGTAAAACTTTTACCTAAATTCAAATGCTAAGCAGGTATCAACACTCACTTGACTTTTTTACACCTCTGTATTTAAAAGACTCTGTCGCCGAAAATATCAATTTTATCGTAAAATACCTTAGGGCTTTTTAGCAGAACATGAAATTCAGTACAAAATTGGTTTTAATTATTTTTTGTCTACAGGCAATGGTTTAAAAGTTATAAAGCAGTTTATACAAAACAATGTTAAAAATTTAAAAACTTTAATTGTTTCTTAGAATTTACAACCGCTGTATCTTTAAAACGAAAGTTTGTTCAACAAAAACGGATATCAAATTTTATGGGCTACAACTTTGGTTCAGTAAAATTTTCGAAAAATCGAACCGATTTCCCGGAAAAGCTGAAAATAAGCAACAGAGTGTAAAAACCATTCCGAGAAATAATATTTTGTATTTAAAAATGCCATAGCATCGGCACTATTCATAATATTATGTATATCGTCATAATTTTCAAGGGTTTCTATGAAGTATGAAATTCTTTACGGGGTATTTACTATAAAAATGAATCACATAAATAATTCTATTGTTATAGGCTCATTTGTTTATAGACGTAATATATTTGGCTTAACAATCCTTGTAGTTTAATAAACAAATTTTTGCTATTCGTGACAAAATTTACTAATTCGTTATATTTATTTAGTAGTGCTGAAGATCTATCAATAGGTTATTGGGCTGCAATTAACTTTAGCCAAATACATAAGTTTTTTTTTAAATACTTGGTATGTACTTTATATATTTCGTTTTTGTATTATTTACAAAATATTCACTTTGTGTTTAACAATTGTACTTCACAGCCGTGCTGTAAAGCAAAATTAGCCGAGAATAATAGTTTTTCTAGTTCTATTGTACTTTTTTTAAATAAATGATCATTTACTAGGAGTTCACTGCTTTGATGAACCTTTCGATTCTCTCTGTGAATAAATCGGTATTGTTTCGGTAAAATCAACATTAATACAGTTAAAAATTTCTACTGTCAAATTCATCGAACTAAAATTACTTAAAACATTGTATCGGCCATCCTGACAGTAAACCAAAATTGAAAAATAATTTTTAAGTTAGTGATTTCAAAATTGTTTCGAAAAGTGCAATCCAAAATCGATTTTTAATGTTTTTCGTTGCATACTTCAAAAGCAAAAATGTTTTTTTTTTTAAGGAAAAAAATACAAAAAAACATATTTTCCTTACAATATCAAACTGATCGCAAAATTTAACAAACTATTTTCGATTTTTAGGCTAGCAGATTTTTAGTTTTTTCGTTTTGTAGGTCCAAACTTGCTGTATTATTATTTATTTTGCATAACATTAGTTCCACAAAATGAAACATGTTGTAGGTGCACTAAGAAGTTATCTTTGATTAAACCTACGAACCTACGATTATCATACAAAAACGTAAATAAAATTGGTTTTCGTTAAATTACTATGAATTAAGTAATGTATATTAAAAGACTAATTTCTTTTTGTTTATTCACAAAATGTTTTATCCAAAATTCAAAGTAATAATAATTATGTAGCTGTAAGTGAAACTTATTTTAAACGTTACCCATAAAAAAGACAACCTAATATATCCATTTTTAGAAAATTAAAACAAAATGTCATTAATTGTGGGACATTTAACAAACCCAGAACAAAGTAATACAAAATTAGATATAGTAAAGAGGCTGTTCCCAATAATCATTTACGATTTTCAAAAAAGCAGGAACAAAATAATACAAACTAGAAGATAATTCAAAAATATTATAAAACTATTTACAATTAATTTTCAAATTGACTTCCATTATTTGCAACACATAATTCGCATCGCATCGCATCACTCTGAACTGTGTTGTAAATATGAATATTAGAAATAGAATCAATACACTGTATAAAATTTTCTCTTAGTTCATTCATATTATGATTACTATTTTTATATAAATTGTCTTTAATGTGTCCCCAAAATGAGATTTTGTTTTAGTCTTCCAAAAACAGATTTATTAGGTAGTCTTTTTTATGGGTAACGATTAAAACATGTTTCACTTGCAGCTTCAGAATTATTATTACTTTGAATAAAACATTCTTAAATATCATACTTTTCGTAATATTCGTAAGCTATTTCGTGTTTTTAAGGTACAAAAGTATAAACAATCAACAATTTCACGTAATTATTTCTGTCAAAGTATCGTTAAAACAACAGAATGACAGTTTGTTTTACCAGTTGTATTCTTAATGACATAAGCCTACAACTAGAAAAAAATGAAATATAAAAAATTACCTAATTTTTGCTATAATGTAAGGAAAATTAATAAATCGACCCCACATCATGAATATTATTGGAGTTATCTTTGATTAAACCTACGAACCTACAATTCTCATACAAAAACCTAAATAAAATTAGTTTTTGTTAAATTATGATGAATTAAGTGATAAATATTATGAGACTAACTCCTTTGTGTTTATTTTTTAAACCATAGTTTACAATATCGTTTTATCGCTAATTTAATTGAAAATATAATGCACAAGACTTTTTTTTCTGTTCTGCTACAACTTATCCAAGGTCGTCTTATCGTTGTTTATTAATGTTAAGTCATTGATGATTAATCACATGTAGTTATAATATCAGAAACACGATCGTATGTCGTACAGTTGATAGGTTGGTGACACAGCACTAAGTTTAACTGCACGTACAATAGCAAAAGCCCACTTCATTTTTATTCACAATCCTTATTCACATACTGCAGCAACAATCTGTGATATTATATTATGTTCGACTTTCTTAAGCAACATTGAACCACATGTATTAAGAGAGAAATAATCTATCTATATATATATATATAAAAGAGCTTGTTTGTGTGTTTGTTTGTGTGTTTGTTTGTGTGTTTGTTTGTTTGTTTGTTTGTTCGCTATAGAATCCTAGGTCCGTTGACCGATTGGGACCAAATTTTGCACAGTTACTATTTAGGACCTGACGGATCAAACGCCATATAAAGAACGGCCGGAAATGCCCGGGAACGGCCAGAAACGTCCGCCGAGCGCGAGCGCGGAGCGCCAGTAATATGTAATTGAACGTTTGGGAACGTCCGCCGGGCGCGAGCGCGGAGCGCGAATAGTCTGTGATTGATAAAAGAGAATTGTAATCACCCGTGCAACGCCGGGTAAATCGCCTAGTAATAAATAAAATGAAAATTGGATCAACCTGCACTTAATTCATCTTGATCTGCTTAAGATCGTTTACAAAATTAAATTTTTAGTTTCTAGTTGTGTGCTTTAAGGCAATTAAATTATTAAGGTAAAGAGTGTTAAGGCAATATCTGCAAGGCTGGAAAAATTGAGGTTCCACTGTACATACATAATTGCTTAATATGTAACAATGGTTTTTTGGGTAGGTATATCGAATACAAATCTATAGTTAACAATTTAAAAAAATATATATATGATGTAATGTATAAAGGTATAGCATTTACTTTAACAGTCCAAACTTACACCAATTTGGCACTGGTAAATGAAAAAGTAACTACAACTACCAGAAAACCATATTATTAAAATGGCACACTCCAAATTTTTAAAAATTGAAAATCGTTTGATCTTTAACAAATGCTGGCAAATTGGTTAAAAATATCTTTAATATTTGAAAAGCAAAATATTTTCTATCATTGAAAACTCCATTTGTATTTTTTTTAAATAGGTGTAGCACAAAATTCACTAGGAAACCAATCTAATTAAATAAACAGGGTTGCGCAAAAGTGTGGAAACGGATAAATATCTACAATACTATTGCAAATATAACAATGAAATTTTGTATCTGAGCGTTATGGTTTTTTCGGATTCGATGAAAATATTAAGGTTGCAATACGACTTCCGGTTCAACCGGAAACGGACTCAAACTTTGAATATTTAAATAGAACACCCTGTATATTTTTACATTTTTGGTTTTCTCTTAAAATTTACTTTAAAAAGTGTACTAGGTTTTATTGGTCTAAAGTCAACCGTTTAAGTATCATTTACATTTTTATGGAAATTTACAGCATTTTCAATTTTTTTTAACATTTAAGTTATTTAAGAAGGCAGTAGAATTTCGTTTGAAAATTACATCAATAAATGATTAATTAACAATTTGCGCTAGCTACAATTTTAAAATATTATACAGGGTGTTCTTTGCGCTTGGTCAAACTCGTGAAACTTTAAATATCGATAACTCATTTTTCTTAGATACAACACCTATATACTATATGTATTTTTACATAGTCTTGTAGAAAATTTTATGTCTTTCAAAAACAATAACCATGTTTTATACCTAAAACTAATATTTTACAATATATCACGATTTTATTGTAAATTATTAGGGCAACGTAATTTTTCGAGTAGGCTATGAAGGTAGACAGTGGTAATTTTGAAACAATTTAAATTGCATCTATATTAATAGAAATGTCAAAAATAAGTGAGGAAAAGATAATATTATAACTTTCTTGTTTTTACCTATAAATTGTTTCAAAATTACCGCTGTCTTCCTTCATAGCCTCGACAATATTACCTTGTCCGAATAATTTACAATGAAATCGCGATATTTCGAAAAATAATAGTTTTATGTATGAAACTTGCTTTATGTTTTTAAAAGACAATCAAATTATCTAGAAGACTATGTAAAAACAAATAGGCTGTTGTACGTATTTAAGAAAATTGAGTTATCGATGTTTAAAGTTTCAGGAGTTTGACCAAGGGTTAAAGCACCCTGTATAATATTTTTAAAATGTAGCTAGCGCAAAGTGTTAAATAATCTATTGTCAATTTAATTTTTAATCGGGATTCTACTGCCTTTTTAAATAACTTAAACGTTTTAAAAAAATTGAAAGTGCTGTATAAAAATGTAAATTTTACGAAGACGGTTGTCTTTAGACCAATAAAACTTAATACATTTATAGAGTAAATTTTAAGAGGAATCCAAAAATACAAAAATATACAGAAAGTTTTACTTAAAATTTCGAAGTTTGAGTCCGTTTCCGGTTGAACCGGAAGTCGTATTTCAACCTCAGTATTTTTATCGAATCCGAAAAATATGATACAAAATTTCACTGTAGTATCTTTAATGATGTTTAAGATATTTGTCTGTTTCCATACTTTTGCGCATCGCTGTATGTACATTACAAATTTAACTTCCTTTGACGTTACCAAATAAAAAAATTGTATTGTTATTTGTTTTTGAAATACAAATGACTGATGACAATTAAATGCTTAAGTCGACTAATAAAATATGCGCCAACGACGAATTTTGATTTTCTGTTTGCAAAATAATTACTGTGTTCCAGTAAATATAACGCAGTGCCAATAACTGCTTTGTGTATGATCTCAAAAAATATTCTATGGATCTTTTAGCTCCCCTTCAATTATTTTCTAAGGTATTACGTCGACACAAAGGTATTTTATGCTCACCCTTACAACAGCTAAACGCATGAAGGGCACACGTGATACACTGGGAGTTTTATTGCACAACAACGAACCAAAAAAAACAAAGTTTAGAAATATTATTATACACGGTATCAATAAAATAGTGCACTGAGGTTACACTTGAAGATGTATATGCCGCGTGTTACTTAACTTGTATCGAACTATAAACAACTATTTACTTTTTTTGTAATAAACTATCTGATATTAAACAAAGTAGATAAAAAAAGTAGAGCAAGTTAAAAGGCATGTCCACTACATTGCCCAACAAATCGTGCTTCAAGTTGGCTATAACGTACACAAGTAACAATTATTTGTTAATTTGCCTTAATTACGACTGTTTTTTATGCCAAATCCACACTAACCCAAATTTATTTAAGTTGCAAATAGATTTGTAAACTTATTTGTTCCTAAATATTTAACAGATTTTAACGATTCAAGTTGCCTAAATCATAATATAATAACAATGGCAAGTTCCTTTTTGTATTTGTTATTTTAAAACAATCAAAACTAATGAAAAACCCTGAACTACAAATACAAATTTACGCGAAAATTGTACTGGATAAAAGCGTTTGCTATACAAAACAATCAAGACGCCTGTGAGGAAGTTTTTGTCCTGCCAAAAAGAGCTAGGGAAATTTTCCATTCACATATTGTTGCTTGATACAGGGGTGCCCGCGTGCCAGTTTTTTAAAATGTTCACATTTTGAAATGCTGGCAGGTGTGGCAGGTAACTTTTGCAATGAATTTTTTTAAAAAAACATTACTGGTTGTGAGGAGATGAAGAACAAATATTACAATATTTGTATTAAATGAATATTTTTTATTGACTACTAATAGAATTTGTAATTAAACAACAAACTACTAAAGATACATAACTAAATTTTAAAAGAAATATTAAATATTTTACTAATAGAAAGATATAATTAGACAAAAATGATAATTGCACATTGTGTTTACAACATTAATGAATACAATAAGAGTTAAAATATGAGTTTTTCATACGATTTTTGTTGTTGAATGCTTTTTGTTAAGTTTTTTAAATCATGTTAGTAATTCGTTACTTTTAATAAAACGCTTGCTGTACTAGACTCATCCGTTAATGTATTTCTGAATTTATTTTTTATCAAATTCGTTTGTGAAAACAGTGACTCGCATGCTATGTAGAGAAAATATAGTTAAAATAGCCGACGCAAATTTTTTTAAAGATTTGAATCCTTCTGGAATCGTTTGTTGGGCTTTCAGCATTATTATTTATTTTTTCCTCCAAACGTTCCATTTCAATAATCTCTAAATTTTCCCTCAAGTCGCCCCAGAGTTGTTTTGTTCCATATCACATGTAGTTAGTTTGGAGTAAATCGTCTTTAAAGTTTCTGATTTTATTACTCTATTAAAAAAATATATTTATGCGTTTAATTTTTCTGGAAGAACTTGAAAGTAATATGTTATGTAATTAATGAATTCAAAGTTATGAAATTTTAATAAAATTTTGAGTTACTGCCAATTTGAAAATGGATGTGGAAAAATCTACTAAGCTGGTTATCACTTTTTATTATAACTTTGTTCCACGTGCATATTATTTTTATAGAATTTAAATGAAAAGTTGATTTTAGTTAAATTACATAATTGAAATAAGTATAACCAAATTGTTAGGACACAGTATAGGAAAAATTGGCTTTGATTTGTTTTTACGAAATGTCAAATTATGTAAAATACAATTATAAACATTTTTTAATTTTAACTTTAAATAAACATTTTACCATTTTCTTAATTAATAGTGCAGGTAAATAATAATATAAAAACTGAAATATTATTATAAACAAGTAAATTATTTTGGTTATGTAGGATGTAAACCGAACACAATTATTTAAAAAAAATAAAACTTTAACCTAAACATTTTAGATTATCGAAACAAAATGGCCTAAAAGAATAATATAATAACTGAAATATTATTCTAAACAAGTAAATTATTTTGGTTAAGTATTATGAAAACCGAACACAATTATTTAAAACAAAATGAAACTTTAACATAAACATTTTAAGATTCGCGTAACAAAATGGCGTAAAACAATAATATAAAAACTGAACACAACTATTTTTTAAAAATAAAACTTTATATTAATTCAGTATTTTTGTAAATGTAGTTTAAGTTCTATATTTTTGTGTCCCAAATCTCCAAATTCTTGTATTCTTGGAAATAACCCCTTCTGTAATTTTGGGTATTCCAAGTCCCTTTATTGCACATTTCACGTGCAGTGATCTTTCTGTATCGTACCGACCAATGGCAACTTAATTATGCTTTTCCTGTTATCTCTATAAATTAGGCATGTACATAGTTTTAAGCTTTTAAGTATTCATTTTTCTTATTCATTTTAATTCAATTCAGAGTCATTCTGATATGGAACAAACTTAACACTCACACCTTTGTCAATACCGAACGAATTTAAATTTTAGTTATGTTGAAGAATATGGAAGATTTTCAACATAATATGCCCCAAAATGGGGTATGGCACAAAATAACTCTCAGGCGACGATATCATAACACAAGAATTGAGGTTATTTTTTGGATATGGAACAAATAATACTTAAAACATGTAATGTATGGATATGGAACAAATAAACCCGCAATTCATCATTAAATTTTTTGATATGGAACAAAGTTAACACTCAGAACTTTGTCAATACCGAACAAATTTAAATTTTAGTTATGTTGAAGGATATGGAAGACTTTCAACGTAATCTTGGTATGTCCCAAAATGGCGTATGAAACAAAATAACTCGCAGATGACGTTATGTCTGGGTAAATTATAAATTTTGAAATTTCTTCGAAATTTTTAAATTCAGTAAATCGCAAAGAAAATTCATCTGTTATTGATTCCACAGCTGTGGTTAAATATACAGTCAATTGAATTTGATTTATTTTAATTTGACGTGTAGGATTTTCCATTAAAAAAATTCAATAAAAAAGGCATGAGAAGCAATATCTCATTTAAATACTGGTGATTTTGTTTGAAATTCGCATAATTTCGAAACAAAATTCATGTATCTTATTTGAATGAATATAATTTGGTGTTATTAATTCATTATTTAAAAAAAAAACACTATTAATTTTCCAAAATTTTAGAAAAGCAACTATTTCTCCCGCGTGCCAATAAAAAATGTGCTACCTGTGGCACCCCTGACATATGTTCTAAAGACAATCTAAAATCCTTTTTTTAAATTTTAAGTGGTCCTTTTGGGGACTGCAAGGATTAGATAATTTTACATTAATATTTTACAAAATCTTGAACCATTTTCGAAAAAGAAATATTCAGGAGGTTTTCTTGAACATTTTAAAATTTTATGTTTAGCATTTACCTTTTTTAATTTAACGCAAAATGCTAAAAACGCGCGAGTATGTGGAATAAATTATTTATACCATCCTCATTTATGTCTGTTATTTAACAAAAATTTGCTTATTAAGAACAAAGATGTGTAGAGTTGAAACTTTCGCGTTTTGATTACTCGCACACAGCATCTTTGAGATACTGCGCGCATATCTAGATCTCTCCAAGTATTATGTAACAGAAGCTGAAACAGCCAACAAATTAGTGTTTATGATAACCGAAAAAAAAACTGCGAAGCGTACGAAGTTCTAACCAATCAAGAACATGGTCGACTTCACCTGATTCAAACTCGAAATATGTCTTTATCATTAGTTCGCATTCCCTCGAAGTTTTGCGGTGCTACGTGTGTCGGCATTTAATTCTACCGAAGTTACCTGCATGCTTCTTAAAAATTTCAGGTACCTTTTGTAGTTCCCCGCAAACCCAACGTAAGTTTGTACACAAAACGCGGTTCGCTCGCTATTCGCACGTGCTCGTATTACAGTGACCGTGTGAACAAAAACTGTTCGAAAATGGAAATTAACGGAAAGCCACCCTCAAGAAGTAAGTCAGTTAGCTTAAGCACATTTACTTAAAGATATCCTTTCCAAATTCCAATAAAAAAACGAGACATTTTCTCAAAAAATTACCCAATAAACTTTAATTATCTACTTGCAGTAAATTATAAACATGTTTTGTGTGCTGGTATCACTCGGAAAATTCAAAAATCATTTACGTCTACATATTTTCCAATTTAAAAGTTTCAGCTATATTGTGTTGTACTTAAATAAAAATTATTATTCCACCATGGAAGGTCAAGTATAAGGTCAGATGTAAGTAATTATGTAAACATAATTAAAACGAGTCATCTTTTATTAATTCAATTTGTCCTTAACGTTTACGTCATATTTGTGCGCAAGTAGGTACATTATATTCCTCAAAGAATAATGAATTTCTAAATATTTTTCATACACATCAATTCAAATTGTAAAATCGTTCTAAATTCAATTATTCTGTCAACAATTACAATTATGAATTGCAATTACTGCAGTATTTTATTTAACGAAATCATCTCCAATTTTCGTGACTTTTTTAAAGCAAAGAGATGTATTTTACAAATGTTATCGTAGTGGCACAAGCTACAATCAAATTAACAAACTAGTTAACAAGGGATTAATTTGTGTTTGTTATATTGCACTACCATTAATAAAATTACAAAGTTTTTGATTCATCTCAAACATTATTAAACGTGTACTGGGCTTTTAAAGATTGTGTTTTGCAATTGAATGTGAATCATATTTTGAACCTCTTTGTTAGTGAAAAGTCTTACAAACTATTATACACTCCTAAATCTCATTGAGGTCCAAAACTGCGCCTCTAAAACAACCTTAAAACCAACCCTGAAATGTACGAGTAAATAATTCTTTTATTACTCTAATTTACGTTTAAGGTCGGGTTAAAAGAATTGAATCTCGATTTATTTAATACTTCTATATTATTAATACACCATAATATTTAATACAGATACATACTTTCTATAGGTATTTTAAATAAGCAATCGTTCTATTTCTTGATTTGGCTAATATTGATGATATGCAAACGTTTTTCGTGAAATATACGCTAATATTGCCCTACAGCTTCTGAGGTTTTTTAACCTTCTACTTCGAACAATAATGATGGATGTGTTCAGGGCCGGTTTAAGGCCATTCGTGATCTATTCGGATGCACGAGGCCTCACCATTCAGGAACATAAAAAGTCAGTTTTTATTTACTGTAGACTTTAAGATCATGTGCGAATACTGAGACAATTTACTTTGATTGAAATAAAATGCAGACTCAGCACGCACATGCATCCATAACTGACATTCGTTATTTTTTTTTTATTGGTTAGCTTCTCACAATCTCAATTTTCGTAAACAAAGGCTTAGTAGAAATAGCACTGTTGATCGTTTTATCAAAAAGCACATCTTTTTTTCTAAGTAGAAACGTTTGTGGGAAACAAACTACCAGATTTCAGACTCGTCTCAAAGGTAGAAGATAATCTCCTGGTGAATTTAAACAAATGTTAAAATTGAAACAATTTTGCTTCAAGAAGCGATTCTTAGAAAAAAGATAAGTGATTTTTTAATGAAACTTGTGTTCATTCATATTTAAAATAGATCACTTCAACAGTTTAACCCAGTGTTTTTCAAACTTTTCAATATCACGCACACTATACAGGGTGTTGACTTGGATCACGCAACATAGCAATTTCAAAGGTAAAATTTTAAGAGTCGTTATTATCTCCCCTAATTATTTTAGAAAAAAAGTGCAAATAGGTTTTTCGTAGGGAAAAATTCTGTATCCATAAATGTAATCAATATTAATTTTTAGTTTTCCAATAACTGAAAATTAAGCAAATTAAAAAACGCGTTTTCACAAAAATCTGTAGTGCGTTGGAATTATGCCGTGACAACTACCAAGCCTAATGTCATACTGTCAGTTTGACGCAAAATTCATTCTTAATTATCCTTTATATTTTATCAAACAATTATTTTACACAATTAGTTATGTTTTCATTCCAAGAAATAATAAAAATTACAATTAAGAATAAACTTCGCGTCAAAGTGACACTACAAGTGTTATTAGGATGGACAGTTGTAGCATAATTCCAAGGCACTACAGATTTTTGTGAAAACGCGTTTTTTAATTTGCTTAATTTTCAGTTATTGGAAAACTAAAAATTAATATTGATTACATTTATGGATACAGATTTTTTTCTCTACAAAAAACCTATTTGCACTTTTTTTTCTAAATTAATTAGGGGAGATAATATATGACTTAAAATTTTACCATTGAAATTGCTATGTTGCGTGTTCCAAGTCTACACCCTGTATACAGCATGTTTATATTTCGCGTTTAAGCATGGGGATCTCGCTCATTATAATAGCTAAAGTATAGATTTAAACTTGGCAAAGTTGGTAAAATTGGTGCTCATTAATAATCCGAAGATAAATTAAAAATATCTCAAATGGTATGAAAAAAAATTATGAACTCCTGAAAAGACGATTTTTGAAAATCGTCTGTAAAATATTTCCAATGTGTAAAAATATTGCCCAAGAAACTTTTTAAACCTAATCGAATGGCCATCACTAATTTTTTTTAGCTCGATTCGTTTTTGTTTTATGACGACCAACTTAATTTTTCCAACGGGCTCAATTTTTTTAATTTACATAATCAAATAGAACTTTTTTTAAATTAATAGTTGTATCACACCTGGTATTTTTCTTCTACATTAATAAATAGCAAAAATTGCGCCCAGCGAAAAAAATTAAGTTGTTATAAAACAAAAACGAAATTGGTGATTACCATGCGATTCGTACTCCATTTTCAAGTTTTTTGTTTTTAGATTATTAATAAGCACAGAGTCTTCAAGCAACGGCTCGATTATAGTCCTCAGCCTCTTTTCCAGTATTCTTTCATATACTTTATTGGCCATACATAATAACGATATGCCCCTGTAGTTTTCACATACCATTTTATCACCTCGTTTGTGTAACGGAATTACAAGCCGGTTTTAGAAAAGGAAGGAATGCCTAAGAGTGGATTTTCACATTGCGACAAATTAGCGAAAAAACAATAACAAAAGGAGAGAAAATATATACGTGTGCTATAGACATTAAAAAGGCCTTTGATTCGGTAGATAGAGCAAAAATATGGAATGTGTTGGAAAGAAGAGGGACACCAAAAGAGCTAACTGAAGCCATAAAAAGTATCTACAAGAGAACAAGTAACATAATAAGAATTAAAAACTACAGTACAAAAACCATTGTAACTAAAAAGGTAGTCAGGCAAGGCAGCGTAGTGAGCCCGCGGTTATTTATTGTAACCATGGATGAGGTAACCAAGGAGGTAAAAAATAGGACGAAAGGAGTAGCCATAGGATACAGAAACTTACAACCAGTTGAAGTTAAAGAATTAATGTATGCAGATGACCTCATACTATGTGCCGCTTCCAAGAAGAACCTAGTAGAAAATATAAGACGCTGGAAAACAGAGTTGGACAGATACAAAATGAAGAAGAACATAAATAAGACAGAAATAATGGTGGTGGGCGATGCAGGCATGGATACTCAGATAACAATCGATAATGATACAATAAGACAAGTGGAATGCATAAAATATCTGGGTTCGATGATAGAGAACGATGGGTACATGGATAGGGAGATAAACAACCGTATAAACGCGGCAAACAGGGTATTATATGCATTGCAAAAGCCTTTTATAAATAAGAGTGAAGTTAGTGGACCGACAAAAATTAAAATATACAACACAGTTTTTGTACCAGTTTTGGCATATGGAGCTGAGTCATGGAGCCTAACAGAGAGACATAAATCCATGCTGACAGCATGCGAGATGAAATTCCTGAGAAGGACACTAGGGGTAACAAAGAGGGATAGAATAAAGAATGAAATGATAAGAGAGCGCCTGGAAGTAGAGTCATTACAAGGAAAGATAGAAAGAAAGCAGCTAAGTTGGTGGGGACACATGGTGAGGATGCCGGACACAAGGACGGCAAAGAAAGTATGGAAAGTTAAGGTGAAGAAAAAAGGGAGAGAACGGCCCAGAAAAACGTGGGATAACCAAGTGTCGGAGGTATTAGCGAAGAGGGACAGCGAGTGGAACAGTGCCATTGAGATCGCTAAAGACAGAAAAAAGTTGAAGGACGTATGTAAGAAAAAGCCGGGCTGAACGCCTAATCCTCTACACTGTATGGTAGAAGAGGAACGGATAAATAAATAAGCACAGAATTCAGCAATTTTCCAAATTTAAACCTACGCTTATATACGCTAGCAATTATAATAAGCGAGATCCCCATGTTTTAACTCAAATTTCAAACATTTATAATTTAGCGGGGCCAAAAGATTGCAAAGAAACAAAACCAAGAATATAAATAGACTTTAAAACTCATCACAAGCATTTCAACCATTGGAATACCAAAACCACAAAATAACCACGCCAAATTTGTTGTGAACTGTTTACATATTATTTCACATGAAGTATTGACAATCTAAGTAATCGAATATTCGGATGATGGGGGTTCTTTTGTATTAATGTCAATGTAGTTATGTCCGGTATTAACTGTCATTTAAATTGGGTTTACGAAAAAATTAACGAAATTTTTTGGGAACGAAACGTACGATAATGAAATTTTTTCTTCGTTCCAGTTAGAAACAAACGAAATTTTTTCGTTTTTAGTTCCTGGCTACAGATTTTAGCTTTATTATAGTATGTTCTATGCTAAGCACGTAATAGGGTTCCGTATTGTTTTAAAAACTATAAAGGGTTCCATGGTTAAAATAATTTGGGAAACTGTACAGGGTGCGCAAATTTCGATGTTTTCATAGGGAATCTCGGTAACTATAAGAGATATCGAAAAACGGACCCCGCTTCCTTGATCTCTTTTTTCGAGAAAAAGTTAATGGTGAAAACTAAAATTGTTTATAGTCTTTTGTTTTCGAATTATCACCGATAACTCGATTTTTCAACTATTCGTTTTATGACTAGGTATATCTCGCTTGTTTATGAAAATAAAGAAAAATAGTTTTGACGTGCTACAGGCACTTGCTTAGTAAGAATGCAGTGGCGTAGAAAAATTTCTTTAAAAAAAAAATCGAAATTCGAGTTGTGACATAAAGTTGTAGTTTTTTAATATAACCCATAGTTGGCTAGAAAAAAATTAAATATGAAAAATTACCTAATTTTTGCTATAATGTAAGGAAAATGAATAAATCAACCCTTCATGATTATATATTGTTGGAATGGGGGAAAAATCCCCTTTCTCGTGATGCCACTCGCAACTCGAATTTCGTTTTGTTTTTTGAAAAATTGTCTACGTCACTGAATTCTTATCAAAAAAGTGCCTTTAGAAGGTCAAAATTATTTTTCTTTATTTTCATAAACAAGCGAGATATAGTCATAAAACGAAAAGTCGAAAAATCGACTTATCGGGGATAACTCGAAAACAAAAGACGAAAACCAATTTTAATTTTCACCATTAACTTTTTCTCGAAAAAAAAGATGAAGGAAGCGGGGTCCGTTTTTCCATAACTATTATAGGTACTGAGATTCCCTATGAAAACATCGAAATTTGCCCACCCTGTGCGTATAACCTAGGTACCTAGGGCACTTCTCGTCTAATTTAAAACGTCAAAGACAGCTCTGACCATTCTTGGTTGGGTAATAATGGACTTAACAGATAGCACAAAGAAACCGAAAACGATAATTGTACTAGCTGACATTTAAATTTATTGAGCAGTTATTTTATTTTAAACGATAAATTTAAATAGCTGAGTTCACCTTTTTAAATATGCATCTAGAACACATTGCTCAATTGAAATTCAGTCGCGTGCCCAACAAATTAGTTTTTTTGGGGTAAATATAACTACCCAATCCGAAAATTTGTAGCTTAACATAAAAATTTGCAACACTTTAAAAGTTTCCCGATAATGGGTATATGAAAATTAAAATTTAAAAAAATAAAAGAAGACTGGTTTTGAAATATGGGCTTGTATTTTCATTTTTTTTTGTGTTGGAGTACGCCACTGGTCCAATAAAAAGAACAACTTTGCGACATTACTGATCTAAACGGCGAATATTTCTAGAAATGCAAATTTTTAATTACGTAAGTTTGGTAAATTTAAACACAACATTCGTTAATGCGTTGAAATAGCCTCGTTAAATGTTCATTATCAAGGGCATCAATGAATGTATGGTTATCTAGTTTATAATTTGTCATGTCAGGGACATGCAGCAAACTGAACGTTAACCGATAACTTAAAATGTATAAATAAACATTTTATTTCTTTTTTTATTTTAATTGTGCCAAACCATTTGATAGCCATGGAATATTATGTTCATTTTATTTCTAACACTCATTTTCTTTACGTGCATTTATCTTCACTAATTTTCTTGAAAACGATTACTTACAAAGTGGTTTCAATAAGAAAATATTCAACTCTAAAAGGACTTCGCGAAGTTGCTTTTTTTTTATAATAATGTGACATAAAAATGACAAACATGTACAGATTTATCGCAGGATAAAATCATTACATTCATTTCGTAAATAATGGAATTATTTAAATATACATTTAATAAAAAATCACGAATTTATCAGAAGAATTTCTTTTTGAAGAATATCTTTATTAGTTTCGAAACGATCGTCTCTTTTTCAGAAATCTTCTGATGGAGATACCATAGTGTCGAAACACGTGTAGCTGCTAATCTACAACAAATTGTGTAAAACGTGAGAGACAATGAACTTAAATATTTTTTAACAGAAACAAAAATTGGCTTATTTTTTTCTCTGTTCTGTAGAATAGCAATATGTATTTTGCTAAGTGAGTCTGATATAACAACTCATAATCACGTTAAAATTATTTATAACTACACAAAAATTTAATGGATCTCAGGAGTCTAAACAAAATTTGAGTCCTTTTTTAAAATAGAGATATTTTGCATTTTAATCTTTTTAAAAGTATTGTTTAACGCTAGCAGCTTGTTTTGTGTATTGTTTCATTTCTTAAATCTCATCTAATCTAGTTCTTCGTCATTTTTTTTTGTTTCTAAAGCAGCCTTTTCTACAATTTTTAACAACTAAACAGTCAGTTAATTTACAGGAATATTTTAATATCTTGACTTTAATATTACAAACAGTTACAAAAAGGCATGAATCTACAGGGTGTACCCAGTTATCGTGAACAGCAATCTTTATTCTTTAATTGCGTTCAACTTTTTTTTTATGATCAGCTGTTTTAAGAACATTTCACTAAACAAAAAGAAATATGCTTAGGAAAACATGATTATTTACAGAGTGCAGATCTCAAATTTGTTTTGCCCATGGAGAGTGGGCTACACTTTGAACGTATGTTATAATTTAAATTTAATAGTAATCGTAATTAAAAAATCATAAACTATTATGTAATGTAAACAATATCTTAAATTATTTAAGTTTCTTTGTGTTTAATTAAGTAGTACAGCTAGTTTATTTATGTGATTTTTTTTTTGTGCGGAAAATTGCTTGAAAACAATAACTCGAAGGAAAATTGCTCGAATACAATTGCTTGAAAAACAGTTCCTCGAATGGAAAATCTCTCGAAAATAAAATTGCTCGAATAACAATTCCTCTAAAGGCAAATTGCTCGAAATAATGGAAAAATAAATGTACTAGAAAAGTTGTTTACATTTGTTTACACTTAGAAAAATTTATTTAAATTTATTTACAAATACATGTACACTTACTCAATTTGTTGTTAAGATAAACACTATAAATATTTGAAAATAGTATATACTACATAACTGCTGATTCTGACTATATTGTTGTTACCTTATGTTCAAATATTCTTAATGTTTATCTCAACAACAAATAAAAAACCTTTGTAACATCTACCAAATGAGTTTTGAAAGGTTTTACACCTTGTTTTTTTTCACAGCCTACTGTTTAACTTGAATTTTTTTTTTGTAACTTGCGCATTAATTATTGAAAATAACTACATCAACCCTTACATATTTTTCTAAATGTAAACAACTTTTCTAATACATTTAATTATTTTGTATTTATTTAAATTTAATATTTTTTCATTATATCGAGCAATTTTCCTTTCGAGGAATTTTCCATTGGAGGAACTGTATTTCGAGCAATTGTATTCAAGCAATTGTTTTCGAGTATTTTTCACAAAACCTTTTTTTTCCATGGCCACTTAGATTAAACTTAATAAATACAATAATATTGCTAAAACTTGCTTATTTTTAAAGATAAACCTAACAACCCATACATCAATGAATCGAGAAAACAATTTTCTATTTAATGGTGTCAGAGCCAACTACGACCCGTATTTAAAATAAGAAAGTTAATGTTAAAATAACAAAAACAAATGAAGATAGGTAAAATTGATTAACAAATTTCAATTCTACGCAAAAAAGTGTCCTAATAATGTAAAAAATATTTTGTATAGGTATTGTCCAAAGTTTTCATTTTTTGGTTTTCAGTTGATATATCTTTTTAAAAGGGGTTTTCATGAATTGGAATAATTTGATAAGTCGGAATTGGTACTGACAAATATTGATATGTTTTAATCTGTAAAAAGTCAGGTGGGAAAAATATGATATGTTACTTATTAGGTATTGCCTATGTCTACATTATAATGTAAGAACAAAAGTGACATATCAACTACTGCCATAACAACACAGAAATAAGCAAGTTAAAAGCAAAAATCAAAAACGTCATTTTTTTGTTTTTTATGAATAGCGCAAAAACTATTAATTTTTTCCACATTTTTTTAATAATTGTTCTCAAATCATAGATCATTTTGACTCTTTTAACCAACTCTGTATCTCTTACCGTTTACGAGATCCCCATGCTGTTCACGATAACTGGGACACCCTGTATAACTAAAGATAGCTTAAACTCATTTCTTCTTTTCAAAATTGAACTTATACCACTTTCAAAAATAACTGCTGTCATAATAATTGGTTGCAATCATTTGATGCTGATTCATAATATCTATAACTTCTATTTTATTTTTTTTCAGTTTAAAACATAACCCAAACATTATTGATTTAAAATATTCTTTTTACATTTTATTGTCAATACTAAAAATGACATATAAAAAGTTAACATTTCGTCAATTCAACCACTGTTTATCTTATCGTATTGTCTAAAACTGCTTTTAAACTTTTGATGAGCATCAAACGATATTTCATTATTTTAAAAGTTTAATTCGTACATGTTACAATACAGTTTTGAAAACAGTTTTTTGAGTAAATATGCACACTTTGTGGATATGGAAAACACTTTAATATCTCAGCTAATAAGTTCCCGTTAAAAATAGTCATAAATAGCTATATAATTAAAGAAGTTTGAGCATAAAACTTGCGGAATTTGTTAAACCACGCTGCATATCTCTACGTTTCTTAATACTAATTGCACATCACGTAGTCTCTTCAGAGCGAAAATTTAATAAACTTTTTTTAGAAAACAGCGAAGCTCCTCCTGGAATTTTTCCACAATATTTTTAAGCAATATTTAAAGTAAATGTGTGTAATTACTTTTTATTTAGGTTAAAACATAGCAAGTATGAAACCAGATTATCGTACTAGTATTTTTAGATATATTTAAATACTTTAGTCCAAAAAATTAAGCTAAATTATTTAAAATGAAATCACCCTTTTTGTGTTAAAAAGGAAGTTACAATCAGATGTATTCCTTAAAACGAAATTTAAGCGGTTTTAATATACCGTCTAAACTTTATAATGCACATCTGAAAACAAAATGAAATAAAATCAGATGCAAGTTTAATAAAACAACTCTAAAATTATAATTACAAACGTTAAATCTGCTGTTTGGCCTATCCGTTTCTCTTGATTTAAAATTTTGATAAGATAGATAAACAACTTTTGTTTATACACAAGTCATTCACACAGATTACATTTCGATACTTTAAATTAATAACAATTTATCTGAGCTTAACCAAATATTTAGAATTAATATGTTTAATTTTTTTACGTAAATAAATCTTATCACGTTTTGACACAATTTTAAAGTACATGCACTTGAAACACAGGGGAAAAAACTCCTGGACTGTATGCAACCTAATACACACAAAAAATATTTACAATGCATGATAACTTAAGTCAATTTTTCAAAAATTATGAAAGCAACATTAAATACTTTTATTTTTCATTTGCTGGTTAAAATTTGTCAATAAGTACTAAAGATAGTTTGTCTTTTGTCTATGCGCATAACTGCAGAAAAACTCAAATTTCAGAACGCCCTACTGACATTATCTTTGAAAAAATCTGGAGGTGTTAAGCTTTATTTTGTTTAATTATGAATTGAAATTTATAGCTCAAATTTTTGCATAATTATGTAGTTGTATTCGCTCAATGATTTAATTTTGCAATTTAAATTTGTTAAAACAAATACACCATTTTCTTATACCGACGAATTATTGCTTAATGTCATAATTAAGTCAATATGAACAAGTTTTCAAAAAAAAGTTTGTGTTCAAACTTTGTAACGTTGACCACAATTAAGTGGTCGAAAAATCAATAAATATCCAAGAGCAATGACCTTCTGAAGTTTAGCCTAAAAGATAAAATTCTTAGTTAGTTTTATAACGATACTGCATGTGTAACTATCTTACTGCCATTTCCTCGCCATTTTGGCTTCCATTGATAAGAATTTGGCGCGAAAGTTTGTAATAAAATGTGATTTGGAGCACAACCTTGACAGTTGTTATTGAAACGATGAAAGTCATCTAATCAGCTCTTACTGCGGTTTATACTTAGTAAAAGGTCTAATTTTTGTATACTCTCATCATTATTTACTCGAGTTCCCCAAAGACGAGAATACCTTGCAAAAAAATGGCATCCGAAGAAGAGGGTAATATGTTATTTTTTATTGAACATGCTGTTCCCTATACTAATCTCTCACGAAAATTAACTTTTAATGTTTTGTTTTAATTTTCAGATCGGACCAATTCCGAATTGTGTCTTGGTTTATACAGAAAATCGTTATTAACAACGGATATGGACCATGATGGCTCCTGTTTTGATGAACAACACCCCCATGTTTTTGTTACTTTAGGTGCTTCGGTAAATATCTGACCTTATTTTCTAAGGCTATTGCTCAACAATACACCTACAAACTTTCAAATTTCTTGAATGAGAAATCATTGTGTTCTACTTACTGGTTAATTAGATCAAAGCAATTTTTTGCTTTCTGCCTTAGGGCTTAGTTGTGTGTGCCCTTAAAACATTTTTTAAATTAAATTGTTGCCAAACCCATTTTTAAATTTATACTATTAATTGCTAAATTTAAATTGTATAGAGAACTTTACAAACACAATTTTTTTAATGAATTTGTGTAACCCATTTTCAGGAATGATTTGCTGTTGAAATAAATCATTAAATGCATTTGAAAAATTGTTTTTGCACCCTTACAAATTTGTTCATTATTACCAATTAAGTTTTAGGTATCATTTAAATAACATTAGAAGCAAAATTTTGTTGCTTATCAGTTATCTTTATCGTTATTGAACTTCCTTCATGGTATAGTTGTACACGTTACAGAATGATAAGATAAGAAACATTAAAAATTGCATGGCCTGATGTCAATACACCAGTAACTGTGGTCAGTAACTACAGTTTAAGTTTAAATAATCTTTTTGTGTATATTCAATGTTGCCAATGTTGGCAAATATTTAAATAAATATATTTTATTATCAGGGGTGTAATTACTCTTAAAGAGCTCTACAAAACTAAGTGTAGTGCCCCTTTATTTATTTAATAATAAAACGTTAATTGCTTTATTATCTTTGCCAAGTTATTTTGGGTTTGGTCAATATTATAACTTAATTACCTATTTTTAAGCATTGTGATATTTTTTTGTTCCTAAAGAAAGCTACAAGACAATAAAATTTCATACATTAGACAAAAATATAAGATCCATATTTTTGGGGTCTCAGCTTGGTAGGGTACTTTAAGATATGATAGAGGACTCCCCTATAATTTAATAAAAAATTCAGCCCTTTTCACTTCATACTGACTTACTCTGTATTATTTATAAAATTAATTACAGGGCGATTTGGCAAGAAAAAAGATTTATCCAACACTATGGTGGCTGTACAGGGATGGTCTATTGCCATTTGATACTGTCTTCTATGGTTATGCAAGAAGCAAGACATCAACAATCGAAATTAAAGAAAAATGTCGACCTTACATGAAAGTAAGAAAACATTTAAAATATCCAGCTTCCATTTTTATTTATTAAACAGTTTAAAACATTTCATAATTTGCGTATTAATTATATGTACAAGATCTTTATTAAGAAGTTCAAAAGTTGAATTTTATTGTTGTATAGCTTAAAAAGTTAACTAATGGTTTTAATTAGGTCAGACCGAATGAAGAAAAAAAGTATGAAGAATTTTGGGAATTAAATTTTTACATAGCAGGTGGTTATGATTCTAAGGGCGACTTTGATATACTTAACAAGGCATTGAGTAGTCATGAAGCTGGTCCCATTGCAAATCGTCTTTTTTACTTAGCTTTGCCTCCATCTGTGTATGAATCTGTTTCAGTTCACATTAAAAGTTCTTGTATGGCACCAAGGTGAGTCCATAATATTTAGTTAAGAGTTCCTTGGGTATAATTGTTGTTTCTCAACAGAGGCTGGACAAGAATAATTGTGGAAAAACCATTTGGAAAAGATTTTGCATCTTCCCAGAAATTAAGCAATCATTTAGCGTCGTTATTCACTGAACAACAGTTGTATAGAATTGATCACTACCTGGGCAAAGAAATGGTTCAGAATCTCATGACACTAAGGTACATTTTATAATACAATAATTTATTTTACCAACTTACTCAATGCTTTTTTTTAGATTTGGAAACCGAATATTTAATCCTACTTGGAACCGTGATAACATTGCTTCAATACAAATATCATTTAAAGAGCCCTTTGGAACAGAAGGGAGAGGTGGCTATTTTGATGAATATGGCATTATCAGGGACATAATGCAGAACCATTTACTTCAAATACTAACTCTTGTAGCTATGGAAAAACCTGCTTCGTGCCTTCCAGATGATATAAGAAATGAAAAAGTAAGTATTAACACCCCCAAACAATTTTTAGATCACAAAAAAACATCTTAAAATGGCCTTTGCCATGTTCTGCTTTCGAAAATTGCAAATTATTTAAAACCCTTATCAAACAAACACTTCTTTTGCAGCAATATAATTACATTTTAAATGAACTTCCTCTTAAAATAATACTTCAAGCACTATTTTGTTGTTGAATTCGTTCTTGATTTTTGTGTCTTAATTATTTTAGCTTTTCATAGTTTAATATGGCGTAAAAATACTGTACTTGCCAAATAAAAATATATTAATAGGTATACATCAGATTTGAACTTAAAGAAACTTTTTTCAGGTGAAAGTACTTAGATGTATTAAGTCATTAGAGCCAAAAGATGTAGTTTTAGGCCAGTATATAGGAAATCCCAAAGGGGAAGGTGAAGCTAAACTAGGATATTTAGATGATAAGACAGTCCCATCAGGATCTACAACACCAACATATGCTTTAGGTGTCCTGCATATCAACAATGAACGTTGGGATGGAGTTCCATTCATACTCAGATGTGGAAAAGGTATGTTTCAGTTTTCTTTATGCACCTTCATCAGTTCGTTTTTTATGGTTTTTAGCTTTAAATGAGAGAAAGGCAGAAGTTCGTGTGCAATTCAAAGATGTACCAGGAGATATTTTTGAAGGAAGATCAAAACGAAATGAATTAGTAATTAGAGTACAACCTGGAGAAGCTTTGTATGTGAAATTAATGGTTAAAACTCCTGGAATAGGCTTTGAAATGGAAGAAACTGAATTAGATCTCACATATGGAAGCCGATTTGCAGTATGAACCCCTTCCACAAGTTCTAAATGTTGATGTTACAATTACCTTAAATTTTTAGCACATCAAACTCCCAGATGCATATGAACGTTTGATTCTTGATGTGTTTTGTGGTTCTCAAATGCACTTTGTCCGGTCTGATGAACTAAGTGAAGCCTGGAGAATATTTACACCCCTATTACATCACATTGAAGAACAAAAAAATCCACCAATTCCTTACATGTAAGTTTTAAATACAGTCTTAGTAGTGTTGGAAAAATGTTTATCTCTTAAATCTACATACATTAATTCTTAAAAAATGAAAGGTACAAAGAAATTAAGTTCAATTCAGTTTTTGGGGAATCAGGGATCATATTGGGTCTTTTAAAGACAGTCAAACAAAGCAACAAGTGGCATTAAAGAACTTTTATTTATTTTCAGTAATCCAAAATTTCCTTACACATCACATCTGTAATGAATTCAAAATTCTAAATTTGAAGGATCATTCCACACCAAGGATTTAATCAAAATTTAAACATTGTTGACTTTTTCAAAATTATTATTTTC
This sequence comes from Elmis aenea, assembly GCA_947652605.1. Classification (NCBI taxonomy): domain Eukaryota; kingdom Metazoa; phylum Arthropoda; class Insecta; order Coleoptera; family Elmidae; genus Elmis; species Elmis aenea. The sequence continues at coordinate 11,385,245 of OX393584.1, forward strand.
AGTTGTGAGAAAAGGTTTTTCGGAGTGCAATTTTTTGACTTTAAACTTATTTGGGTTAGTTGCACACATTTTCATTTCTAATTCATTTTTTATTTTATATATATATATATATATATATTGTTACGAAGGTTTTCGCGGTTGTACTTTGTTGAACTTGGTTCTAGGGTGCTGAACCGCGTCTGTTTCTGGTCTCTAGAGAGACCGAGTTTTCGACGTTTCGACGAGGTCACACTCGTCATCTTCAGGAGTCTGGGTTGACTCCTGAAGATGACGAGTGTGACCTCGTCGAAACGTCGAAAACTCGGTCTCTCTAGAGACCAGAAACAGACGCGGTTCAGCACCCTAGAACCAAGTTCAACATATATATATATAGTATATACAGGGTGTCACATAAAAAACGCCACAAGCGATGAACAAAAAACTAAACGAAATGGCTCCTCAAATACTATAAACTGAATTTGATTTAAATTTTTTTCAAGTTCAACTTAAATGTCAAACGATAGTCAATTTTTTTCCATATGGCATCATCTATTTTTTTTGACTAAATCTGGCACATTTTTTTTTCTGAATTTAATGATGTAATCATTAGTTAATTTTAGTGCTAAACTAATAAGAAATAAAAAATAAAAGTTTAACCAGAATAGGTTGGGTTTCACAAAATTTTCGTGGAAAATAAAAAAATCTTAATCAAAAAATGTCATTTAAATACCACACTGACGTTTAAATGACATTTTTTGATTAAGATTTTTTTTGTTTTCCACGGCACGCATGAAAATTTTGTGAAACCTATTTCTGTTAAACTTTTATTTTTTATTTCTTATTAGTTTAGCACTAAAATTAACTTATAATTACATCATTGAATTCAGAAAAGAAATGTCTACCAGATTTAGTAAAAAAAAATAGATGGTGCCATTTGTGTGACACCCTGTATATTGCACCACATTTAGGTATTTGTTATGGAACAAGTTTACAAATTTATTTGTAAATGGTTGAATTAATTGATTCACGATATATGTGGCTTTGTTTTTAATCAAAAAAATCATTTATCTTAATTTTCGTATTTTTCTACTATTCTCACCTCAAGCAGGTGAAACCGTGAAACTATAGAAATTAAAATTAACAAAAAATATGTGATTTCTTTAATTAAACACAAAAAGGTTACAAACTCTTTAATACTACTTTGGAATAATTTTTTGAGGGCAAAAAAGAGAGTGTACAAACACTTAATTTTTTCAGTTATGGAAGTCGGGGGCCTAAGGAAGCTGATGAAATGCTGTACAATAATAACTTCACCTACACGGGCACATACCAATGGAAAGGTAATGGACATCAATAACTGCAATTGAAAAAATTGATCCACTACAGAAACCATCACATTCCTATAATAAATTCCATTAGTAAGAAATTCGTTTTTAAGGTTGAGGGCCTTCATGAAAAAAGAGAGCAATTTTTAAATTCGGTGCTTATTTTTTATAATCTTATTATATTTGTATTGTATTTTATTTAAATAAAAAATGGCAGTAAAAATGTTAGTTGTTTATGTATTAAGCCTCTAAAGATCAGGTGTGAGCAAACCTTTTTTTAGTTAACAGACTGAATATACTGTCCAAAGAAAGATTAGAATCACAATTTTTTCTTTATATACTTTATATTTATCAAGTTAAATCTTTTATTCTTATCTGAAGAATTTGTGATTGAATATATCCAATTTAGATTGTCTTTTATTACATAGTGTCATTTTTAAGTTCATTATATTCCTGTATATCTTGTAATACAGCAATACTGTATTTCAGATTTAACTTCTATTATCTTCAACAAAGAAATGGTCTACAAACTGTAGTTTATCTACCCCACTAGAGGTCTTTCAAGATAAACTGAACTGTGAAGAAGAAACCAAAACTCATCTAAAGCATTAATTACTGCGCCACCTAAAATCATGGGCCCATTTCAACAACAGGGTTATAACCTATAATGATATAACGTTTTTAGAAACATCTACATTTCAATCACCATCCTCTCCTGCGCATTTCGCGGTTCAGTTTATCTTGAAAGACCTCTAGCATACATTGCTCAAAACAATTACAGGATGTTTTAAATGTTTATTGCTAGGGTTGCCAGAATTTCTCTTTTAAAGAGAACATGTCCTCTTTTTTGTCGCGATCTTTTTGTCCACTCTCTTTTTTTATTCTGATCATTTTTGTCCTGTTTTCCTTAGTTACCTTTGGTCGGATTTTTTAAAAAAGTATAGAACTGAGTCGTTTAAAGGCCAAAGCAATAAACTCCACTTTATGATTTTTTCAAAATTTTAGTGCCAAAGCACTTTATTGATGTTTAACTTTTTATGTTTAAAACCAATTTCTTTAATAATTAGGTTCAACAGCATTAAATGTCCAAAAAAATGTTGACCCTCGAATAATAAGTTATTTATTTCAGAATAAACAATTATTCCAGGAATATACTAGATAATACAATTTTTTACTCATTAATGTTTTGCTTTGTTTGATAAAGTAAAATATGTTTACATAAAAACTTTATTTTTTTACAAATCGTATTTATATTTACTATGTACCTAAAATAAATTATTTGTGTGGAACCCGCTTGAAAAAGCCTTAACATACTTAATATATTTATTGATAACAGGCGCCTACTTAAATACAAAACGCAACCCACTTAACAGGTTGCGCCTAAATAGGTATGCAATGTGCTTAACAAAGCGCCTACTTTCGGCATTTTCAGGCAACCTGCGTAAAAACAACGTTTAATTAATTGCATATCCATGTAGGCGTAATGTACAGTATGCAACCCACTAAACGTTGCGCCTACTGATAGGCAACCACGACACAAAACGCCTACATAGACATGCAACTAATTTGACATACAAGTTACGCAGGCTGTCTAAAAATGACAAAAGTAGGCGTTTTGTTCAACACACTGCATACCCCTGTAGGCGCATTGTGTTAAGTGGGTTGCGTTCTGTAATTATGAATTACAATAAAAACGGAACAAATATTGTTCGACAAACAAAATTTCTGCAGTATACAGTACCAAGGTAATCATAAACTTCAATAAAAATTAAAATAAATTGGGTTAAGATTAAGTTACTAAAGATTCGATTTTGAACAAGAACTGTCAAAACACATTTATTAAAAAATCCAATAAAAATTAAAAAATGCAATATTCATGTCTCAAATATGGATTTATAAAGTATATTGCACTAACTCAATCGAAAAAGGAAATAAAAATCAAACCATATCTGGTAACGATTAAATTATTAAAAATTTTGTTTTAGACCAGAACTGTCAAAACACGATTTATAAGTAAAAATCCAATAAAAATGAATGGACTAACTGCACTAACTCAAACGATAAAAGAAATAAAAATTAAAATGGATCTAGTAACGATTAAGTTATTAAAAATTTTGTTTTGGATCAGAGCTGTCGAAACACATGTATCAATAAAAATCCAATAACAATTAAATGATACAGTCTTTATGTGTCTAATATGAATTTATGAAGTATATTGTATCAAGTTAATCTGTAACTTGCCTAAAATTTAAAATATTGATGGTTACGAATAAGTTGTTAAGAAATATGAATTTCTGAAGTATACTGTACTAAGTCAATCGAGAACTTGAATAAAATTTAAAATATTTAAGATAAAGAATAAGTTATTAAGAAATTTGTTTTAGACCATTAAATATTTCAGTAGAGAGTTATTGTTCACAAAAAATAAGTTCTCTTTTTACTCTTTCAACTTCTGGCAACCCTATTTATTGCAAACTTTTAAAAACCCCTTAATTGTTTTGATCGTGTCTAAAAATGCTTAAAAAAGGCAAAACTCATTTCTTGAAATTGTAAAAGAAATTGGTGCAAATATTTAAAGCTTAACACAAAGCACATTTAAAAAATCTGGCCATGTAGCAATATGGCATTATAAGACAAAATAAATTCTTGACTACAGTTCATTAATAAGCAGCAATAAGCAAAAAAAACTAAAAGTTAACGCAACTATAAACACTTTTATTTACACATCAATACACACAGATAAATACATATAAATAATTTAACAATAATATCCATAATAAGGTTTTAACATGGTAACTTACGGAGCGATATCTGCAAAACAAAATAATTTATTTGTAGTCCCATACAATGTCAGTTCGGTGTATACCTGACAATGCACAAGCTGTTAATTTAAAGTCACCTAGTGCTATGCCCCTAAGCGTAGTCCACACCAGCTAATGTTAGTAACGAGATTTAAAATATCAAAGAAGTGTTACCAATGCGAGATGCAAGTACATACTAAATGCAGCATCGCCGAAGTGACATAAATTATTCTGTTGCTTACTGTTATTTATTGAATTATCACTTTGACAAAGCAACATTTAGTATATATTTTTATGGTCCACCCTGTATGTGGCAGTTACATGCAGAAATTTTGTTAGATACAAATTTAATTATCACGAGATTATAAAGATAGATTACACACCATGAAACAGTTGAACAAATTCACCATTAAAATGTAACTTACTTGAGTATTTTGGTTAACACATTGCGGCAAACCTTGTGAGACAGCTTGCAAACATGTGGGTGCAGTTAAAAAATAAAAAGAACACAAAACGTTAATACATGTAAGAACACTGCAAGTGAGCAACAATGGCACAAGACTGATTATTTTGCTTGAAACACATTTTTGTAATTTCATGCAGCGTAATTACCAGACTCGCATGTTGGCCTCAGTTATGTGATCCAAGATGCTGTGAATTACATCGGTACTGGATGCAATGCCACCAAGATCTATAATAAAATTTACATCAAAGTTAAAGCTACATACAATTTTGTGGGAGTTTGTGCTGGTAAATAAACAACAACAACAAAGTAGTAAAGATAAGTGAAACAAATATGTGAGATCAAAGACCCAAATGAAGAAATAAAGCAACTTAAAACAGGAAAGGAGGATATTAGAAAAAAAAATTAATATTAATAATGGAAATTAAGGAGGCATATACAGGGTTGCGCAAAAGTATGGAAACAGACAAATATCTAGAATACTATTGCAGATGTAACAATGGAATTTTGTATCTGAGCGTTATGGTATTTGTCGGATTCGATGAAAATATTAAGGTTGCAATACGACTTCCGGTTCAACCGGAAACGGACTCAAACTTTGAAATTTTAAATAGACACCGTGTATAATTTTACATTTTTGGATTCTTCCTAGAATTTACTTTAAAAAATGTTTAAGGTTATATGGATCTAAAGTCAACCGTTTTCGTAAAATTTACATTTTTATGAAAATTTTGAGCAATACAGCACTTTCAATTTTTTTTAATATTTAAGTTATTTAAAAAGGCAGTAGAATTTCGTTTGAAAATTAGATTAACAATTGATCAATTAACCATTTGCGCTAGCTACATTTTAAAAATATTATACAGGGTGTTTTTTACGCTTCGTCAAACTTGTGAAACTTTAAACACCGATAACTCAATTTTCTTAAATACAACACACTATTTGTTTTTACGTAGTTTTGTAGAAAATTTGATTGTCTTTCAAAAACACTAACCATGTTTGAAACCTAAAGCTAATATTTTTCGAGTTATCGCGAATTTATTGTAAATTATTCGGGCAACGTAATATTTTCGAGTAGGCTATGAAGGAAGACAGCGGTAATTTTGAAACATTTGAAAGATAAAAACAAGAAAGTTATAATATTATCTTTTTCTCACTTATTTTCGACATTTCTAATAATGTAGATGTAATTTTAAAATTTTTTCGTTTAAACAAGGGTTTTTAAAAATTATGCATTTATTCATTAGACCAGTGTGATGGGACAATTACTACATTTTATTGTATTACATATTATTTATATTAATTAAAACAGAAGAAAGTTATAATATTATCTTTTCCTCACTTATTTTCGGAATTTCTAATAATGTAGATGTAATTTTACAATTTTTTCGTTTAAATCGAGGTTTCTTATAATTATGCATTTATTCTTTGGACCAGTGTGATGGGACAATTACTAAATCCTATAAACTAATTTTTTGTGTTTCTACAGAATGATTTTCCGTTTAACCGGAAACGGTTTCCACCCTAACAGTTTTTTTAAATTGAAAGATAAGATGGTCAGTGACTTTTGTTTAATCAGAGTTCTTTTCGCGTACTCCATACATTATCAATCGGTTTTTAAGACTTTGCAAACGATCAAAATCAATCATATGAAAAAGATTGTGGCCCTGATAAGGAACCTCGATATAAACGTAAGATTGGTAAAAGTACATCTACATTACAAAAAATTTTGAAAATTCGAAAAGAAAAGGTAATATTACAACTTACTTTTTTTTATCTTTCAATTGTTTCAAAATTACCGCTGTCTACCTTCATAGCCTACTCGAAAATATTTGTTGCCCAAATAATTTACAATAAAATCGCGATATCTCCTAATATATCAGTTTTAGGTATGAAACATGGTTACGTTTTTGAAAGACAATCAAATTTTCTACAAGACTATGTAAAAACAAATAGTGTGTTGTATTTAAGAAAATTGAGTTATCCATGTTTAAAGTTTCACGAGTTCGACCAAGCGTAAAAAACACCCTGTATAATAATTTTTAAATGTATCTAGTGCAAAGTGTTTATTAGTCTTTTGTCAATCTAATATTCAAACGAAATGCTACTGCCTTTTTAAATAACTTAAATGTTAAAAAAAATGAAAGTGCTGTATCGCTCAAAAGTTTCATAAAAATGTAAATTTTACGAAAACGGTTGACTTTAGACCCATATAACCTTTCACATTTTTTAAAGTAAATTTTAGGTGGAATCCAAAAATGTAAATACAGGGTGTTCTATTTAAAATTTCAAAGTTTGAGTCCGTTTCCAGTTGAACCGGAAGTCATATTGCAACCTTAATATTTTCCTCGAATCCAAAAAGTACCATAACGCTCAGATACAAAATTTCATTGTTATAGCTGCAATAGTATTTTAGATATTTGTCTGTTTCCATACTTTTGCGCATCCCTGTACACATAATGAAGAGAGAAAAAAAAAGGACAAACAGGTAAAATTTTTAAGAAATGTGGAAATCAAAATAAAATATGGGAAAAAAGGTGGAAGGAAGGTCTTCAAGGCCCATCAAAAAAGCAGCAAAAGAGAGTTGTGGAAACAAAAATATAAAGAAGTCAAAAACAAATTAAAAATTAAGTTCAGCAGAAGAAAATATGTTGAAAAAACATCTGCAAACTAGGACCACAAAGGACTGAAAAATACAAGGCGCAAAGTAAAAAAGGACATAGCAGAACCAAAAAGAAAAACGTGGATAAAATTTGGAAATAAAATGAGAGATGAGTTTACAGAAATGAACAGGGAAAAAAATTACAAAGGAACTTGTGGCTTAGCAGTTGTAGAAGGCCAAAAAAATTATTTATTTTCTCAACACATTTTACTTTAGCACTTAATTATTGCTGGATGGAAAATACCAACACTGAGACATTTTGGAGCGAGCATCAGATGAGCACCTTAATGGCATCGTTTTTAATTGGGATGTAAAATTTTGAACATAACAGTGGAGACAAGGGGGGCTCAAACAAAGTTTAAAATCACAAATTACTTAAGTTTGATGTGCGCTTAAAACAAATTACCTGGGGTATGTATTTTGTCTTCACAAATAGTTTTCCGTAGAGCATCGTTGATCAACTGGGCATGTTGTTGATGGCCAAGATGTTCCAACATATCAATCGAAGCGCTGATCATAGCAACAGGGTTTGCAATATTTTTTCCTGCAATTGCAGTACCGGTATTACGTGTACCAGGCTCAAAAATAGCGCACTGAAAAGAAAAAAATTATTTTCTGCACAAAGCTTCTTGTTTCAACGTACGTGATCTCCATAATTTCTTCCCGATAACAAACCAGCTCCACCAACAAGTCCACAAACCACATTAGAGACGATGGTTCCATATAAATTGGTCATGATCATCACATCAAACTGATGAGGATTGGAAACTAGCTGCATGCAGCAGTTGTCGATGATCATGTCATTGTGTTCAATTTGGGGAAACTCCTTCGCAATTTTACGGGATGTTTCCAGAAACAGACCATCTGAAAATTTCCTACGCAAAAATGAATTAAAAATTACAGCACGAATTGAAAAATTCGTAACCTACATAATGTTGGCCTTGTGGATGGTCGTTACTTTTTTTCGGCCGTTTTTCACGGCATATTCGAATGCAAACCTTGCAACTCGTTCTGAATTTGACCGTGTAACAACCTTCATGCTTTCAACGACACCGTAAACGCTCTAAAAATAAAACACATTGCAAGAAAGATTAACAGCAGTTGGTCAGCCAACCTCATGCTCCAACATGGCATATTCTCCTTCTGTATTTTGCCGAATAATCATAACATCAATATCCTTCTGTCTCGCAGGAACACCAGGATAGGATTGGCAATGTAAAACATTTACAAACAGATCAAGTTCGTTTCGAATGGCTACGTTTCTGGATTGAACACCTCTACTTTCGCTTCGTGTTTCAATATTACCTGAAAAATTAAACAAACGATATTAGAAAACACAACAAATTTTCGCCACACTATTCATTAATATTGTTTACCTTTAATAGCAACGCCATTTCGTTTAATAGATGTTATGGCATATTCCAAGTCATTTTTTTCATCAGATTTTGGATCAATATCAACAACTTCAAAATCCACTGGTGCTCCCGAATATTTAAAAATATCTTTGATATATTTCATTAATTCTGGGCCAATACCACTACCAGGTAACATTGTCACGGCATGTCGACCACCGTATAATGCGATAGGTATTGCTTGCTACAAAAAGTATAGTTAATAAGCAAAAAAACGATAACATACTGCACTTACTGTTTTTCTTGCTAGAGGAGTTTTATGTTGAATCTCAAAATCGGAAAGCGCTGCTGCACCCGTCAATGTAGACATCTAAAAAACATTTTGAACGTGTATGAAATGCAACGAGACAAATTGGTTACACTTACAGATTTTAAACTGCTCGCTGCTTGAATAGCAGGTACTGTGACACCCTACAATCAAAATTAAATTACTTTATGTTTTATTAGATAAACCACACTTACTATATCACGAAATCGAACATCCAAACAACGTTTACTTAAAATTCTCACAGCCATTTTGTACCAAGAGAGTTTAAATGAACACCAAATGTAATTTTTAACTGCGAGTAAATTTTATTTTCAATTCTATTTTTACTTCTTGTTATGACATAACCTTCCAGTGAACGTAAGTGTAATACAATTATTTGTTCTGTTGTGAGTCAGCCTTTCTGAATACTATAAAATAAAAATATACTTATATTGGATAATATACCCAAACGAGCAATTAAATTTGTGTAATTTATTGCTTTAGTATTAAAGAATTCAATATGACATTGACATATAACCTAAAAATTTGAACTTCTTTTTAAATTTATGGGTGATTCACAATATGATAAAAGTAATGATCAGTGGCGTGCCACTGACTGGCTCAATAACAGGTCCTGTCATCTAACGGCACTTAAAATGTTTTTAGTTAACGTAACTATTTTGTAGATGGCAAATATCGTACATAAATGAATTTTCAGAGGTCGTAACCCTTTATAATACGTAATGTGACCCCCATAGGGAAATAAGTATTGATCCCTTATATTTTAAATTTTTTAAATATTATTCTCAAATTTTTACTTTCTGTCACAATAACCTATTAATACGAAAATCCAAAAATTAGTGTTTGCCTTCCATACGTAATATATTTATTGATAAACGAAGCAATTGCTTAATAAGAATTATTAAATTGCATTATTTGAAAATGCAAGCTTGCGATTTTCTGACGGATTTCAAAACTCAACAAAATTTACATTTAATTGGGTCTTCAATAATTTTTCATGTATTTTTATGTAATGCCAATAGTTCTTTCGCGCTGGCGTAGAATCAACAACCCAAGTTAAAGTCAATGACCTGTTAAATTCCTAATATTGAGAATTAATTCGTAACAGAGCTACCTATTTAACTGTAAATTTTACCTATGTTATATTTTAGGGTCTTACAATTACCCTGTATTATTTTGCAGTAATTGTATGCGAAATATTTAAGGAAAAAGTAAACTTTCCCATATATTTAAATTTACCGCAAATTTTGCGCATGCGCATAAGTAAGTGAGTCACTGAGCGCTTTGCAGCGGAACCATGCGGAACTAGGGTTGCTAGAAAGTATGGCTGTAAAATAACCAAAATTTCTTTGTTTTAAATGAACCGTTTAAAACCTAATCTTGAATGTAATAAAATTGTGCCGATGATGAATAAGTTTTCGAAGAATGCACCCGTTTAAGTTAGATTGTAATTACAGAATGAGCATTAGGTAATCGTGAAGTTTTTAATTGTAGCAGTGGTCCGTGAATGTGTTGTGTCTATTTGGTTCGCTCTAATGGTTGGCCGTCAACCTCGTGAAACCTCAACAATGCGTTCTTTCTGTGCCTGACATGACTAGTGCTGTGGTTACCAATTGCATAAAAATGCCCCTATCGCGAACGCATCCCTTTTCGGTACCACACTCGTACATTCAGGATGGGGGCAGCTTACCTCCTCTAAAGATGAAAGAACAGAGCCCCCCAACGGTCACGACAGCTTCTACGGGGTTGCCGGATTTACAAAGCAACTCGTGCAGCTTACAGTGTATGCAACCTCACCTGATGGGTCGTGCAATTAAGGGTCCAACACCACCAAACACACAGCCCCAACAGCAACAGCAACCCGATAAACCGAAGACAACAGTGGCCACACCAGATCAAGTTATGAAACTTTATATGAATAAACTTACTCCATACGAACATCACGAAATTTTCAACTATCCGCAAATATATTTTATCGGTATTAACGCCAAGAAACGACCTGGTATAATGGGCAATCCGAACAATTGCGATTATGATAACGAACAGGGCTCCTACATACATATTCCTCATGACCATGTAGCTTATCGTTATGAAGTACTCAAAGTCATTGGAAAAGGATCATTTGGTCAAGTAGTTAAAGCATATGATCACAAAACACACACACATGTAGCTCTGAAAATGGTTCGCAACGAGAAGCGTTTTCACCGTCAAGCGCAAGAAGAAATCCGCATTTTGGAACATCTACGCAAACAAGACAAAGATAATACAATGAACATCATTCATATGCTCGACTCTTTTACTTTCCGTAATCATATGTGTATTACATTCGAACTTCTCTCCATTAATCTTTACGAACTTATTAAAAAGAACAAATTTCAAGGATTCAGTTTACAGTTAGTGAGAAAATTCAGTCATTCGCTACTACAGTGCTTGGATGCATTGAATCGAAATAAAATTATACATTGCGACATGAAGCCAGAAAATGTTCTCTTGAAGCAACAGGGTCGTAGTGGTATTAAAGTAAGTTGAAAAACCTTCAAATTATGTATGATTTAATTTAACGCTGTACTGTAAAAACTGCCATAATTATGAAAATTAATTTATTGACGATATATCATATCACATTTAATTTAAATACAGTCGTTTATTGCCATAGTATCGTATTTACAAGTACGTCAGTTATTTTAATTGTGTCACCTGTTGCAAGCTGATAATTTTAGTTTATAAACAGTTACAGCAATATTAATTTCCATACGTTTAATAAACATTATTGTTTTTAATTGACACACATTTTGCAATTTCCCAATTGTTATTACAATTCAGTCATATTTATAAAACGAACAACAATCTTATTTTAAAAATTTTATAGTGTTATAAAACTATTTTATAGTGTTATAAAATTATTTTTTGTTACCCCATGTTTAATTAAAATTCACTGAATCAATATTAATTGAAAATGGTTCTCTAAATTCAACAAAAAAATTCTTAAGCCTTTTTAACTACAAAGTTCTTACCATCTGCTGTGCATATATTTTGTTTTTACTTTTATTAAAGGATATTGTAAATCAAAAATCTGTTTTTATTGTTTTTATAATGTAATTTGTGTCTCAGCTGTTCTTTTAAAATTTCATTTTAAACTCGGTCTTTAATGATGTTGAAATATTTTGTTTTGACTGAATATATGTAAATTTTTTTGTATAATTATTAATTGATGCCTTTTCATTACTTTCAAGCAATTTGTGAATTGTGGCTACACACCGATTGAAGTGATAACAAAATTAAATTTAAATGTAGTTGATTTAAAATGAATCGATCATTTATAATACAAATTTATGTGTTTATGATATTTTTTATTGCCTCCGTGTTAATAATAGTTTATAACTGACACAAACATCTGTTTTAAGAATTACTAAATATTACTCAATCACCATATGTTTTAAATACTATGTTCTAGTCTACTATTTTATTTTTTCCTTTTTTTGGATGTGGATGACAAAATTACTGGATTGCAAAATATAATAGCTGTTTGCTTACCTTTTTGTCCATCGTAGCCCCCCTAATAGTGTTGTAAGTCATCCATAAACGACACTACATCTTAATTTTGCTTTGTAATTATTTTCACCTGGTACATCTTTGCATTCTGTTCAAATTTAATTATTATTTTTTCAAAATACACTCAATTAAAGTCATATTTGCATCGTATTTCATTACAAACTGAATACTTTCTTAACTTTAAAATGGCTAACCCGATACTTAATTTAATTTTACTTGATTAACACTTACTCATATGCTGTGACGTATTTTTAATAGATCGTGTCACACTTAAAGGTGATAATTACGAGGTAAATAGAAACGGTTAAGTAAAATTTTTGTCATGGAAGTGGCAGTCTTAAAAAGTGTACTATTTAAATGTTCTTAAAAAATTATATTATGCTTAAGTTTTGCTAAATAAACAGGCTAATTAAATTTCACTTAAAACCTGAGGATCTTGCCTATTATAGACCATAGAATTAAATTTCGCAAAATTACTAAATTTTATGATTAATTATAATCCGAAGAAAAATTTAAAATGTGTTGAGGAAACTAGCTAGAGTCTAGCTATTATAATAAGCAAGATCCCCATGCTGAAATTTTAACATGTTTTGAATTTGCTGAAAAAGAACTGCATATTATATAATTTCTGCAGCATAATAGCTACCATTTTTTTGGTAACATTTGGGGCAGTATTTGTTACAAAATATGAACAGCTTTATAAAATTTTATGTTATAGTTATCATTCCATAATCTGGGTTTCTATCCCATGTAATTTTAAATTTGCCAAGAATAATGCTATCAGAATTAAAAATGCGTTGTGAATGAATGGATGATAAGCCCCCATAATCTGTGGGTGATTGTTTTTTAGTGCATTTCGTATGTCATCGTAAATAAACAGTTATTGTATTATTTTAGCTAGAAATTAAGCTTTAATTTATGTGCAGACCGTTGTGTAAAATTTCAGTGTAAAGTTTAAATATTTATGCAGTATTATCGAGCTAGTATAATTATATGCCAGACATTTTTAATGCTAATTATAACATTTGTTTTTATATCTAGCTTAAGTTTATAAAGCAAACAATACATAGTAAATATTTGTTAAGGGGTATATCATTGTCACGAAAGACGTACACGAGGCAATAAGCTGTGTGTTTAGAATTATTGAATGGATACATTTTTCCAACACCTGCCGCTGTTTTAAAATTTAATTATTATTCATATAGTTTTAATGATAGCAACACAATGTATAATGCAATTTATTTTTTGCATGTTTGATCAGTGCCTATTTATGTAAATGTTCTAAGGACCAAAAATACCTAAATACGTAATTTAACGGGAATTTAGTGGTTGATAATCTTAAAACAGTTCGTTTTTCATTCCTTGTTGCTTAAGTAAATTCAGTTTTTTGTTGTTGTAAATATGATTTAAAAGGAAGTCTTCTCAGAAAATTTTGCCGTACGAGTGACATGAAGTAGCTAAATGGGGACAATGTAATACTTCGCAATAATATAAAATTACCATACAGTAATATCCAAATTGCTTAAATTTTTGCCTGGCATACATTAAAATCAGCCGGGCAGCATGTTCCCATTTAATAGGTCCTGCAGACAATACCGATGAAAATTAAGTCCCCATCCAAGCATTTGGTCTTAATGACTACTTCTTGCTTGTATTTTAGTTTATAGTTTTTGAATTATTTGAATTATTATGTTAATAATTAGTATCATTTTGTTTTTTCAGGTAATCGATTTTGGATCTTCATGTTACGAACATCAGCGTGTATACACGTACATTCAGTCACGTTTTTATCGTGCGCCTGAAGTTATATTAGGGGCCAAGTATGGAATGCCTATCGATATGTGGTCGTTAGGATGCATTCTTGCTGAACTGTTAACTGGATTTCCGTTACTTCCGGGCGAAGATGAAGCCGATCAGTTGGCCTGCATAATGGAACTACTAGGTATGCCGCCTCAGCGTTTGTTAGATCAATCAAAAAGAGCCAAAAATTTTATTAGCTCCAAAGGCTATCCGCGTTACTGCACCGCTACGACACTAGCCGATGGTACGGTTGTCTTAAGTGGAGGCCTAAGTCGTCGCGGTAAACCACGAGGTCCACCGGGTTCGAAAGATCTAAAAAGGGCCCTAAAAGGTTGCGACGATCCGTTATTTTTAGATTTTATTAAACGTTGCTTAGAATGGGATCCCGAAGTTCGTATGACACCTGCTGCAGCTTTACGTCACGCTTGGCTTCGTCGCCGACTGCCCAGGCCTCCACAAGAGAAAAACGAACCAGCTAAAACGCCGACAGGTCCACGCACTCCAAAAAGTAACACGCTGTTAAGCAATAGTAGCAACAAGGTGCGAGTGCAGCTTAGCGATGAACGTTCGGCCACATTGCATTCACAACATAGCACCCATTCTGGCAAGCTGCCTCCAGTTACGTAGCCTCCTCCTTCTCCAATGCGCCATGTGATTCTAGGTTAGTTAGATTAGTCAATGACTGTGTGTTCTACACATATCGTGCGTTGCGTTATTGTGATCGCATGTAGTCAAAAATATCATGAACTTTTATATGAGATGCACTTCATCTTTCATAAGTGTGTTTATAATCACAAAATATGTCAAGTAGCAATTATAATAGCATGTTAAAGCAAGGAATACAAACGTGTCGAGCCAACATTAACAGTTAAATCTCTCCAATTACCATTTTGTCGTCAATAGCATATCTAAAAGTTACTTAAGAGTATACTTTGTTCGTCTTATTAGTTAGATTATTATCGTATTTTTAATTTCTCTCATATACTCGCGGTTTAAGTTTAGTTTTAGTTTTTGAATTTGACTTTACCCAATACAGAGTCACTTAAAATGTGTGATAATATGTTGCAGTAACAGAAGTGCAATACGTTACTTTACAGATCAATCATGTAGATTTTTGTTATTTCAGTTACACTATAGCGTCACGTCTCATTTATTTTACGCTGTACACATAATGGGTAAAACAATTAAGTTTCTCTGTAGGTAAACCCAAATTATTTGCTCAATGATATAAGTTGCATTTGCGGAAAGTCAAATTCAACTGTGTGCGCCGGCAACTTGTACTGAAATCGTAATTATCCAATGCTACACGCACACATAGTGTTGAAAGCATTTTAGCCAACATTTCAGGGTGTATGCTAGCTCATCTACTGTTTAGCCTTCAAAGTTCTGTTGTAGTTTCCAATCTCTTCCAGCCGTCATTGTAACTGAGCTGCTTTTTTTTAGCAAGATGCTTAAAGATCCTAGTTACCTGTTTTTCGAATTATTTCGCTCGGGAAACACAACTCAAACTACAAACAGTCTTTAAAACTTAACGACGAAATTTGTGGACATTGAAAAAAAAAGTTATTTGTGTTGTGGATTATAATACAAACATTTTTGAATTTTTAAGATAAATAAGGTTTTCACGAAGGATCTTTTGCCAAAATGCTGGATCAGTTTCAAGACTCTCATCTCTTTATCAGGAGCAATCTTATTCATAAATAATTAGGAAAGCTACTGAGGAAGAGTTGACAGTCTTGTTGAAATCTAATATTTCTACAAAAGATCCTTCATTAAAAAAAACAAGTGATTTAAAAAAAATATATACTTTAAATTAAAATAATACATACTTATTAAAGATACATGTTCTTGAAACTTTATTTTTGAACTTATTATAAAAAAAACATCCCAAGCACATCTGCACTCCTCCATCGCCGGCTCTGTCTTTGAATGTGTATCAAATTTGTTTTTAATAACTGGTTTTACTTATAAATTTTGCATTCTAAAGTACAGGGTGGACCAAATTCGAATGTTTTACGAAGTATCTCGCTTACCGCAATAGATAGCGAAAATCTGATTTCAGTCCCCTGAGCTATTTTTCTGAGAAAATAACGCCGATGCAATCAGATTTTTTCTATCGTATTCCATTTTGGCACTACAGACGAAAAATGAAATTTCATCATTTTTGAAAATTTGCCTAAACTTGTTTATTTATTAAATTAGAACAAAATGTTATACAGGTTTTTTATATAGATTTTTATGCTTAATTTAAAAACAAAATTAAACTTTTTTTAGCCATCTCGACTTTCGAGATAGGATGTAAACTTATATATTTTTAAATAGAAACCCTAGTCGGCCAGGACTTAATGTGAAAGAGTAATTTTTTATCTTTTCAAAAATATATAGTTTTATATATTTGTTGCAAAAAATAACCGAGATATGGCCAATTTTGTAAAAATTTGATCATCAAAGTCTGCCATGATTTCGTAAACAAGTTATGTTTGCAATTGTTAAACAAGTAAACGTCGTTGACAAATAAATTCTGCAGCAACCGCTATGTTTTTATCACTTACAAGGTAATATTCTAAGATATTAAACTTTTCAAAAAGTTCAAAATTAGCCATGTTCACAATAACACAATAAACAGTTATAAAATACAAAAGAATACACCGATTTGCTTTAAAGTTGCCAAATGTACTTCGAAATGACGTTTAGTTGTTTAATAATTGCAAACATCACTTATTTACGAAATCATGGCAAACTTTGATGATCGAATTTTTACAAAATTGGCCATATCTCGGTTATTTTTTGCAACAAATATATAAAACTATATATTTTTGAAAAGCTAAAAAAATATTCTTTCACATTAAGTCATGGCCAACTAGGGTTTCCATTTAAAAATATAAAGTTTACTCCATATCTCGAAAGTCAAGATGGCTAAAAAAAGTTTAATTTTGTTTTTAAATTAAGCATAAAAATCTGTATAAAAAAACTGTATAACATTTTGTTCTAATTTAATAAATAAAGAAGTTATAGCAAATTTTCAAAAATGAAATTTCATTTTTCATCTGTAGCGCCAAAATTAAAACCGATAGAACAAATCTGATTGCACAGGTGTTATTTTCTCAAAAAAATAGCCCAAGAGACCGATATCATATTTTCGCTATCTATTGCGGTAACCGAAATACCCCGTAAAACATTTGAATTTGGTCCACCCTGTACAGTTAAACTAAAATGATTGTATTAAAATCCATATTGTGTAGTAGATGGTATCGTTAAGAATTTTAAACGTTTATCTAATGGCTTTTAAATACGCTCACCAAACCCGAGCCACACGACTGTTTTAATATTTTAAAAACCTTGACACTACTGCAATGAATTTTTTGCTTTTACTTTGATTATGCAGTTGTTAATCATACATTTTTTGTTATTGCATTGAATGTAGTTGTTTTTTTGGCAAATATTTGAGCTATCAACAACGGTTAGCAAGGTTTTTATTAACTGAAAAATGTAGACTTTATTTGTAATACCAAAATAATGTTTTTACTTGTCTGCCAATCAGTTTGTCTCGTGTACAAATTTATTTTCGCATTTTTCTACTTTGAAAACTGCCTGTTAGTATTATAAGTTTTTTTTTTGTGAAAATTTGATGATTCGAATTAACTAGGGCATTTAAATTCGAAAGCTATTTCCATGCATAATAAATTTTGATATTTCGTATACAGTCGTCCGGTAAATATATTTTACTGATTTTTGGAATGGGAAACAAATTTAGTGTTTGTAGTAAACGTAAATAAAGTGTAATGTGTTGTGACATTATGGAAATAGTGCATCTTGTTTACAATTTTATTATGTGTATGTTGATTAGTAAGGTTGTATTTTTTGTACTGCAGTTGTGTAGGTAACAGTATAAGAATGTTATCCGTTATTTTATAGATAATAATTGAATTTCGCTTGTGAAAAATTTTGTTATCAATTAATGCAGCCATTGTTATTACCGATGACTTATTCTGTTACCTGTAGTAAATTATCTTTAATGGTCACTGTATACAATAATTTATTATGGAAATGGTGTTATAAGTTGCTTAGCGCAAAAAATGCTGTCAATATGATCGTGGAAGTATTCCAGCAGCTATTGCTGCCTTAATGTTTGTGGTTGTTACATATACATTTTAAGCTCTAGAATAATTATAATTTTTATGGTTTACATATCTGTTATCTATTCAAGACTGGCGATAATAAAAAATGCCAAAATTTTAGAGGCATATCACTTCTTGGTGTAGTAGAAAAATTATATGAAACAATTTTAGACGAGAGATTAAGGAAAGAAATTTGGAAGAGGCACAATGTGGCTTTAGACCGGGTAGAAGCACGCAGGTTTAATAAAGCTTTTTTCAGAGGTCCCTTTTGGAATGCCACACCTGTTTCTTATCAGTAGTAAACTTATTTATTTATCAATCTATGTTTGAGGAAAAAATAATGCTAATGTAGGCAAAGCTTGGCATACATGAAAAGTATCTGGATAAACACTGAACCATGGCCATAGTTCTGTAGCACAAACAGCTCTCATAACATCCAAACAATTCTTTTCAAAAATTTCATTAAAATATTCAAGGAATTTGTTAACTTGTTTTTCTTCTTCATTAATTTCTTGCATTTGCTCTTTACATCTCCCAAATTGTGGGTCGTTTAGAGCAGTGGTTCTTAACCTTTTAGTAGTCGCGGCCCCCTAAATATCCTAAAATATTTTCGCGGCCCCCTAGTTTGCAGTAACAAAAATAGAATTCAGTATTTTAAAAAGTAGAAACGTTTTATAAATTTTTCACGGCCCCCCGGTTAAGAATCACTGGTTTAGAGTATTTTCCACATTATTTCTTTTTATAATATGTAGCAGACAATTTTTTGTCCAAAATTTGAGAAAAAATACGCACTAGAGCAGTGGTTCTTAACATTTTAGTAGTCGCAACCTTCTAAATATTCTAAAATATTTTTGCGACCCCCTATTTTGTAGTAACAAAAATATTAGGATTTATTTAAGAAGACATCCCTCCGATGGTTCGAGTAAAATAAGGAGCAAAAAATGTTTTTTTTAAATTTTAATATTTTAAAAAGTAAAAACGTTTTATAAATTTTTCGCGGCCCCCCTGTTAAGAATCGCTGCACTAGAGCACTAATCACTTTTACAACTGATGAATCGATTGTATACTAGACATGCTTTTAATAAAAACAGCCAGTTGACGATAAAAATTTTTGTTGTATGAGTGTTGGAAAATATTCATGACAAAATCGCAAATAGCTTCTTGAGCATGTCTACACCATTTAGTTGAGCCTCTAAATAAATACTTTCCAGGATAATGAAGCCGGGATTGTATGTTTTTCTGCAAAAGGTTCATTATTTCATCTTGATTTTCCCCTGGTACAAAATGTTCATCAATACCTGAAACCCGCATATGTCGACGAGAAATTGCAGAAATTCGAAAATAGCTTGTTTCTTGTTGTCAGAATACGATTCCACAAGTAACCGGGCTCTTTCCTCGGTTTTTTCAGGTTTCATAAGAATATCAGCGGTAAAAACTTTTATTAAAAAATGGTGCAGCTATTTCTTTATTTATTTTTTAAAATTTCTAATCTGTTTTGGGACTAAACACAATTGCGTTTACTAAAAGTCAAATAGTAGTTGTGTCAGTTGACCATTGTTTGCTTATAATTTTTTATTCACTTTTCTAGTGATTTTTAAAATTGGGATGATGGATGTCTTTAAGTTTTTCGTAAATGGATTTTTGTTAGACATACATTTTTTTAACTACTTTTTAGTGACACCACTAAGCTGATTGTGCTATCTTGAATATACTGTGTAAATAACAGACTGGATTTAAAATTTAGTATTATCAATTTGATTGCAGATCGCCAGTTTTTAATTTTTTTTTTTTAAGAAAGTCAGTTTGCAAATGGAAAATTATGTATTGATTCCTTTATATTAATAGCAAAGTTATGAGTTTGCTCTGTACATGTTGATGGTAATTTTTATACTGTTTTATTGTGTATGATTTGTTTTTATTTATTTAGATGTACTTTTAACTTTTACTGAGTATTATATTTACTTATTGATCATGTGGTACAGCATTTATTGCGCTTATATTGGCTGTATGCAGATAGTGCCTATAGCTTATATTTTAGCTTGGCAAAGTTGCACATAGATAGTGTAAATATTGTAAGTTAAGATTGAACTTTGTTACAAGTCTGTGTGACACGAAGGCAGCAAGTGTGTTTGAAATGTAGACTTGTATCAAGGTAAAATGCTATTGTAGCAATTTATGATCTGGCATTATGGTGATTTAGTTTTATGGCCCGATTAAAGTAGTGTTTCAGTCACTGCGCTACTTAGTGATGTACTGTTTTTTGTTTAGTTTGTAAGTGTTCGACTGAATTGGATTTACCTGTTTCTAAAGAAATGCGCACTGTCATTATTTCCAAGTATTATATCACGGATTTTTTTTTAAGACCTCCTATTTTTGATTTTGCTCAGTTTTGTCTTTTCATTTTATGTATTTTATGGTTAATAAATGTCAGCGTCATATATTTCTTGTGATTTGAGCCGACATATCGGCTGTAGACTCCTTAAATGACTAGGTTGTAGTTATGCATTTAAGTGTATGGGGCCACTCCACAGCTCATCTTGTAAATAGGAAGCAGCCCCAGACTGTGCTACATTGTGAAGGGCTTGATCTCTTAATGTTAATTGTTACTTATAATTTCGTACGGGCGAAACGCCCAGGCCTTATAATTAACTAAATGTGTGTTTAATGCTATTATACCTTGGCATTAAACACCAACCTGTGTTCTTTTTTTTTTAAATAGCACAAACCATAAGCGTTCCAACTTTTGTCGCAAGTCTGCATGACCTAACTTACTAACATGCTCTAACTTTGATTTTAGCGATGATGTGATGAATGTAAATTAGTTAAGTCATGTTTGTATATCATACTAATAGGATCCAAATAAATTTCTCTTTATTATGTGGCGCTTTCTTGCATGCTCCTTTATTCCTTCAGTATTATTATTGTTATAATTATTATTATTATTAACATTACATCCAGCAGGATTATTTGTAAAAGAAATTTAGGGTACATTCAATAACTCGTATAAGCTATTTAAAAAAATTCAATACTCAGGTCCACAATTGTTTAGTATGTGCAAATTAATATCTGGCAAAAAAAAATGCTGTTTAATGCGCTGTTTAATAAAAAAAATAAGTAAGAGACGTTTGTCTATCGAAATAGAGTTGCTTTCTTTATAACACTTCATAGTGTGATAGTGTGAACAGTCAAGGTAATTAAAAATAGTATCTTATTTAAATTAAATAACAGTTCATTTAATACAACAAATAATTTGAAAATTGTACACAAAAGTCAGGGCCGGTCAAGTGGAGGGTGCAGTGGTGCTATGCACCCGGGCACCCGACTAGGGGGGCCCAAAATGGCATCTATAAAAAATTATTTGTAAATTTTGTGCCACCGAAAAGAAAATATTTGTCAGGTGTAATAAAATTAAAACTTTCAAAATAAAAAAACTGAATAAAAAAAGGCTGAAACCAAAGATGTAATTTTGGAACAGTACAAACTGTATAAGCCATAGGTAATATCGATTTTAAAATGGAAAGCCCAAATAAAGAAATTAAAACTCATGCAAGAAATACACAAGAAACTTTTTTTCTTGTAAGATCATTATCACATTACAAATACTGATATTGAAAAATCATTAAAAGAAAGTAAAACAATTGTTCAAGAACTAAGGGGTAATGCGGAGTTTCCTTTTTCTACCCATAGTATCTAAAAAAAAATAAAGAAATTAAAACTCGTGCAAGAAATACACAAGAAGATAAAAATAAATTATTAGCTTCAAAGACATGACACTAGAATCAGCTTTTTTACTTATAAAATCATTATAACATGTACCTTAACATTACGAATACTGGAATTGAAAAATCATTAAAAGAAAAAAAAACAATTGTTTAAGAACTAGGGGGTAATGCGGAGTTTCCTTTTCCTACCCATAGTAACTGAAAAAAAAATAAAGAAATGAAAACGCATGCAAGAAATACACAAGAAGATAATAATAAATTATTAAGCTTCAAAGACATGACACTAGAATCAGCTTTTTTACTTATAAAATCAAAATAACATGTACCTTAACATTACGAATACTGAAATTGAAAAATCATTAAAAGAAAGTAAAATAATTGTTCAAGAACTAAGGGGTAATGCGGAGTTTCCTTTCCTACCCATAGTTTCTAAAAAAAACTACCTTTTTTCAATGAGATAGGTACTGATCGGGGCCTACTAGAGGGGGGGCTTGAGGGGCTGCATCCCCGGACCTCCAGTCTGAGGAGCCCCCATTTTTTTAAAATATGCATTTTAACAGCAAACTGCAAATGAACAGCAAAATATGTTTTTTACCATCATCATAAAAAAACAGACTTTTTCATTCACAAAGGCCCCCAAATTTTAACTTCCCCGGGCCCCCTTTTACCTCCAGGAGGCCCTGGTACTGATGAAACTTTAAATGACCCTGTAGAAATTATAAGATTTTTTTTGTTTTATCCCTTTATCAATATTTTGATTTCTTCAATAGACGAACGATTTACATCAGTTTCTTCAATTTTGGTAGATTATAAAGTATTTAATTTGTTCGTCAAAGAAAATTGCTTTTCTGAACTGTTAAAAAAATATATAAATAAGCTTTGTGAAAAACTTTTTGATTTTCTAGTTAAAGATAAAGAATTTATAAACAAAGTTATTTAATATTAAATGTAATAGAATAAAAAGCTCCATTCAATATCAAACCATTAACCTGGTTAAATTTATCCTATAAAATAATAATTATAAAATTTTCCCCAGAATTTACATTGCACTTGGAATTTATTTAACACTTCCGGTACCTGTGGCCAGTGCAAAACGCTCGTCTAATAAATTAAAGATATTTGAAAAAAATACCTCAGATATACAATGTCTCAACTCTTAAGAGAGACTTAATTCTTTAGAAATATTATCCACAAAAAATACAGAAGTTGAAATGATCGACTCTGAAGATGTAATTAAAAAATTGACCATTTAATGCCCAAATATAAAATAATAAAAGTCTTGCGAAATAAAAAAATATTTATTATTGTGGTTTTGTTGTGTTGTAGTTAAAACTAAGTTTTCTTTATTAACTCATTATGTTCTGCAGTAATTATCAACCCGAAATATTGGATATTAAAATAACTCTTTGAGATTTTTATCCTTATTTATTACAATTTTATATTAGTAACATATACATTTAATAGCTCAAATATTACTAATTCCATGTAATTACTTTCCAAATAAGGGGCCCCAAAAACGTTGTTGCACCCGGGCCCCGGTATATAGATAACCGGCCCTGACAAAAGTGATGTTTTAGTGCCAGTTTTTTTAACGTAATAGTTTAAAAGACGTTAGTAACATTTTCTGTTTGAGCGTTGCTTACAAAAATTCTGAATACAGCCCTGTACACAAATAACATTCAGTATATTTTCAAATGTTGACG
The DNA here is from genome assembly GCA_947652605.1 of Elmis aenea. Lineage (NCBI taxonomy): Eukaryota > Metazoa > Arthropoda > Insecta > Coleoptera > Elmidae > Elmis > Elmis aenea. The sequence continues at coordinate 11,409,050 of OX393584.1, forward strand.
TGCGTCATGTTGTTCTGTATTTTGATAACTTTTTGAATTTATTAATGATTACAGCAAAATAGAAACGTGATAATTATAAATAATAATGTGTGTGCCTTTGTGCTCAAATTTAATTTAATACGAATGCTTTATCAGCAACTTTATTGTCAGCTAAGTAATAGGTAAATATGTTTTATTTATGGTGTTATATCGTTTTACAGTAATTTATCTTTTTGTTATAGTATTTGCAGAGTTATACTTCGAAGATTTGCAGCATCATATCAACAAAAAACCATGGCATTTACCTATCCAAGTGTATTTAGGGATGAAACAGTTAAAGATACTTATCATGGAGTTGAGGTTAGGAGTTACATTATTTAGCAGATTTTGAGAAAAATTCTTTGTTTAGATTAATTTTAGCTTGATCAAGTATAGATATGAACAACTAAATTTAAACATGTAGGATATATCTATGATAAATGAATAGTTTGTAGGTTATGTTATCATATCGTAAACAATAATTAATTATTTGAGGCAACGGTTAATTCATTCATTACATGCACCTTCTGCTTTTAAATATCATTTAATAATAAAAAAAATATTTCGTGTTAGATAAATGATCCCTATCGATGGCTTGAGGATCCCGATTCCAAACAAACTCAAGAGTTTGTCGATGCTCAAAATGCGATCACCAAACCATTTATCGATAGTTGTCCCTATAAAGAAAAAATCAAGAATTATGTTACGAAGTTGTGGGATTATCCCAAATATTCCTATCCGTTTCGACACGGTAACAAATACTTCCAGTATCGTAACTCAGGTACTACTAATACAATAATAAAGATTTTTATCCAATTAAAAAAATTGAAATATTCGAAGGTTTGCAAAATCAGAGTATATTGTATGTTCAAAATGGTCTGAATGATGAGAATGCGAAAATATTCCTGGATCCCAATAGTCTTTCCGAAGATGGAACTGTATCTTTATCAGGCGCAACTTTTTCTGAAGATGGTAAAACTTTGGCATATGGGTTGAGTCAAAGTGGCTCTGATTGGTTGGACATAAAATTTCGTTGTACCGATTCAGGTATATTGATTCAAAAATATTTTCAAACAGTTGGCTTATCTTAAGGGATTCGTTAAAATCAGAGAGTCGAACCGAAATTTATTTCGTTCCGGTTTACGGTTACGTTCCGTGAAAAAAAATCTCGTTCCGGTTTCGGTTTGGCTGAAAATTCCGGTTCAGTTTCGGTTCGGTTCCAATTTGGTCCCGGTTCAGTTTCTGTTCCGGCTCGAATAGCAAGTTAAAAGTAAGTCTGAACATTAATTCTATTTCTTTTTATTCTTTGTTTTTAGTTTTAGAATTTGATAAAATATAAGAACTTAATAAGATTAAATAAGTTTATTAACAAAAACAAAAACTAAAACAAAATATAATCCAAAAATTATTTACATTTATATAACAATAATAAAAAAAATTGGCGGTTTTGTAAGTACGAAATAATATTGAAATATAAATATATATGTCCGCAAATACAAAAGATAAATACCTTTTACTGTAGAAGCAATTATTAATTAAAAGAAAAAAAATCGTAACGCCAAGTATTTAATTATTATATACACTTACTTTTTAAATTTCTTGCGTTAGAAATTTTAACTCTTCACTTGAGTACTGATTCACAGACACAAAGGGCGAACGAATTTGTCACTGTACAAAACAGCAATGAACTCTTAGAACTCTTTCTCACAATTTAGAAAAAGATGAACCAAAACAGAAACACATGTTTTATTGCTACAATAGATAAGACACGTGTTGTATGGTAACCCCGCCGAGGGACGAAACCGATCAGAGCGTAATAAAATTTTAGCACAAAGGGTCCCATGGTCGAAGAGTAAAATACATATCTCAATCACTTTTACAGTTATAACTTGTGGAATTTTTTACTTGATTCCGGATTGCAAAATTACATATCTCAAAAACAACTTTTTTTAGTTTTAAAAAAGCGAAAAAAAAATTGAACCTTTTTGTAACCGATATTAACCGTTATTATATTTTTTCGTTCTAACCGAAATTAACCATTAATAAAATTTCGTTCCGGTTTTTAAATTCTGCAGTTTTTCGTTCCGGTTTCGGTTTCGGTTCTGCTGAAAATACCGGTTAATTTCGGTTTTCGGTTCGGTTCCGGTTCGACTCTCTGGTTAAAATGTATCGAAACTTGACTAAATAAATATACTTCACCGGGATTTAACAACCTTTGTATCTCTTAAGATAAGTGAGATATTCTTAGCTGAATGGACCTGTATAAAATCTAATTTTTTGTGTGTTAGGTAATGATTATACAGAAATGTTAACTAAAGTTAAATTTACACCAATGACTTGGATGCACGATAACCGAGGATTTTTTTATGGGGTACGTCTTACTCCAACAAATTACCAAGGGTGTTAATGTATTGAAATTTTTAGGCATACAGAGAACAGCAAGGAAAAACTGATGGATCTGAAACCGATACTAATTTAAATCAAAAATTGTACTACCACTGTTTGGGAACAGATCAGTCAAAGGATTTTGTAGTCGTTGAATTTGATGATCCGCAGTTGAGAATGTAAGTGTACTTTAATATTTTTTGTAAAATTACAGCAAATTTTTATTTCAGAGGTGCAAAAGTCAGTCACTGTGGCAACTATTTAATTATAACACCTATTAAGGGATGCAAAAACAACTTGTTGTTTTTCTGTGATCTAAAAGCCGCAGGTAAAATTGAAACAAAACTGCCATTAAAAGAAGTTGTAACTGCATTCGTTGCCGATTTTGAGGTAATACAGTTAATTTGGAGATTTTCGTACGCTATCATTGTTACTATTTTTCAGTATGTTACGAACGATGGAAGCCGATTCGTCTTCCGTACTAATAAAGATGCTCCTAATTACCGTCTAATTTGCATCGATTTTAATAATCCAGAAGAAGCTCACTGGACTACGCTGGTCGCTGAACACTCAAAAGATGTGCTCGATTGGGCTAAACCCATCAACAATAATTTTCTTGTTATGTGCTATTTGCATGATGCCAAGGTAAGAAATTTAGTTCTTGCAATTTTTTTTTTTTATGTATGAAGTGCCAATATAGGCGATTTTCGTAATAGGGTCCCTGGCACTATCATATTTTTTTGCATGGAATCCTTTGCAAACAAGTAGAGCAGCGGGCGCAATAATATGTAATGACATCATATATGTTTTATTCTTGATTGTTAAAAGTTAATTTTTTTTTTATTTCTTAATTTTAATTTCTTAAAAAAATAGTTTTTCTAATTTTTGTCATTTTTAATTTTGACTCTTTTCATTTGATTTTACTTATAGGTTAAAATCCCATTATATTTTAAAAAAATGCTCTTTTTCTACATTTTTTAAACAAAATAATACAACAAAATAATAATAATAATTTTATTGAAAGACTTTTGTTACATAATACATGATCAATTATTATTCGTTAATGAGAAGGTTGAGACTGTATTTCTTGACATAATTTTTCAAAATCAGGACAGTAATTTGATACGGCTACTCTTAAAACTGTCATTCAAATTTTCAACCGTAAGACGTAATCTAAACTTATTTTCAATAAATTGCATTAAAGAAAATGTGGCTTCACTTATTAAGTAAGTCGATCCAAAAAAAGATTTTAGCTTCAGTGCACAATTTTTTAAAATAAGATATTTACGTGCTTCAACTAATTTCCAAAATTTTTTGTCCATGTTCATAACTTTAAAGCGACGTCATTTTGTAATTCTACAATTTCCAATACTAGATTTTCAAAATTTGTTGTATAAAATCCTTTTATTTCTGCACTTAAAGTAGTAATGCCACCATTAATCATAGAATTTTGACTCAGTGTAATACGCGGGTCATAGAAGACAAAATGATCAGTTTTCATAAAATAAAAACATAAAACATGGCGATAGAATTCGCTAAAATAATATTTTTTTGTAGTGGAACTACTTATGTTTTATTATATAGGGGTATTTAATATGTCATAATAAAAAATTACTTGAAAATTTCAATTAATAAATAAGTATTTAATTCCAAGAAAATTCTGCTTGAAAGTTTGGAAAATGAAATAAAAAAATTATTTTAATTTACCGGGAATCGTGTCGCGGGCGCGGGGTTGGCCACCCCTGAAGTAGAGTATGCAATATGCATATACATTTTTAAAAGTTTTTTTATTTAGGGTCAATAAGTCCCGTGTGCCCAGAATATACACGCTGCGCATAATTAATATTTTATATATTTTGTTTATTTCAGCGCCATATGTATTCTTAAAGATACATGCCTATAAATGCTTAAACCTGCAATTTCATATACAAGGTGTTGCATGACCAAACGGCCAAACTCAAGGAGCATGTTCCTTAAGTCAATTTAAGCAAAAAATGTTATATAATATAAAGCATAGTCCAAAATTCGATGCTTATCGAGGTATAATAGAGGTATAATGGAAACCAAGCTAGTTATTTTAAACGGAACACCCTGTATATTATTACATTTTTGAATTTCTGTTTAAATGTGCTTTATAAAATATGAAAGGTCGTATAGGCCTAAAGTTAACCGTTTTCGAGTAATTAATTTTTTTCTCGAAAATTTTGAGTGATGTAGTATTTTCAAAAATGTTCTATATTTAAGTAATGTGTGGTGACAACCGGAATTCGTTTGGAAGTTATATTTGCGATAACTTTATACACGATTTGTATTATTTAAAATTTTAAAATTTCATACAGAGCGTTTGTTACTTCTGATCGAGCTCGTTGAATTTAGAATATCTACGTAATTTTTTTTAAATGTTAAATTTTAATTATTTTTGCGTACTCTGATACAGAATTTTACATCTATTAAAATAGTGTGGTATATTTCCACGTAAATGATTATTTGCTAAACTATCCCGATTTTAATGTCAACTGTTGGATCAAATACAAAACTTCATTGTAGGCCATAGGGACAGACTGGAAAAAAATTTAACAATTAAAACACATAAAATGACAATGTTAATAAATTTTCTGTAGGAATATTCAAATAAAATAAAAATTATTGGATTTAAAAAAATTACTTAATAATACTCAAAATTCAACGAATTCGATCAAAAGTAACAAACGCCCTGTATAAAATTTCAAGATTTTAAATAATACAAATCGTGTACGAACTATCGGAAGCATAACTTCTAAACGAATTTCCGTTGTTACCACACATTTCTTAAATTATGAAAAAATTTAAAAGTACTACATCGCTCAAAATTTTCAAAAACAAGTGAATTACCCGAAAACGATTAATTTTAGGCCAATATGACCCTCCACATTTTATAAAGTACATTTAAAGAGGAATCTAAAAATGTGATTATATACAGGGTGCTCTATTTAAAATAACTAGGTTGGTTGCCATAGCAAATAAACAGTAAAAAACAAAACAAAATTGAGTATACCATAAAGCGCAAAAAAAATTGCTATGCAACTTTTATAAAACACATTTTGTTGTTAAATCAATATTTTAGAAGATAAGAGTGGTATTTGATACTTTTTCATATTAAAATTGACCTTTTTTTTTATAAACTTTAAAGGTCTATAACTCGATAACTATTGAATTTTGGACTATTGTTTACATAACATTTTTTGCTTAAATTGACTCATGGAACATGCTCCTTAAGTTTGGCCATTTGGTCATGCAACACCCTGTATAATACATGTTTATACTACATATTCTATAATTAATGTTAGTTTTTTTTTTTTTTTTAGAAATCCCTGTTTATTTACAATCTGTTGCTTTTAAACAATAAGTAAATGTTGTGTTAGCTTAAACTAAACTAAAACTAAACCTAAATCTAATCTCCTTATTGTTTTCCCTACTTTCGAGATCGATGAAAAATGTAGGTAGGGGAACTTTTGAGACTCGATGTTTTACGTTCCATATATTGACTACCGCATGATCAAGTTTTCCCAATTCTTCTTTTAGTGAAACGAGGTCTGTCGATGAGTGGAGATTTTTGAGTACTACGCGAAAATTTCGGTCTTGTTTGGGCTTATACGTATAAAACTCAGTATTGCGTTGTTTTAAAGCATCAATAATTGCACTGTAATTTTCTCGAATTTTTGGTTGAATTTTAATCTGATCGGTGCTAATTGCTTTAAGAGCATAACTGTCTTTTGCTATACTTTCAAGCATTTCTGTGAGTGGTTTGATATTTGTGACTCTTGATACAAAGATTGGCGGTGGTTTTGGTTCGTTGTTGCTATTTGCTTCCTAGTCTTGTTCCATCCCTTCTTCTGTAGGCAGTTTTTCAAATCTGTTGTTAGTTGAGATTGGATTACTTGCACAATAATTTGCTTCAGTGACAGCATCTGTTTCTTCGGGACTATGTATTCTTTTTTTATTGTAATTCACAGTTTGCCAATCATAGTCCTTGGGTTGTGATAATTGAGGATTAAATATTTGTGTTTGATGTTGTTGATATAATAATAATAATAATAATAATAATAATAGTTTATTACTCAACAGATCAGATCAAATCCAGTTACAGAGTAACCAATACATTTATACATATATAAAAGACATATAATAACATTCAATACTAAACAAGACAAAATAAGTAAGGTATATATATATATATAACTAGTACAAATAAGTAAAATAATATTGAAAGATATCACAGATTATTTGTTTTCCAATAAACATTGCTACATGGGGGATTTAAAATATTTCTGATCAAGACCAAAGATTTGAACATAGAGAATTATGAATACTACATATATTATACAGGGGTGACATTTTATATAAGTTAGTTTTGGGAATTTTGATGAAAAATTTAAATTTTGACGTACTCGTATACTAGAATCTGGAACCTTAATTTTTATACTACTTAAGAATTGAGGATCATCAATTGAATTATGCAAAAGTTTATGAAGATGCATTTGTCCAATTAAATCTCTTCTCTTCTTAAGCGGGTAAACATTACACATATTTAATAAATCTGTGTACGATATATATGTAGGGAAAACTTTTTGTTCCATAAAGTATTTTAATTTGAGATATTTAAATTGTACTCGCTCAATTGTCAATTGATATTTTAAATAAAATGGGAACCACACTACCGAGCAGTAATCTAGTTTCGATACAACATATGCATAATAAAGAGTGTCTAGGGCAGGGGTCGGCAACCTTTTTGATAAGAAGGGCACCCCGAATAGCTAGCTTATGACAAAGGGCACTTTTCATTAATTTTCCAAGCTATTAGTGCGACAAAGAGCGCGTCGGGAAAGTGGTGGGTTTACAAGTTATTTTACGTTAGTGGCGGGCACTTTCAAAATGCTCGCGGGCACCCGGGTGCCCGCGAGCACCACGTTGCCGACCCCTGGTCCAGGGGCTTGGTAGTACTAAAGTATTTTACATTTCGATATATAAATCCTAGAACTTTTAACGAGTCGCTTACTATTTTACTTATATGTTTGTTAAATGTTAAATGTGTATCGAATTGAATTCCTAAATCTCTTGTAAAAGTAATTTTATCAAGAGTGGTTTTATGCATAACATAATCAAAGGCAATTGGATGCTTTGTCTTATTGTAAGTCATAATTTTACACTTGTTAATATTAAAATTTAATTTATTTGCTAGAGACCAGTCTACAATACTATCAATATCTGCTTGTAGAAGTAAGCAATCAGGTCTATTCTCAGTTACCTGGTATAACTTTAGGTCATCGGCATATAGTAAAAATTTGCAGTGTTTTATTCTATTACATATATCATTAACAAACAATAAAAAAAGTAAAGGACCTAAATTGCTCCCTTGAGGAACACCAGACGAGGCTTTAAAGACAGGAGAAATAAAGTTATTACAAGATACAAACATAGTTCTATTTTCAAGGTAGCTACTAATAAATTTAATTAACGATTCATGAAAGCCTAATGTTTTTAATTTAATGATTAACAATTTATGATCAATACAGCCCTTGAAAAATCTGTATACAAGACATGACATGATATGGCTGATTATATTGATGGGGATTAGGACACTGTGATAGCTGGTTGTGGTGCATGACGTTTTGCTTATTCGCTTGTTGTGTGTACGCCCCTGGTTGATGGTTTATTTGTATTTGAGACATATGATCATAGTTAAGTGGTGGCTGTGAATGTGATTGTACGTTTTGATAATTTGGTATAAACACCATCGTTTTTGCCTATTAAGTATTGCTAAATGTATAGATACTTATCACTTGCAGCTGAGTACAGCGGCCTTGCAGCCTTTTTTCTTTTTACCAGGACACTTATCCGGATTAAAGTTTTTCCTACTTGCTAAGATAGACTTGACTTTGGAGTCACAGTTTTATCACGGCGCACTTGATATCTCGAGCGGTCAGAGTGGCAAAACACCTCTTTACACTTCGACATTCAAATGAGAACTTATGTTAGTTGAGTTAAGTCTTCTGGACTGGTAAGAGGTGATTAGCTATAATATTGTTTCATTAATAATAATAATGATAATGATAATGATAATGATAATGATAATGATAATGATAATGATAATGATAATGATAATGATAATGATAATAATAATAATTTATTAGTCTTTGAGAGATCAGTTTTTTTACACATGATATAAGACAAGTCAAAATACAGTACAACACAACTTAAGCACATTATACTTCTTGCATTATACTATTAACAAAACATGAATGTCAATACACTTTCAAATCAATAATACATATACAACTAAATGGAAAAAAAAAATTTTGTTGTTGTCCTTAATAGATTTTACAATTTTATCAAATCTAGATAATATATTTGGTTTACAATATGCCCATTTTTATTTAAAGATCATAATATTTAGTTCACATCGACATGATTTAATAATAAAATAATACTAATTTATTAGTCTAGTTCAGTGATCAGACATGGTAAGAGACAGGTACAGTACAACACAACTTGGGCACATTGTACTTCTTGCAATTATACTATTAAAAAACATGAATGTTAATACACTTTAAAATCAATAAGACATGTATACAACCAGATGAACAAACAAAAAAAAAAAAAAAAAAATTTTTGTTGTCCTTGCTAGAATTTACAATTATATCATAATAAAATAGTATATTTGGTTTACAATAGGCAATAATATTTAATCAGTGGCGTATACAAACAACTTTCGGATGTCCTGCTTGTGAAAAGCCACTTCTTAGTATGAACTGTTTTTTTGATATTTACAAAACAATTCCAAACAAAAAAATTTGTTGTGATATATCCATATTATCATACTTATATCAATATTTTGTACTATACAGGGTGGTCCACATGGAAGGGCCACTATTGGGATCTCGTTAACGGTAAGAGGTACAAAGAAGTTTAATTTAGACAAATTAATTGTTACCCTTTCTGAGACCTATTTAGTGATGCTTTAATGTTTTAAAAACTTTCATGGCACGCTAGATAATAAACAAAAATCAAAACGGGCATTTTTCAAAATCGTTAATATTTCAGTTATACTTGATGGTACAAAAATATTTTTGGGTAGAAAGTTGTAGATTTTTTTACGCACTGTAAAATTAAAACATTCATTTGTTTCAATATTGTTTAAATTCTTAGATAAATTACAAACTTGCATTTTTTTAAATGGTAACCATAGTTCGCCATGACCTCATGAAAAAGCTTTTTATCTTCCTTGTAATAATATAATGTTTATTGTATTTATTTTTAATATTTAGGTTCAAAGCAAATAAAATTCATCAAAAAGTCCCTATGAAGCTATAGTGCCATGAATTTAAACAATATTAAAACAAATATGGTTGTCATCTTACAGTGCGTAAAAAAATCTACAACTTTTTCCCCAAAAATATTTTTGTGTCGTCATAAATAACCGAGTTAGTAACGATTTAAAAAAAAAAGCCCATTTTGACTTTTGTTTATTATCTAGCGTGCCATGGAACTTTTTAAAACATTGCAGCATAACTAAAAAGGTCTCAGAAAGGGGAACAATTTGTCTAATTTAAACTTGTTTGTAGCTCTTACTGTTTACGAGATCCCAATAGTGACCCTTCGATGTGGACCACCCTGTATATATGTAAATTTAATGAATATTATCTCGTAAAATACAAAATTGTTTAAAATTCGATTTGCTAAGTTGAAATACATGTAAATACATGCCAAACAAAATAAAATCCCTCTTGAAAACCACGTTAAGTAAGCTCCTTCCACACACACACACACACACACACACACCACAAGGCTAGAAAGTTAAAAACGAATGTGTATACAGGGTGTTTCTTAAGTATTGCAAAAAAATTCAGGAGGTGATTCCTTATCGAAAATTAAGGGAGGTCTTTCATATAAAATTTTTTCCTTAGACGTTTCCTTTCGGAGATACACCCCCCTAAAGGGGTGCGGTAAAATTGGGTTTTATTTTATTTCTCAAATTTGGATAAATGTAGGAGAATGACATTTGGTAGATGTTTTATACTTATTAAAAGGTTTCCCATAGTAATATTTGTAATCATTTCCCACCTGCACAGGGGGCTGAACAGTGCGACCCGTGTTTGTTTTTTTATCAGAACTTTTTAGTGGGTTAAAATTTTGCATTTAAAAATATTTTTTTTGAAAGATTGATTTAGAAACTTTTTTAATTCTTTAGTTTTTCTCGTAAAACCTACAGTTTTTGAGTAAAAAATAAAATAAGTAAACAAGTTTCTAAATAAAGCAAGCTTTCAAACAAAAAAATTTTAAAGGCAAAATTTTTACCCACTAAAAAGTTCTGATAAAAAAACCAATAGGGGTCGCACTTTTCAGCCCCCTGTGAAGGTGGAAGATGATTAAAAATATTAGTATGGGAAACCTTTTAAAAAGTATAAAAATCTACCAAATATCATTTTCCTACATTTCTCCAAATTTGAGAAATAAAATAAAAAGGTTTTTATTTACCGTTCCCCTTTAGGGGGGTGTAACTTTGAAAGGAGACGTTGTAGGAAAAAAATTTATATGAAAGACCCCCCTTAATTTTCGATAAGGAATCACCTCCTGAATTTTTTTGCAATACTTAAGAA
>OX393584.1:11420288-11492372 GCA_947652605.1 Elmis aenea
TGAAAGATGCCATTACAGAAGAGACGCATTTAATTGACGCACAGCTGCTAGACCGAGTCATGAATGACTTCAGGCAGAGACTTGAAACTTGCATTCAGGAGGGTGGCCGCCACCTGATGGATATAATTTTCCATAACTAAATAATTATGGTAAATCAAATAGCATATGTTGTTTCTCAATTTGTAATAAATAAGTTTGCTTTTTCTTGAAAATCAATCGAGTTCTGTTCATTCATTTGTATACTTGATTAAAAAAAAACAAAAAAAAAAAACAACTTTTCGTTTAAGAGGATACTTGACTTTGTTATATCAAATGGCAGATGTTATTCTTCACTTTGCAAAAAAAAAAACTTAAAAATCAACCGAGTTCTGTTCATTCAAAAAACGTCCGTTTCCCACAAGTCACCCTGTAAATATATGTATTTTTAATATGGTTTTCGGAGTTTATCCAGCTAATATTTAAATTGGCTCGACATTTCAGAAAGCTCTCACTATAGGAGAGACGCGGATAAACTCCGAAAACTATAATAAAAATGTTAGTAACCTCAAAAATCTAAAAAGAAACAATATAATATAATAATATAAATATACAGGGTGTGTATAAATTGGAGGAAACGCTACACGCAGTGGTGAGCTGTAGGGGGCTCGCGCGAGCCCTTTGTTAAATTATTCCTTAATTTGCGAGCCCCTTGTTCTTCTTGTTAACCATTTTGTCAAGAAAAAATATATCTCAAAATCATTGTCATTACATACATTTGTAAAGCGACGAAGTCATGCCTATCAAGCAATGACGATTAAATTTAGAATAACCCGTCGCAAAATAGAATTTTTTGAATTATATACAATCACTCGATTATTCACGTTTGAATTTAAAATGCCATTTTTTTTCCAACATATAATTAACATTATTTTTTTGTTTTTATTTAACTATGAGCGAGCCCTTTGTTAAAAATTTCATAGCTCACCACTGGCTACACGTAACGATGTTCTTAGTAAAATTCTAAGTCGAAAATGTTGATACAAAAATGTTGTACCATGCTTCCTATGGCCTCAGGAACCATTTAAAGAAAAAAAAAAATTGGCAACACTGCATACATTGATTTGCGTTTGGACATTTTTTTATCAGCAATTTTTACTTAGGTATTTACAATTTTTGTTCGAACTGAAAGCCTTCAGTTCGTAAACATAGCTGCAAACTTTTAGATATCGTAAAACACAAACTAGAAATAGAAATAATTACGAGAAAAACAGAGATGCCAGCTAATGACAATGTTGCCATATGTATTATTTTTATTCAAATCAGTGATTTACATCATTTCAACACCAATTTTTGAAAGGAAGAACACAATATCTAGGAAAAAATACTATTCGAAATTTATTTTTATTCCGAATTGCAGCTTTTTCATTTGCAAGTATTAAATAATAACGCTTATTAAAGGACTAAATGTCATAACTTTGAGGACCTCTTGCCGACACAGCAAGCATGGTACAACATTTTCGTATTAAGATTTTCGACTTGGAATTTTACGAAGAACATTGCCACGTGTAGCGCTTCCGCCAATTTTTACACACCCTGTATGTATAATAATATGGTTTACCGGTAAACCGGTTTTGATTGACAGTTTTACCGAATTACCGGTAATTCAAAAAGTCAGTAAATTTACAATCCCTAGTCCTGATGCTGCCTAGACAAATTTAAAGCCCCAGGGTGTTCCATTAAATTTAAAAAAAGATGGATTCACGATTGTGCAAAAATTAACGAATATCCAAGGAAATAGTTGAATTAACCATTAAATAATGTTCTTACCTGGACATATGAAACATCTTGTTCAGCAGTTAGCTTGTATGTCATTCCTTCTATAATCAATTCCATTTTTCCCGACTTTCGTTTGATTATTTTACCGATTTGACCTTCCTGCATGTTCTTTATTAAATAATCCGGATCTTTTTCATCTGGATCATCGCTTACCCATTTACCACAAAGGCTGCTAGGAAACTGGAAAGATAAGACTATAAAAATTAACGTCTTAAAATTTTTCGAACCATGTCATACCTGGATTAATGAAAATGCGGGGTTGTCTTCATCGTACATTTTTTTCCTATCAAAAATTGTACCTTGATTTTCATTATCTGTTGGAAGAGGTGGCGCTAAAAAAACGGTGTTATTTTTTTACCGTGACGATTAAAGTAAATTATACTTACTTTCCACATTTGATTGTTCTTTATCCAAAGAAGGTTCCTCCTTCACTTTTAGTTGTTTTTTCTCTTTAGGTTGAAATATTTTCCAAAATCCTTCTGAAATACGAGATAAAGATTTAGTTATCAGCTTTATTAACTTAACATACAGAGAAAATTACGATATCGGTAACTAATAGAAGCGTTGTACTTACCACTATTACGATTAAGTGGCAATACCAAAGGTGTATAGGTAGATTCACGTTCAACATCGCTATCGGAATCACAATCTATTAATTTTAAATTTTGTAGTTTTAATTTGGTGCTCTGTAAATGTTACAAATAATTACACAGCTGTTGTGTATTACATAGATTTAAGTAACTTACACGTGTACGTGATCCATTGCATTTTCCTGAAGAGGTAGAAGGTCCAGGTTCTGTATCAGGCCTAAATTTAGTACGTTTAACATCTGCAATGCCTTCGGAAAATGCACCTCCTGATTGAACACGTGTGAATTTATTAAGATCGGTCTTGTTTCTCTGTTGTTTGTCTAATGATTTCTTGTGTTCAATTTGCTGTTTGACCCTACGATGTTAATTTAAGTGACACCGTTAAGACAATAAATACGATAACTTACATGAGTTTGCCTCTGTCCTTAAATCGTACTGCATTTACATTTGGTGCAAAAATCTTTTTTGGTTTTTGGTCAGCCAATGTTAGATCTCTTGGAGGACGTAGAGATGGTAAACGAGCATATTGTGGTTTGTTTCCAGTTTCAATATAATTATGCAAGGATGTTGGAACTGTTGGTTTTTTTTCCATGATTTGTTCGTGTGTCCACTTGTGATTATTTTTCAGGAAAACCAAACAAAAACTACTCTTATTTCATATTCCTCACTTTTTGTTCAAAATAAAGATTACAACGAAAATTTTTCAAAACACACGTTCATAAACATAACCTACAATTAAAAATAATCTAAATTTCAAACCGCCAAACTAGTTTCTAAACATCACAACAGATGACACTACACGTGTTTTCACAACCATTTTTCAAAATTTAAAAGCAGAATGCGAATCATACATAGATCAAATATGAATACTCATACATTACAATTGATAGTAAAAATGTGTTTTTTTAAATCACCAACCATTAATTAATTAATCAAAATATATAAAAATCACTTAATTTATAAAAAACAATATGATAATAGTTACGGATTCTGTAATTTGACCACATTAAAGTTAATATAAATATTTAAAAAAATACTACACTAGAAGCTAAATGTCTTTAATATCTTATAAATTGCTTATATATTACTAAGGATTATTAGATCGTTTAAAAACATTAGATTATGAACAAACTATTTTATGCAAAAAAAGTTAAAATAATTGCGTATTTTTTATGAAAATTTAAGAATTTTATATGAAGGATATGGTGTCCTATAAATAAAATATTTATTCCTGGAGGTAACAAAACTAATTTAAAAGCAATAAATACATTGAACTGACACAGCATGGCTAATTTTCCATTAAAAAACTTAATTTACGTATTGAGCTATTGCTTTTTGCTAATTTTAATTCCAAACTTTTTCCTTTTTTACAAATAATTATCTCTCTATGTCGGTTTTAAATCGAGGTACATGCCTAAATATTAAGTATTGCTTTCTTAAGATAATTGCAATCTTTTCTTAATTTACCCTTATTCTTCATCCCTTTACTTATTACACTAAGCTTTCCTATCTTAAGTTTATGTAACAAACCAATGCCATATCTTATCAAGCGTTTTTAAAATATATAGTCGTCGAACATATCTAGATAAAGGGCTGTGCACTTGTGCAGTACAACATGGTTTTTGATCAAAAGCTCTATCTGTATTTGAAACAATACTCTCTTATAGCAAGTGTTTCGTAAATAGTTCTTCATCGAGGATTTTTAGTCTATTTAATAGCAGCTATTTAAATACCTTTGATAACACTAGCAACAAGCTTACAGATTGTTTCTGGTTCTTATATCAAATAAGCTTTTTTATGTCTCGAAATTTGAATTGAAATATACACTAGAAAATGTGGTCTTAATTGCTATTGTTATTGGCTGTGAACAATTTCATAGTTTAAAAATATGTGATTTTTTTTGGATAAAAACAGATTATGTGGATAGCACTAAGTTTAAAAAAGATATTTGAATAGATTTAAATACCTCAAAATTATCACAGTTTTTTTTAGAGTCGTACTGTTTGTTTTTGTATCTTCAACACCTGGTTTATTTTTCAAAATGGTACAAATGATTTATACCAACAATAACATGAGCCTTTTTGTATCTGATTCCTTAACGTATCATTATCTATAATAAAAGTCGATATATTTGTATTGAATACTCGTATACATTGCTGTATCAATTACATCATAATTTTTGATTAATGAATGATCTTTATAAGTTAAAAAAATGTGCATGCTGAAATCACTACTGTGCTGTCACTGATAAGAAAATCCGCGTTTACTTGCGCGTGTGTACGCGCGTGGAATTTATCTTTACGGGACATAATCAATGGGTGTTGAATTTTTAATTTACTTTATGATTTATTGCCTTTTTTTTGCAATTGTCAGGAAGCTTAAATTTAGAAATGGCAATTAATCACATCCTGCTTGTAATCTGTTTCAATTTTTTTCCTTGTATTCAGTCATATTGTTGAAAATTTTTAACTTTTGTAAAATATCATATTTTGTGTGACTAAAATTTAACGTAATTTTTTTGTCACTGTTTAATGAGCACATATACGTACAGAGCGTAACAGAATAATGTCCCTGAACAAGATTTAAGTCCCAGATTATTTTTGTCTCCAAAAAAATTATTAAAATGTTATTAGATCTTCAGTTTGGCCAAACAATGTAAATTATTTTAATCGGACAACATTATAATAGTGTAGGATTTCTCATTTCTTGATGTTTTTTTTTTGAGAAACAACAATTGTTTTAAAAATATATACTTAGAGCTATATCCCGAGAAAGGGCAACGAAGGGTGCGTAGTTACAGAAATTTGAAAATAAATTTAAAAGAATATGGGTTTTTCGAGAAACCAACTAAAAATCCAAAACAAATCAATAATTAATTAGAATTATCTATTTTACGCAGTTTCTATTGCAAAGAATGTAGCATTTAAACATTTAAAATTTTTAATTAGTTGTAAATGTGCCCTTATATGATAAGAAATTTGTTACAAAGACTATCGAATTACACAAGAATACTATAAAATTCTAATAAATGATACCACACAAATACTTAGTAACTATCATTTGACATTTAATTAGTTGTTTTTTGTTTTTATTTTCATAGATAGCTTGATAAGCATGGGCGCCCACAGGAGAGGGCAAACGGGGCACTTGCCCCTCCCTGGAATCGAGTACTCCATTAATGACCAAATGAAAGAGGATTAAGTTAAAAGTTAAAAGTTCCTTTTAATATTTTAATGCATTTCTTTGCAAGCTTTGCCTCCCCCTGGATTATTTTCTGGGGACGCCTATGTTGATAAGTGATGGGTAAAATACGATTTATCTTGATTTTGTGACTTATTTATAAAAATAGATATAGCAAGTACTATCTCATTTAAACGAGAAAAAAAGCACATTTAACTGTTCCATAGCCAACTTCGCGGCCCCATAAGAAAAAATGAAACTAGTGGTAATATGTCGAAAATGGTAGGTATTAAAAAAATATCTAAAATAATCGTTACATATTTTACATAAAAAGTACCTTAAGAAATTACAAATAAAGTTGTTCTTACGATTAAGACAAAAAAGTTATGAAAGAAAAAAGAAGTTCGACATTTTCATATTTTTTGCTATACGTAGGTAACATCTGAAGCACGAGGAATTTTGTACTTGATTGTGGCTCCTCTCATACTAGGGAATAATTCATCTAATTTAAACAAACCTTTATCTCTTATAATAAGCGAGATCCCCATGCTGTAAATGTAATCTGAGACACCCTGTATAGTCTTTGCACTTCTTCGGAAAAACTCGAATAATTTTGAAACTAACGCAAATGGCTTAAAACTTGACATGCACGTTATTTATGGCCCAAATAATTATTATAGTGCGTCTAAGAAATGTTGCTAAATTTCAGTAATAAAGCCAGTGTATTCACATGTATTTAAATATGTTATTAATGAAGACAGTTTGCATTGGTTTGCTGGAATTTAACCAAATACAAAAATATTGAACTGATCGAGTGATTTTCCTGAAACGCTGATTTTAGTCTCTTTATCTATTTCTCTCTGCTGAATGTCTTAATGTTCGGTTTTACCGAAACTTCTTATGCTCAATCGTTTAGTTTTGCTTGACATTTTAAATAAAATTTCAGATTGTTTAGTGAAATTAGGATTATTTAAATTTCGATGTTTTGAAATATATGTTCTAATTTTAGTCAACGATTTCTGAGTTTTAACTTGTTAAACCGAAAAGATCCCCTCGCTTCTGAATAAGTTTGTGTCCGGTTGGCTAAGTTTCTCTTCAGCAAGTTTAACAGAATTCAAGTCATTTGGCAAAACACAAACAAACGTTTTGTTTACTTTAAGAGATGCATAAAGTTCTCATGCTTTTTAAAGCAGTTTTATTGATAAAAACGAAAAACTATCAAAACGTCAGTAAGCAAACGTTTTTCTTAAAACGTCTCTAATAAATTTGAGTAATGAACTAAAAATGAATGAGTTCTTTTCAATTTTTTTGTACAATTTTAAAAACAGTTATGGATGGACTTATATTTTACCAAATTTGCAAACTGCATCCGGGCACTTAACGTGCTAGGAAGCAGGAATAATCTTAAACTGGCATGGTGCCCAGGGCACACCAATATACCAGGAAACGAGAAGGCAGATCGCCTAGCCAAAATTGGCAGCGAGACACCTTTCTTCGGACCAGAACCCGCAGTTGGTACATCCTATGGAACAGTTAAGTGTCTTAATGACTTTGATACAGGGGCATAATGCTCATTGGAAAAAAGTTGCAGGAAAAGCCCATTCTAAGGTTATCCTGTCAATGGTCTCCAAAGAAAAAACAGAAGAAATGCTCAGGATGAGCAGAGCAGACATCAGAGCAGCCACAGGGACTCGTTACAGCACACTGTGGGCTACACAAACACTTCTACATAATAAGGCTCTCAGAGACCGATATATGCAGAGGATGTGGCGAAGAAGAAGAAACCTCTTCACAAAATATGCCAGCGTGAAGGATTCACAAACTATCGGCGTAGACTTCTGGGGATGGAAAGAGCCAACTAAGAAGAAAAACACCCTTGAAGAAAATCCTGGAGTTTTTCAAAAACACAGGACTTCTTTAAGGGGCTATCACCAGAGGGTACAATAGGATAATAGGTCGCAGTACAGGAACCCAAAAGGGGGTCCGAGAAAATAATAATAATAATTACCAAATGTGTATTAATGAAAAATAAATATAAACTACATTGTGTATTGTTTTTAATTGAGTAAAAACAAATATGCTACAAAAAA
This sequence comes from Elmis aenea, assembly GCA_947652605.1. Taxonomy (NCBI): domain Eukaryota; kingdom Metazoa; phylum Arthropoda; class Insecta; order Coleoptera; family Elmidae; genus Elmis; species Elmis aenea. Next base: position 11,427,964 of record OX393584.1, read on the forward strand.
AAGTAGGTGTACTAATGCTTATTTGATGGTACTCAAGTTTAAAAATGTTTATTCCTAACGTCTATGTTACGTGCATTTTTCTAAAAGTTTTTATATTCTCTTTCAAAATCGTGCAACTAATTGCTTCAGAAAGTTTTTAGGTACTCGATTTAAGCTGCCCAATAGTACCGATTTTTCTGTAAATAAACAGTAATGTAAGATATATATCCTTTAGTAAAATATCTATTTTTAAGTAATCGGTTTAAGATTTTTTTAACAACCTACATGAAAATCACAACTACATATCTAAAATTTCTGTTATAAGGTATAAATTTGATAAACCTGAGAGATATCTATCAACAAAAAAATTATTTACATAACCCGTTTGACAGCATGTCAAGAACGTTAGAAATTTAAACAAATTTTAACAAAAAAAAACTTGGCAGTACTCATAGTTATATGCGATTTGGCGATAACCATTTTTCTTATGCGTGTTAATTCCTATTGATAATGCAGCGCCCAACAGGAGGGCAATAGACCATAGGTCAAGGAAAATTTAAGAAGGCATTCTACTTGTTATCATATCCATGTCAATTTATTATGACAGCTCATTTGTTATAAGTAAATCTTAAAACATCCGTATAGGAATAAATTACACAGATATTTACTAGGAGTTAAAATTGAAGAGCGCGCTTTACATTTTTGCAAAAATCATAATTATAGGTATATCAACAAAAAAAACTAAACCACTTTTATTTCATTAGCTTAAAACAAAGTAGTCTTTAATATTCAGTACTCTTAAGTAACCAGACTCAGTATTCAATACTCATTACTATACAATTAACAATTAACAATACTCTTCAATTAACAGTACTTCTTCACTGTTTAGTACTCTTCAGGATTCAGTACTCTTCAGTATTTAATATTCTTTGTTATTCACACTCTTAAGTATTTAGCACTTAATAGCATTTAGCTCTTTAGTTTCTAGTATTAGTCACTATTCTGTACTTAATAGTACCAGTATAGTTTAGTATTTAGTTATCTTCGGTATACAGTACTTTTTAATGTTCAGCACTTTTCAGTAATTAATACTATCTAGTTTTTAGTACTAGTCAATATTTTGTACTCTTTAGTATAAGTAATATTTTATAAATATATAAATATTCAATACTCTTTGCTCTTTTTAATATTCAGTAGTGTTCTGTTATTAGCAGTATTTAGTATTTAGTACTAGTCAGTATTCTGTTTTTTAGTATTCATACATTAAGTATTTAGTGATTTTCAGTAATAATCTTTACCATTCAGTACTCCTAATTAATCAATATTATTTCTAATTCTATACTCTTTGCTCTTTTTAATATTCAGAAGTCTTCTGTAATCAGCAGTTTTTAGTATTTAGTACCAGTCAGTATTCTGTTTTTTTTTAGTATTCATATATTAAGTATTTAGTGATCTTCAGTAATAATCTTTACCATTCAGTACTCCTAAGTAATCAATATTATTTCTAATTCTATACTCTTTAGTATTCAGTACTAGTCAGTATTTTGTACGGTTTAATATTTAGTACTAGTCAGTATTCAGTAACCTTTAGTACTCTTTAATGTTCAGTACTAGTCATTATCTTATCAATTCAGTATTTCAGTAACTTTCAAAATTTGGTACTCATCAGTATTTAGTACTCTGTAACATATGGTACTCTTTATTATTCAGTACTCTCTAAAACAGTGATGTCCAACCGGTAGCTCGCGGGCTCCTGGTAGACCGCGAGGCTATGTTAAGGCGCCCGCGAGCAGAAGTTGCACTTCCAGATGTCTTATTTAAAAACCTTCATATACATCACAGAAGACAATAATCAAAATTATCAGCCACAAAGGCACATTGATGGCCTTCGCTTAAAGATATATTTGATAGACGTTTTCAGGATCTTAAGGCAATCGAAACACTATTATTATTTTTGGTATTTTGACATAAGCTACACTTGTGCAAAAATTTACGTTTAAGGAAAATAATTCTACTCGTCTTTTATAATACTGCTGTTCTTATAGATTATTAGACATTCCAGTTGCATTACAAAAAAAAAACGATTTATAATAATTTTTTGCATTTTAGGTGGTAATAATTTTTCAAAATAAATTTTTGCTGAGTCTAAAATCCAACATTGTACCACTTAATATCTTTGAAATACTAAAAATAGTACAAAATCTAGTTCAGATGCAGCGATTTCTAAATTTAGAATTGTAAAGACAAAAATGGCACATTTATTACAATTTTAAAAACCCTTGAGATTGTAGGATTTTTACTCATATAGCAAGATAAAAGAAAATAACAAAAAAAATCGCTATTTGCTGATTAAATAATCAAAAGTGTATAAAAAAATAATGTTATTTCAAACAAATTCTTTTTAAATATAAACATTTTAGTGTACTTTCAATTACTATGTGTTTCAAACCATTTAAAAATTGTTCTTAACAGTTCGTTGCTGCAGGGTTAATATGTTATGTATATTATCATAGTTGGTAGGTAATTAAGTTTGAGGTAAATTACATCCATAGTTGTTTATAGTCTCGATAAACAAGCAGCTAAATCAATATAGTTTTACTAGGAAACTGGTAAAAGAAACAAAGCCATTTTGTAAAATGAGTATCAGAAAGGTTGGTGAACCCAACGGGATATAAAAAAAGCGTTTGATAGTGTATCAAAAATAAGGCAAGTAACTTCAGTTGGTCGCTAAGGTAAAAACAGACGGTGCAATCACGAGTTTATTTTTAAAACTAAGCATAACGAAAATATATATTTGATAGCCAGTCTTGTAACGCAAAATATTCGATCCTATTAGATTAATACACGAATCTTCGAAACAATTAAAAATTGTTAGAGATGCTTTTACTGTAATCATATTCAAGAAGTTTACGTTATTCTAGAAAAATTTTAAAATTCTAACGCATGTCGTAAACATTTATATTTATTGTCGTATTGATTCCAAATTTGTATCAGAGAATCCGAATCTAAAATTATATAGATTGTAGATTGATTTGCTACGATCTGGTTTACATTTTTTGTTTAAAACTGTAGAGCTGTTACACTTTTAGTTATTAATGCAGTGTTTATATTACTTGGGTTGGCTGTGAACTTATTTCTGAGTAGTTGTCTCGGAATCAATAGGAAAATTTTACATCGAAATTCAATGCTCGCTCGAGTTTATCAGCTGAATAAAATTCGACTATAAAATTGCCATTGACACTGTTTTTGTTTTTGCTTATGTACTAATCGTTTTTTTATAAATAAATATCAATATCATATTAATACATTCAATACGGGTCAATGGATCAACAGATATAACATAAATACATTTTTTTTAAAGAAATGGTAATCAAAATTCCAATAATGGTATTATTAGAGCAAATTAAAAAGCAATTTTACGACAAATACAGAAGTATTAATTACAGACTTGTGTGCTGTTGTAAAGAAACTTGATCGCAATTATTTTAATGAAATCTAAGTAATAATTTTATATCATTTATATTTGTTGTTTACAATCTGTAATAACCTGCTAATTTAATGCAACGACAGAATATTGTTGACGTTTGGTACAAAGTACAATAATGATAATAAATGTAAAATGATTCATTATTTATGTATAAATTTATGGTTGGTTATTAAAAATTTTGTACTTATATAAAGGAACTATAAATATTACGTTCAAATTGTTTGATATTTATTCTATAATTATGCTCGACTTTACGTATTAAAACAAAATTTGCCAAGATGTTACTAACAAAATTCATTATACAGTTTTTCATCGCTTTCAGATAAACATCTTTTCTTAATAATTTTGGTACCCCTATGACGAAGGCAATATTCTTTGCACTTTTTTCAACCAAAAATTCGACTTTCTTTAATACTAAAGCAAACGGCTTATAACTTATAGCACCACATGATTTGTAAAGCCCCGTTCTGGTAAAGAAATTGGTTTCAATTTATTCCATTCCCAGTAGGCTTTTGTTGTATTTTTTTTTGCACTCCTTAATTATTTTATCAATTAATATTATAAAAAGCAGTGGACTTAAAGTGCCCCCTGTCCGCTGTCTTGCTCCCAATTATGATTTAAATTCTTGGAAACTACTGTTGCAGGTTCGCACATAATTTTTACGATTCCTTTGTGAGTTTGTAATAAAACGTTTAAAACTCAAAATATTCTTGTGTTTATACAGAGAGTGTATATTCTAGATATAAATTGGAAAATGTTTAACTATGAAAATTCATTCAATTAAATCAAAATAGTTTTAGATGAACGTCGTTACTATGGCAGTTGCATGTATGTATGTAGACAAGTAAATTAGATTGCAAATGATTAAGAGAGGTGAGTCTTGCATTCCAAAACCGCAAAGTATTTTCAAATATCTGCACCTAAATTCAAAAACGCTACCAACACGTGCTCGCTGTGCTATGAGATTATACAAGGATGCGCAAAAGTATGAAAACAGACAAATATCTAGATTACCATTGCAGATATAACAATGAAATTTTGTATCTGAGCGTTATGGTATTTTTCGGATTTAATGAAAATATTAAAGTTGCTATACCACTTCCGGTTCAACCGGAAACGAATTCAAACTTTGAAATTTTAAATAAAACACCCTTATATTTTTACATTTTTGGATTCCTCTTAAAATTTACTTTAAAAAATGAAAAAGGTTATATGGTTCTAAAGTCAACCGTTTTCGTAAAATTTACATTTTTATGAAAATTATGAGCGATATAGCACATACACTTTTTTTTAAACATTTAAGTTATTTAAATAGAAAGTAGAATTTCGTTTGAAAATTACATTAACAATAGATTAATCAACACTTTGCGCTAGCTACATTTCCAAAATATTACACAGGGTGTTTTTTACGCTTGGTCAAACTGGTGAAACTTTAAACATCGATAACTAATTTTTTTTAAATACAACACCTTATCACCTTATATGTTTTTACATAGTCTTGTAGAAAATTTGATTGTCTTTCAAATATATAAACCATGTTTTATACCTAAAACTTATATTTTACGAGATATCGCAATTTTATTGTGAATTATTAGGGCAACGTAATTTTTCGAGTAGGCTATGAGGGTAATTTTGAAAAAATTGAAAGACGTAAAAAAAGAAAGTTATAATATTATCTTTTCCTTTCGAATTGTCGAAGTTTTTTATAATGTAGCTGTAATTTTACCAATCTTACGTTTATATGGAGGTTTCTTATCAGGGTCACAATATTTTTCATATATTTAATTTTGATCGTTTGCAAACTATAAAAACCGATTGATAATGTATTGAATACGCGAAAAGAACGCTGATTAAACAAAAGTCCATTACCAGTCTTATCTTTAAATTCGAAAAAACGGTTAGGGTTGAAACCGTTTCCGGTTCAACCGATAATCATACTGTAGAAACACAAAAAATTAGTTTATCGAATTTAGTAATAGTCCCATCACACTGGTCCAATGAATAAATGCATAATTTTATTAAGAAACCTCCATTTAAACGTAAAAATGGTCAAATTACATCTACATTATTAGAAAAGTCGAAAATAAGTGAGGAAAAGATAATATTATAACTTTCATCTGTTTTTATCTTTAAATTGTTTAAAAATTACCGCTCTCTACCTTCACAGCCTACTCGAAAATATTACGTTGCCCTAATAATTTACAATAAAATCGCGATATCTCCAAAAAATATTAGTTTTAGGTATGAAACATGATTAATATATTTGAAACACAATCAAATTTTCTACAAGACTATGTAAAAACATATAGGGAGTTATATTTAAGAAAAATGAGTTATCGATGTTTAAAGTTTCACAAGTTTGACCAAGCGTAAAAAACGCCCTGTATAATATTTTTAAAATGTAGCCAGCGCAAATTGTTAATTAATCTATTGTCGATCTAATTTTCCAACGAAATTTTACTGCCTTTTTAAATAACTTAAATGTTTAAAAAAAATTGAAAGTGTATCGCTCAAAATTTTCATAAAAATGTAAATTTTACGAAAATTATTAACTTAAGACCATGTAACCTTCTACATTTTTTAAAGTAAATTTTAAGAGGAATCCAAAAATGTAAAAATATACAGGGTGTTTTATTTAAAGTTTGAAATTGAGTTCGTTTCCGTTTGAACCGGAAGTCGTATTGCAACGTTAATATTTTCTTAAAATCCGAAAAATACTTTAACGCTCAGATATTTTTCATTGTTATATCTGCAATAGTAATCTATATATTTGTCTGTTTCCATACTTTTGCGCAACCCTGTATAATAAGGACCAGTAAATTTAATTTAAGTTGTTCAGTACACATAGGTATATTAAATAGCTATTAATTATATGTACATATAGTTGCATAAATTATTTGTTTTGTTATGCATATATCATATAAGCTATTTAAATTAAATCAACTTATGCGGTCTATACACAAGGCACTGTTTTAATTCAATAAAGATAAGTTGTTTATGGAATCCAACAGTTTAATAAAAGCTTAAAGTTTATCAGTTATGAAATCATTCACGATCAAAGTACAAAGTTTTGGAGATTCCCTTGGAACACTTTGCCAGTAATATGTAATATGGGATAAACTAATTAAACGCAATATTGTTTAAAACCGGATTTCTAGGTGCAAGTTTAGATGCAACGGCTCAGAATATTTTAACGTAAATACGTAGTAAACATTTAGTTAGAAATATGAGATAAATTAGTGCTTACCCATCGAAATAGATTAAATAACTTAAATAACCAGATTTCATATTTTAGTTACTATTTCAAACAACAACAAAATCTTCAAGGCTGGAGCTTGGATAATGTCATTTGTTTTTAAAAGTTTATAATCTAGTTTAGTCATACAAATTATGTAATATTCGGTTGTAGATTTGACTATTACATTAGAATTGGGCGTGGTTTGTTTACTCAAATTATTTTCTTTTTTAAATAATAAGTACAATAAAGGATCCAAGAGTACTTGAACAACCTTGTCTTGCGACTGGTTGAAAATATTTTTTTACCACAAAATGTACAAAATTTATAATTGCTAATTTTTGGAAATTTATGACTATTTTTAAAATTCGTTAAAAAATATTTGTCGTTGATAGTACGCGTTCTCTTCTCATTGTTTATAGTATTTCATAATTAAACATTATATAGAATACTTCTGTAAAGGAGTTCTATAATTATTATCAACATAAATGAAAATAGACAGGGTCGGGTCTAGGATTACTAGCATCCCAGTGCAAATCCGAATTGTGGCTTCCCCCTGCAAGTCAAATAGTAATATGTAATTGTGAATAAATGAATATAAGCTTTTTAAATATGTATAAAGTAGTGCAACACCTTTTGTGTTTCACCATAGGGATCTTGATTTATAAAAAGCTAGGAGTAGGTTTAAATTTGAACACTACTAGCAGTGTTTTATAAATAGTCGCGATATGTGTTTTTAACTTTTAATGGAAAAAACCCACATAAATATTCATCAATAAGATTTCTCCCTAAAAAAACTGTTATGCTATTGAAATAAGCGATTTAAAAAGTTTCCGGCTAGAAATTTTCTGCAGGTAACTCAAAAAGCTCACCACACTGAAGTTAGCGAAATTTAACTTAATAATTAATACTACCCAAGTTTGCTAATTAAGCCAACTCTTAAATTCCTATAACAAGATAATAACACTATGTAAATTCGAGGATGCATAACTTTAAATGGGCTTAGGTTAGAACAGGTAGAAAGCTTTACATATTTAGGAGTGATTATAGAGAAAAATGGAGAAATGGACAAGGAAATAAGCGAAAGGACAGGAAATGTGGGAAGAATATTTAACAGTTTAAGAACAACATTTTTTGGAAATAGAGAAGTCCCAAAACGAACAAAAGTGGAAGTGCTCAAAAAGGTAGTTACTCCGACACTTTTATAAGGAAGTGAAACGTGGACACTCACAAATAAAAATAGTAGCCGAGTGAATGCTGCAGAAACTAGATTTCTAAGAAAAATCCAGGGAAAAACCAAAAACGATAGAATCAGAAACGAAACATATAGAGAACAATTAAAGATAAAATCAGTTAAAACAAAAATACAAGAAAGACAGCAGGGATGGTTGAGTCACAATTATAGGATGAAAGAAGAAAGGTTAACCAGAAAAGCATATGAAGCAAGAACACAGGGAAAAAACAAATGAGGTAGACCGACAAAAACCTGGCACGAAGAAGTTAAAAAAGCAGCAGCGGTTGGAAACATCAAATGGAAAGACATCAAATGGCTAGCACAAGACAGAAAAACATGGAAAAAAGTCAGCACAACTCAACAGTCCTACACCTACTCATGACTAAATATAATTAATAAATTCGAGGATCCAGTCCTGTTGTCAGTGAATCTTAAATTCCGATAAGCCCACTCTTCATCACACGTTAATTTATGGCGTATAAATTGTTTAGTATTTTTTTAATCGAGTTTTTGTTAGTAGTATCATGGGACGATTAGTGCAAATTATTTCACGTGTGCATTTTAACAGTAGGGCAGTATTTTTTATATAAGGACATAGTACAGGTCCGGGATCAAGGCATCTAACCTTATAGATATATAGTTTAGTAATCCACCCGCATAAGATTTATCAGGACACGTGATAAACATTTTTCCTATCTTAGCTATACGCTCAACTTGGCGAAATAAAAATATTGATTGATATAACGATCATTAATATAATTTTGAAAATGTCGTGGCTAAATGAACTGAGCTCAATACTTGCCGGGTTATCCTTGAATTTAATGTTGTGTGTGTTGTAAAGTTTTGAACAACTTTTTGATGAATCTTCAATGATCCAAAACCGCCTTCTGTGACACACACTCGGCGCATGTACCGTATTGGCGTGATAGTCAAAGATATGCGCTGAAAAATCATATGTTGAAACGAAATACGTCCTATTTGATTAAACACGTTCACAAAATCATTGTTGCGTCGTAATAGATTTTATTATTACATCACCTTAAGGTCGCACAAATTCTTTGAAGTTCGTAACATGCATTTAACGCTCTAATTTTGTTTCATTAAAGTTGTATACAGGGTGGTCCACTTTTTAGTAGCAGGACTTTAACAGTCGATACAAAAACTTATTTTAAAGCGAATATTCCATATCAACATGAGTCCATAAACGCTTCATTTGAAAGATACAGGGTGTTGAAATTTTCGAAAAAATATCGATAATTTTAAACCGTTTCCCAACCAGTGGATAAATTTAAACCAAATTTGGTATACAACACCACCTTACAGGTTGCCACATTCGGTGAGAATGGCAAGCCCCACAAGCAACCAGTGGCGGAGTTGTGAGTGCTCAGTTTTAATAAATTTTATTAAAAAAACCAGTGCGGTCCTGTTTAAAATCAAACTTAGACAGGTTTTTAGGTAAAACATTTTATTCTAAACAAAAAGTGTCTCTTGACTTTTCTTTATATCTTTCACTGATTAACGCCTAATTTCATTTATTTTACTATTCTCGCGAAAAATTTGCTCATAAGTTCGATCGAAAAATATTGCGAAAAGCAGAACATTGCAAATTGCAGAGTAAATGCTCATTAATCGTTAATTTAGCTGAACTTCGTTCCTCATTATTAGCATGTTCTGTTATTAAAAACTGCAAAAATTGGTAATTACTTCTTTATTTCGCATATTAGCGATATTTTTAGATCGAACTTATGAGCAAATATTTGCGAGAATAGTAAAATAAATCAAATTTCGCGCCAAACGGTGGTAGATATGAAGAAAAGTTAAGAAAAACTTTTTGTTTAAAATAAAATGTTCTAGCCAAAAACAGTTCGAGTTTGATTTTGAACAGGGCCGTACTAGTTTTTTTATAAAATTTATTGAAACTGAACAACTCCGCTACAGGTTGCTTGTGGGACTTGACAGTCTCACCGAATGTGGTAACCTGTAAGGTGGTGCTGTATACCAAATTTGGCTTAAATATATTTACTGGTTGAGAAACGGTAAAAAATTATCGATATTTTTTCGAAAATTTCAACACCCTGTATCTTCAAAATGAGGCGTTTTTCTATAATATAAGGTTTAATGTATTTATTTTGAAATTAAGGCTCAAAACAAACAAAATTCATCAAAAAGTCCCTATGATGCTAGAGAGTGTCATGAATTTAAACAATATTGAAACAAAGAATGTGTTTACAGCGTGTAAAAAAATCTACAACTTTTTTCCCAAACATTTTTTTTTCCATCAAGTATAACCAAGTTATTGACGATTTAAAACAAAAACTGCCCATTTTGATTTTTGTTAAGGAAAATCGATTTTTGAAGAAAACATCCCATTATTGAGACTTTCACTTCGTCGGTAGATTATTTTCTTATTTGGAATTACTTTAATAAACGATTCTTTTTAAAAACGAGATGAGTGATATTTTAATTACAGATGCATTAAAATATATTTTTAAGTTAATATTTGTGTAAAACATTACATGACTTTTTACGTTTAGTAAACTGAATGTACTTAAATAAATTACTAGTATTAATACAGCCTGGAGGTTTAATGCTATAGAAAACTGAAAAACAACATATTGTCTGTTATAAAACAGAGATGAAAGGAGAACATTATGATGCTATGATGAGAAACAGCCACGTTTGTGGAACTACCCAATATGTACTTTGTACCAAGAGAGTATCAGACGATATGCAATAAAAATACAAGGAGAATGCCGTCTATTTATTACTATCGTTTTTTTGCTTACATGCTTTTTAAATTTAAACGCGTATATATCTTTTAATTCCTGTTACGACACAAGAGTTAATTTACATGAAATCTGAACCTAACATTTTTTTTACAAAAAAAGTTCGGAGCTTCTGCCATTTTTGTTATACCAGTATCTGACAAAAAGGTGCAAAAATATTTCCGTTTAGACAAACGAACATTGCGGACCTAAAAATAAATTATTTACATAAAATATTAACGACGCCTGATACAAAAACTGCTTCTGATAGCACTTGAGAAATAGATTTTTATGGGGCCACAACGCAGTATTGAGAACATACTTCGTATCCATGGGCGCGAATTAAAAATAATTGACATTTTACACGGATTTTAATAAATTTACAAATTTTGCAATTAAAAACACTTCAATAAAATAATTTCATGCTTTAATCCATGGAGAACTTAATATTTTCTATATACTTGCTTCGTCACTAATTAATCACTGTTATAGGTAATTTTTGAAATATTTTCACACATAATTTAATTTTTTCCTTGGCTATTATACATGCAGGAACCCGAACCGCAAAGAATAGCGGTTCAGTTCCGGTTAACGATTAGATAAATTTACTGTTTTTTTACCGGTTTTTGTTTTATTATGATTTGGTAACCGGTTCGGCGGCAATGGTTCAATTCCGGTTTCGGTTCAACGCAAAATATGATTTGTAAATTGAACTTTCTGAAATTTTACCATTTTTGGTGAAATGTAATCAAAATTACAAAAATAAAAAATTTACAGTCATTAAAAAAAAAATTGGACCGAACAGTTCTGTGAATCGGTTGAAGCTTTTTGAACCGGTTCACACCAGTCGGTTCGATTTTGCGGATTCTTTGAATAAAAGGTTCAGTTCCGGTTCACGGTTCATGAAAAAAAAACATTTTCATTTTTTTGTATTCAGTTGATATGTCTTTTTAAAAGGGGTTTTCATAAGTTGGCACAATTTGATAAGTCGGAATTTTACAGAAGATGGCTATGGGTACTGACAAATATTGATATGTTTTAATCCTATAAAAACTCAGGTGGGCAAAATATGATGTTACTTATTTGGTATTGCCTATGTTTACATATAGGGTGTTGCATGACCAAACGGCCAAACTCAAGTAGCATGTTCCTTGAGTCAATTTACCTAAGCAAAAAAATTCTATAAACCTTAGTCCAAAACTTAATTTTAACATAAAAAGTATGAAATAACGCTTTTATCTTTTAAAATATTAAATTAACAACAAAATGTTATTTATAAAAGATGCATCGCTATCTTTTTGCGCATGGTAAACTCGATTTGGTTTTGTTTTTTTACGGTTTATTTGTTATGGCAACCAAGCTAGTTATATTAAATAGAACACCCTGTACATTTTTTGCTTAAATTGACTCAAGGAACATGCTCCTTAAGTTTGGCCGTTACGTCATACAACACTTGTTAATATGATAGTACCGGGAAACAATATGGCAAAAGCTGATATGGTGATATGTGTTACCGTCGCGCGGGGTGACTTGAACCACTTGACAAAAAATTTGTTTAAATATTGACTGTAACTATTAATACTACCTAATAAAGCATTTCTAGGACAACTTTTCGTGCTCTTTCTTAATAAGTGAGAATCCACCTAATTTATTTCTACCTATGCCAAGTCTGCTTATTTTGTAAGGTGCAAATTTTTGAGAAAAATACCAGTGATTTAAATATTTTTTGATATTCTATAGGTAAAGAGTCGCAGTTTTTTTTAAACACTGTGGGTGGCTCATTTTACCTCAGTTGGGGGCTAAATTTGCAGTAGAGCGTCAAATCTGCACTTTATTATCATGTGGCTTAATCCATGGGGTGTCATGAGCCACCCTCTGAATTTAAAAAAAAATCAGTTTTTATGAAAATTGGAGTTCTGAGCTTTTGTCAAACTATAGGGCATGCAGTTTGCATCCTTTTCTCCAATTTTCAAACACAGAACCTTTCAAGTTTTATAATTACATGATAAAATGTAAAAGGCTTTGTGGAAAAATGGCTCAAGTCATCCCGCGCGACGGGACTATGTAGGTGTCATCCTCGTCCCCCCACCCTCAGATTATTTTGATTGAAAACAGATAGATGTCAAAGTATGAATATAACCATTTATTAAACTAACTTGTGATTAAATACTTAGGTACATTTAATGATTTTATAATAACGACTGAAAGTAATTTTTTTGATTTCTCAGAAACATGAAAAAGTGACATATCAATTTCTGCTATAACACCACAGATATGCAATTGAAGGTGGATTTTTTGCATGGGCAAGTAGAATAATATCCATGTGCGCCATAATGCATCAGTAAAATATTTTAAATTATCGCGTAAAAATTAATAGTACGTTTACTCTATTTCCGATAGAGATACAGGTTCAAGGTCCACCATTATCATCCATCAGAGAAATGCTGAGAGTGGGGTAATCAAACGAAAGCATTTTAAGACTGCAGTTGTTACCATTAATGGTAAGTATTGCTACAAACAAATTGGCAATAAGTAAACAAGGGCACGATGTGTCGAAACGTGATTTTAGTGTTTGTTGGTGTTATGTTAGTGACAGCAGAAACTCGATCAACAAACGGTTATCCCCATATAAGTGAAGTTTTTAATTATATTGCTGCTCCACCCGCCAATAAGTTCAAACAAAGTGCAATAGGTTCTGTGTGTACAGGATGTTCTAAAAAATACGTGATCGAACAGGAAGGGACTTATTTAACCAGAGAAGCTAACCGCTACACGGTTACCGAAGAAGAACTTACGGCGTTGAGAATAGAATACATTAAGAACCAAATTCTAAAGAAGCTCCAACTCAAGGAAAAACCAACTGTGTCTATGGCTTATTTACCAAAACCTGTAACTGAAGATGAAAGCTTGGTACCGAAACAACATGATGACTTTCGCTTCGATGATTATTACGGCAAAACCACACAAGCAATAATTTTCCCATACGAAGGTATTATTATTTGATTACATTAATTTATAATTAACTGTTAAAATCCACTGTAAATAAACACTGTAAGCTGGAATAGCCGTGGAAATTTTTAACTCCTCTTTAAAATAGGATTCCAAAAAGCCGTTACCAAACGATTTCTCATAAAAGTAAATTTACGAGAACGAATTTGTAGTTTTTTTAGAAACAATGTCGAAATCTGTTTATCAATAATTTTTGTTTATTATAAATTCTGATAACATTTACGATTTAATTTACTAATCTTGTCATTTCGTAATTCAGGTGATTTAAATACGGAACAAAACCGTTCAATTTGTTTTATTTTAAACTTTGGGACTTCAAACCATCGATATCAACGATACTGTCCTCAATTTTATAGTAAACTTTGATCGGAATTGTCGTTTAAAATGTTGAGAGATAATTTTTCAGACTATTTTTAAAGAAGCATGTTGATTATCACGTGTTAGCACGGCATATTTACTACAGTTTACTATAATGAGTTATGTTTATTTTCATATTGCATAATTAAAAAAACAAGGGCTTTGGTGTATCGTACTCAAATAGAAAATTGCTTATTGGTTCTTAATTGCGACCAATAGCCCATCAGTTTAAAGTAACAATCCTTAACTATACCTAAAAGCTTAAAACAAAAACCTACATTACAAACAAAATGAACCTTGGCCTGGTTGTCTGATTATAAAATAACCAAAACGTCCATTTATGTTTATGTACTTGCACATATTTACAACAATTAAAAACATGTTCATAATAATAGTCAAATATGAGTTGTTGTCAAAAGCTTTTCTAGAATAAGTTAAGTTTACGCAATCTAACCCAAATTATTATTTCAGAAGCAAAATTTTTGAAAGACTAAGAAGTATAGCAGCAGTTTTCTAGAAATGCGTAGAAAAGACCAAAAAAATACATCGATTTTGTAACAAAAATATCAACTCCACTGTATAGTTTTGCACATTGTTAAAAAAAAAAAAAATTGCATGATGTAATATTTTAAATAAATATTAAGTATTTGTCATTTATTTTTATTTGCCTTTGTTTATAAAAAATAAATAAAGACATGTTTAATGTTTAAACACTAGAAATCATTATGTGTATTTTCATCAGCCCAATTGACGACTACTCACAATTTGGCGCCCGATTCTTCATAATTTTTTACAGTGAATAAGAAAAGGAAAAAATATGGCAGTCAAATAAAACTAATAGAAAATAGGTGCGGAAAATGTAATTAGCTATATTTTTAGGCTAATTGTAGGCTTTTAATTGCAGATGAGGCGCGCTGTATGCGAAAAATGCATTATCCTTCAGCTTGTCTTCAATTTAAGCTGCCTGCAGATGTGCACTCATCAGATCTTAGTTCAGCAGAATTGTGGTTTCATAAGGAACCGGACAACGAAGATGCTCACAATCAAACTTTTATCATAACCGAAGTTGCCCATTGGGACACGAAAAAGAGTTTTCAAAAAACAACGCCCATCGCCATCCAGCAAACCAATGTTTCGCGTAAGTTAAAATTTACTATCATTTAGCGCCTAATAACCAGAACATTCATGAACTTTCCAAAACTAATCATGCTCCGTTTTTGTCCAGTAACGAATTTTTAAAATATTTTTTAAAATTTCTTAACAAGACATTTATCACCACAGATAATTTTCAAAAAATGTATGTAATGGTTTATAAAAATATCAAGACTGGATCTTAAGCAGGGACTAAAAACGAAAAAAATTTCGTTCGTTTCTGTTCGGAACGAAAACAAAATATATCGTTTTCGTTTTTTTCGTTCTAACCGAAAAAATTCCTTTTTCGTTTTCGTGAACCGAAATAATAACGGTTTAAACCGGTTTTAATTTTTTTTTTGTCGTCAAAAAATCGAGGACTTTCATTTTTTTTTTCAAGTCACAACAACCCTCTATAAATACGATAACAATATTTGCGTTTCCACTAAAATAAAAACGATGACGATGGGTTTTGATGCTCACGGACAGCATATTTTAGACTGGCGAACCGCCGCCATATTAAATTTACCAAATCGTTAAACACATTAACATTTAACCATTTTATTTAGTGTAACACCCGTAAGGTGCAAAAATACAACTTGATTAGTTTAAATTGTACACACAATTTTTATTTAAAAATATAAAAATATAGCAGTTCTGTTTTAAATTTGTTTTAGTGCTAAAAATCTATGAATTTGAATTAAATTAGATACTGCTGTAATTATTTAAAAAGACAAAAGAATTAATTCACGTGGATAGTTCACTAAATGTTCCCATGAATGTTATAAATAAAAAAAGATATTAGAAGAAAACTGATTTTAACTCTAAACGCAAATAAAACATACACATTAATAATATATAATAAACTAACTTGAAATATACTTTAACTTAATAGTTTGTACATACTGCACAATATACATTTTCACAATCTATTTAATCTTACTAGCAACACATCAGACAATAAATCTTCTTTTACATTAGTCCTTTTCGAAGTAAGAGTAAATTTTACTTTTATTAACTCTATAAACGCAAATAAAACATACACATTAATAATATATATTCAATCAAGTGTACAAAGAATATTTGTACCGTTTCTTGTGTTACACAAAACTGCAAGTATAAACTATAAAGTTGTTAATACATATTCAAGTAAATATATGGAGAAAAGTGAAGCTCACTTTTTTCAAGTGAGATTTTTTCCTGCCTCGTGGAGTCTCCCCAGCACAGAAAAGGTAAATTCGCGTTTGTGTTTAACAAATAAAATTTAAATAGTTATAAAACCGGTTAAAACCGGTTAAAATCGGTTTTGGAAAATATTTATTTCGTTTTCGTCCTTGAACGAAAAATAATAATTTCGTTTTCGTTTTCGTTTTCGTTCTTAAATAAATTTCGGTTAATTTCGTTTAACGTTTTCGTTCCGTTCTCAGTCCCTGATCTTAAGCCCTTTTTTCAAGTCAAAAGAATTTATTTTAGGTACTTGTAATCAGTGGCGTACGCAGAAAAATATTTCAGGGGGGTATTGTTTTAATTTGCAAAACTAATACTAATTTCAAACGGGGCATAGTAATAGTGCAGTCAGAAAATGACCTGGGGAGCTAGACACAAAAAGTAAGTTGCAAGAAAGATTAGCGGGGAGTCCAGGAAGGCAGCTACCCCCCGGGTAACAGCGCCATAGGCAATTTTTTTAATTTTTAAGGTCAAACGTACCCAAAAATGGCATTTATGAGTAAAATATACAAACATAATATATTTGATATGTATGGAAAAGCAATTTGTCGCGCAATTTGGAAATACGGTAATTATAATTTTAGTTCTTTTAAAATTTTCGGGGGGGAGATTTATCCCCCTAATCCTCCCCCTTGCGTATGCCACTGCTTGTAATGTCATTGTTTAATTATGTTTAATATTGTTGCTTTTTAATTTTTCATCAACGATTCATTGAAATATCTTTAAATATCAGCAATTTCCCATTTTGACTTGTTTTTTTTTTAATTAGAGGGTTGGTTGAAAGTCGATGTGAGCCAAGTCATTAAAAATTGGCTGGAATATCAGGATTCTCCCATGCATGCGATTAACGTCGCTTGTAAAACATGTGGAAGGGACATCTACAGTTCCCCTGTGTCCTTAAAAAGATCGTTCAAACCGTTTTTGGTGATTTACACACATTCCCAACATCGAAGACAACAACCTCGCCGCAGTAAGCGCCACGCCAATTGCACTCCTGACTTGAACGAATGCTGCAGGGAGAGTTTATTCGTTTCATTTGCGGAAATTGGATGGGACGACTGGATAATTCAGCCTGCCGGGTATAACGCCTATTTTTGCAAGGGATCTTGCGCAACTGCAGCTGCCTTAACACTTAGCGGAACACAGCATAATGCAATACTTCAGGTAAGCCATTTTCCAAGACACTGATTAAGAAAGAGTTTGCACAGGGTGTGATAGCAATTCAGGAAAAACAAAGATGCGAAATTGAAGAATATTTGTAGCCCACAAAAGGCAAGGATTTGCTTAAAAGGAATCGTATACCTTTACAAATTCTGTTTTAATAGTATTTTAAAAAATTACGTTCGGATTAGATTCGGGTTCTTAAAATTATTTTGTGGTTGCTGATGTTCGCGTGGGAGCCGCATGAAAAGTTGAGAAACATTCAAATATGGAATGTGCAAATCTGGAAAATGCACCGGTAGAATCATTCAGATCTTGAATCGTGCAACGTTGGAATCACTCAACGCAGGAATCATGCAACGATGAAAGCACGCAACACGAGAATCGTTCATCGCTGGAAAGCTCAAATCTGGAATCCAGAAATTAAGAATTTTTGCTGCCCTCTATATTACAACAGCGAAAGTATAATATAATTACAGAACACTTCGTTTTATATTTTGTCTTAACTATTGTACAGTGGAAGATAAAAACATCGTGTTAATGTTCTCAAGGGCTACAAATTGGGGTAAAGTTGCGTAGCACTTGAGATACATTAACACAATGTTTATATCTTCCGCTGTACAATAGTTAAGACAAAATATAAAACGAAGTGTTCTGTAGTTATCTAATAGGTACTTAGGCTGTTGTAATATAGAGAGTAGCAAAACTTCTTAATTTATGGATTCCAGATTTGAGCTTTCCAGCGATGAACGATTCCCGTGTTGCGTGCTTTCATCGTTGCATGATTCCTGCGTTGAGTGATTCCAACGTTGCACGATTCAAGATTTGAATGATCCTATCGGTGCATTTTCCAGATCTGAACATTCCATATTTGAATGTTCCAGATAGGAATGCTTACCGTTCGCGTGTGGTCTTTGAATAAATAAAGTCTGGGGCTCTGAGGGAAATATTATAATTTAACAACAAAAAAGCGAGGCGCGAAAACTTTAAATCCGGTACTGATTCGTCAGTTATGTGCTGAGTTGATAAAATAAATTTCAACGCCAAAAAAACAGTTCGAAAATTGATAGTAGAATTAAAATTGTTGTACTAAAAAAAAAACTACTTTCCATTGTTTTCAACTGCATATTTACAGATTAATGGTATTTTTCAAAACTATTATTAGTTTAAGTATTTTCTCGCTGTTTCACTCTGAAGATTAATTTTAAACGGGCATTTGGACGACCGAAGTTAGCAAACAGGGAAAGGTTATCATAATTTTTATGCGTATTCATATTTTTGTGTTGGGTTCTTGTGTGTAGTGTTTTGAAAATATTTGTTGTTTATAAGTTTAAATAAATCTTTTCCGGATAATGCTGTAAACTTTTTGGTAAACAACAACAAAAGTTTAAGCGCCGACCAAAACACAAGATGTCCGCCAACAGCTCAAGAGTTGCAGTTTGTATTATCATCAATGAGTTGCTTTGGAAGAAAATCGGTAATTTTTTTTTACATATGCAAACTTAAATGGGGTAGCATGAAGCCTCGTTAAAGGAGCGTCAAAAGTCGTTTTCCAATTACAACAAAGAAATTGCTTAGTCATCACTTGTTCAATTTTGACGGATCTTTGTACAACCTGGTTTTAGTTTTACATTTTTACGATTAATGTTTTATATGTGCTTCTTGTAACGATTTATTTTTTTGTTGCAGCGAGTTTTTTATGGCTCCAAGAAGACTCCCAGAAGATTAGAATTAAAGACGTGTTGTGCAGCAACGCAGTTTCTTCCCCTACAACTATTCTACATGGACAACAACAAGACAATAACGTCCAAAATTTTATCGAATATGATAGTGGAAAGTTGTGGGTGTATGTAGAAATAAATGAATGTGAAAAAACCATGACCAGTATTTTTCAAATTAAAAGCCTCGTACGAGGCAACGGTGTGAAAACGATAAGTGGCATGAGGCTCTTGTGTGTGTGCCTAGTTCTTGGAATCGGCTTGTTTTCAAAAAGATGAAGCAGCAGTTGAGTGTGCCAAAGAAACTACGAAACCAAAGGCTGATATGATTTGCTCAAAAACTTGGCTTCGTAGAATTTCTTATATGTGATACTAAAAACAAAAGAAACAAACGATTTTGTTTTTTTGTGTGTTTGTAAAAGTGCGGCAGGATGTTTATTTTTTGATTACCGTAAATGATTATTCATTACTTATTGACTTATCTCCTAAAATTTGCTTCTTTTTACTCAAAAACCGCTTTGCAATTTTAAAATATCATTTGAAAATTGTTTTTTTTTTCTTTCATGGGACAATACTAATACCGTATTTATGGATATGTATCCCAGGAGTTAGTTAATATGACGCCTGTGGCGATTTGAGGTGAATGAGTATTTGTATAAATGTACCTGCTGTGTTTTGCTGATTTAGATAGTTAATTTAATTTATTTTTTACTAACTGAATTATTTATGTCTAGATTAGTTTTTTTATATACTATAAAATTTAAAATAATTGTACGAGTAGGCAAATGTGTGTAATATTTATTAATAAATGTATTTGTCATAACTGAAGTACTTAAAATTATTCTTTCCATAAGGCAAATTTCTTACCTAAACTTTTAAGGAAAATATCCTTGCTAAACAAAAGGGCAATAAATTGACGCTAAAAATTCCTCGTACCTCAGATGTTATAGCAAAAAATATGAAAATATCGAATTATTTTTTTCTCTCATAACTTTTTTGTCTTAGTTATTAAATAAATTTTATTAGTACTTTCTACAGGTACTTTTTAATGGAGAATGTAACTGTTATTTTGGATTTTTTTAATCACTTACCATTTTTGAGATATTAATTTCGTGTTTTCTTATGGGCCGCGAAGTTGGCTATGGAATAGTTAAATGTGCTATTATTCTCTTTTAAATGAGATATTACTTGCTATATCTATTTTTATAAATGAGTCACAAAATAAACAAAAATCGTATTTTACCCATCACTTAACAAGCTATCTATGAAAATAAAAACAAAAAACAACTAATTAAATGTCAAATAACAATTACCATTTGTCTGTGGTATCATTTATTAGAATTTTATAGTATTGTTGTGTAATTCGATGGTCTTTGTAGCAAATTCGTTATCATATAATTATGGGCACATTTACAACTAATTAAAAATTTTATATGTTGAAATGCTACATTCTTTGCCATAGAAACTGTGTAAAAACAGATAATTCTAATTCTTTATTGATTCGTTTTGGATTTTTGGCTGGTTACCTAGAAGAAACCATATTCTTTTAAATTTTTCTCCAAATTTCTGTAATTACGCACCCTTCATTGTCTTCTCTCAGGATATATCTCATAAAAAAAACTGAAATTATGAGTAATATCTCGAAAATGATAGGTGTTAAAAAAATCTAAAATAATGGTAATACATACAAAAAGCATCTGCAGAAGGTACAAATAGAATCGCTCTGATGATTTAAACAAAAAAGTTATGAGAGAAAAAAAAATTTGACATTTTCATATTTTTGGTTTTAATATCTGAAGTACGAGGAATTTTGTACTTCTAAAAATTGATTGTGGCTCCTCTCATACTAAGGAATAATTCAGCTAATTTAAATAAACCTGTATCTTTTATAATAAGTGAGATACCCGTGCTGGAAATGTAATCTGGGACACCCTGTATATTTAGACTTTTCCTTATATATACAAATAATTAAAAACTTTTTTTATACAATTGCCAGATTTATATTTTTGATAAGACTACGATGTGAAAAATCTGGTACAGAGTTTTTTCTATCGTTTCGAGAAATAATATCATGACAAAATTAAAGAATGAATTCAAATGGTCAACAAAACTTCATGTACATCAAATGAATATATCCTGATCATTTCAATGCGTTATATACATTATCTTGCAAGACATTTGGCGTTGTGTGTAGAAAATTTTTAAGGTATTAGGGAAGGAATAATGTTCTAATTAAATGATGATTATGAAAGGTACGTACAGACAGATAAACAAAATAATGTGAAACTGTTAGGGTAGCTTCAAATGCATCCAAGGAACATGTCATAATAATTTCAGTTGAATACCTCTATTAATTTAAAATGTATCCTGTCTTTATGTGTCGCGAATTTTTAAATTATTAAGGATAATGCTGTAGTATGGGGTTAATTATTAAAGGTGCATACAAACATACCAACGAATTAATGTAAAACTATACAGAGAGCTTCAAATGCATTAGCATTATAGCATTAGATCAGAGGTTCCCAAACTTTTTTGTGTCGTAGACCACTTGCTATGTTTTTTGGTTTTGGGTAGACCCCCTGCTTACCTGATATTGATTTTTTTGCAAATTCATCAACTTTTTTTTACAAAATAAAAACTTAATAAAATAATTCTTAAACAGTTTCATATATCGGAAAATGTACCTAATAACTTAAATTTTAATATAATTCTTCATCACATTTCATGAACATTTATGTTTTAAAATTTTTTACTTCATAGGTACTTTTATAATTTATGTAGATAGTTATGTCTTTATATTATAAGGTAGTATTATGTAAGTAAATAGGTACTATCTGTGCATGTGGATTATTCCATTCATGGAATGCCAAAATTAACGTCACGTCCTGCTTATATAAGAGCCACTATCGTTGACCCCCATTTTCATTTCATGGACCCCCAATTTTTTTTCCCGCTGACATGGACCCCTAGCAGGTCGTCGTCGACCCCTGGGGGTCGATATAGACCACTTTGGGAATCACTGCATTAGATGAACATGTCCTAGTAATTTCAATTAAATATCTTTAACAATTTTAAAGTTTTTTTTATATACCAAGAATTTTAAAATTAATAAGGATAATGTAGTAGTTTGGGCCTAATTTTGAAAGGTACGTACAAACAGACGGACGAAATAATTTAAAACTATAAAAAATGCTTCAAATGCATTAGATAAACATGTTTTAGTAATTTCAATTACATATTTTCATGAATTTCAAAGTTATTTCTTTTAATATAACGAGAATTTTTAAATTATTAAGGATAATGTTGTAATGTGGAAATGTATGTACCTACAGGCAGACAAACGGAATAATGTAAAGCTATAAAAAAAAGCTTCAAATGCATTAGAATACTACCCGTACTAATAGTTTTAAATTAATATCTTTATTAATTTAAAAGTTATTTCCTTTTATATAACGAAAATTTTTAAATTATTAAGGACAATATTATTATATATGAGCTTAATTATGCAAATTAAGTACAGACAGACCACTGGATTAATGTTTAACCGTTGGTATAACTTCAAACACGTTAGAACAACATGTCCTGTTAATTTTAATTAATTAATTTGGAAGTAATACGCAGTGAATTGTAAAATTATAGAGTATAATTGTGTTATATGGTTCTAATTATACAAGATGCATACTGACAGATGAACAGATTGATGGAACACTGTGAGAATAGCTTTGAATTACATTACAGGTACATGACGTATTAATTTTTGCGGACTTGTTTTGATTAAAAAAACTTTTTGTTGTATGTGGCGAATTTATTTGTTATTATCGGTGATTTTTTTAATGCAATGTTAATTCTATAAGGTACGGACAGACAGATGAACCGATTATTATAAAACTGACAACATGGCTTTAGTTATGTTAGAAGTTAGAAGAACATGTTCTGCACATTTTAAAACTACTTTAATATTCATTTGAAAATTATTGTACTTTATACAGTTCGAATTGTTAAGTTATTTCAGAAAGATTATTATTTTACATGTGTACAGGGTGGGCAAATTTCGATGTTTTCATAGGGTATCTCGGTAATTATAAGAGGTAGGTATCGAAAAACGGATCCCGCTTCCTCGATATCTTTTTTCGTGAAAAGGTTAATGGTGAAACAAAAAACGATCAAATCTTAAAAATTATAATATTGCTATCAATGGAAATGTATTAAAAATTAAGTTTAAAAAAAAATTAGACATAAGAAAATTAGACTCTAATTTTAGTAAAGTAGTTACAAATAGAGGACAACTCGACAACTGTATTTGGAAAGTGAATACATTAAAGTCTAATTTTTTATATCGACGTTTATTATTTGTTTTTATTTTCATTAAAAATTAATTTTTAATACATTTCCATTGATAGTTACAGTATAATTTTTAAGGTTTATTCGTTTTTTGTTATGTTAAATAGAATGTTTGCTATGATTTGAATAAACTTTGAACTGATTTTTAATACACGGTCGGATTCAGAATTTAATTATCTATCCGAATCAACAACAAAATGTATACTATGTAATTTAAAAAAAGCAGTTGCCTATCGCAGAATTGACAAACGTTATCGTAGAGACAACAAATGCACATCATTTAATAGAAAATTTGTCGCCGTTTCCAAAAATATAGGGTTTGTTGGGGTTATTTTCAATAATTTAAAAGTTATAGGGGTGCGACAGTCAAACTGAATCACCCGGTATTAGTGATTGCAATACCGGACCAAAATTCAATACCGGTATTCGGTATTTATTCGCAAGTAATACCGGTATACCGGTATTGCTTTTTTTTTAAGTATTAATTTTGAAAATACAATATATGCATTTTACACATATGTACAATGTACATATAGTAAGTATAATGTCAAAACACAAATTTAAATAAAATAAAGAAACTTAAAAAATTACATATTCTGTAAAAAAATATGGACACAAAAAACTGAAGATATACAGGATAATTGATTGGGACCGGGCATTAAAAATATATGAAGAATGAAAAAGGGTATTGATCTGAAATGTTGGTTATGACTATAATGGCATATGATCTGTTTAATGAAAATATTTTCAAGATGGCGACCCTTCTGGAAATATCGGAAGTTGACGTCTACTTTCTTATTTCAAATACAATGGTCTATTTTTTATTGCATTTTTGGATTTAACACGTTATTTTAGAGGGACTATTAATAGCATACCCTATACCTAAGTGCAGTCGTTTTTTAGATTTTTGGACTTTTTTGAAATTTTTTGATTTTCATCGTGATGCTTAATATTATCTATCGCCGCCATTTTTGAAGAGAAAACGCTTAAATTTAGACTATGCATAGAAGAATTTTTGCAATCGATGCAATTTAATTTTCTTTTAATACAATTTCAGAACAATAAAACTCGTTTTTTTCAAATACAATGCCCAATTTTTTTTTTCATTTTCTAATTCAAAAGTAAATTCTACATCAATCTATATTAGCGCTTCCTATACCTATCTGCAATAATTTTCGAGTTATTAAGAATTTTTGATAAAGTTAAGAGAAATTGCAACATTTTTTAATAGTAAGCCTTGGAAATGACAACAAATATTCCAATGTTGCAATATTCTTTCGTCTTCTAATAATATCATCTCTCTTTTAATTAACTTAAATACATCATTTTGTGGCACAATTTTGTGTTTTGCATTTATTGCTATTTTTTTATTTATGGCAGACTGCAATTATAAAATAATAAAAATAAAATTTAAAATAAATATATTAATACCGAATACCGGTATTAAACCATCAAATGAGACGGTATTTCGGTATTGTAAAATGGCACGGTATACCGGTATTTGGTATACCGGTATACCGGTATTGCAATCACTACCCGGTATAGCATGTGGGGTCGATTTATTCATTTTCCTTGCATTATAGCAAAAATTAGGTAATTTTTCATATTTTATTTTTTTCTAGTAGTAGCCTAATGTCATTAATAATATGCCTGGTAAAACAAACTGTCAATCTGTTGTTTTAACGATAATTTGACAGAAACAATCACGATTAATAGTAGATTGTTTTAATTTTTGTACCTTAAAAACACGAAATGGCTTGCGAATATTAAGAAAAGTATGATATTTTAGAATGTTTTATTCAAAGTAATAATAATTTTGAAGCTGCAAGTGAAACTTATTTTAATTAAATTAAAATTTTCTCCTAGTTCATTGATATTATTATTACTATTTTTATATAAATTGTCTTTAATGTGTCGCCAAAATGAGAATTTGTTTAAATCTTCCAAAAATAGATTTATTAGGTTGTCTTCTTTTTGGGTAACGATTAAAATATGTTATGAATAAAACATTTTAACATATCATATTTATGGTAATACTCGTAAGCCATTTCTTGTTTTTAAGGTACAAAAATTAAAACAATTTATAATTAAATGTGATTGTTTTTGTCAAGTTATCGTTAAAACAACATAATGCAGTTGCGGATTACCCAATAGGCGCAGTAGGCCAAATGGTCCTGGGTTGGATAAATTAATCAAAGGAAAACGAACATTTATTAAAACAATTTTAGGCATTTAAAAATTAATAAATTATGTTCTGATACTTATGACAAGAGTTTAACACAGTTACCAACATATTTTTGGTTAATTTTTTTCTACTGTAAAGTTAGCACCCAGTAGAGATCGTTCGAATTCTTGAATGGACCCTATGAAACATTTTTAAATTTTATTGTATTGAAATTTTTTATTTTTTGTTGCAAAAAGTAACCGAGATACATAGCTAATTTTGTAAAACTTTACCTATTTAGTTCTATTTTTATTATAAATAAAGAAGTTGTAGTAAATTTTCAAAAACGTTGAAATTTAATCTTTCGTTCGTATCGCCGAAATGGAAAGTGATACAAAAAATCTGATAACACGGGCGTGTTTATCTCAAAAAAATAACCCAAGAGCCCGACATCAGATTTTCGCCAACTATTATGGTAACCGAGATACCTCGTAAAACGTTCGAGCTTGTATATAGGGTGCGTCAAATAGGTGTGACGCTAAGGGGATATACCAAAATAAAGCATTGTAATTTTAGCTCGATAATTGTTAATGAAAAACATAACTAATCATCCGTTTAATTTCTTAAGCAAGAACTATTTAAATTGTTTGTACTGTTTTAAGATAAACTTTGATGAAACCAAAATTAAAATGTTCTGTGAAAGCGAAGAAAAGAGAATAATAAAAAATCATTTGTTATTACCTTATGCATTCAGTTATTTCCTACACAAACCAATATTATTAAAACAATATTACAAAACTAAATTATTTTCTGTTTCATGTCACACTAATTTCACCAACGATATTTTTTGTTGACATAACCAACCGGTGGTGCACAAAGAAGTTACAGATGGCGGTGTCTTCGTTCTTTACAGCAACATATAGGAATGAATAAAAAATACTTTTTAAGAATTACTTGAGCTATATTTCATATTTCGTTTTACACATTTGAAGTTAAGTTATTAGTAAATAACTTTGGTGAATAGTTTGGTGTAATAATAATTTTTCATGTCAAAAAACGCAGTTAAATGCATACCTCTCCCGACGACGATGTTCTTAGACGTATGTATTAATATAAAGCTTATTTGTAGTATATTAGGGGTAGTCCGATGTTTCTCGGAATACGGTGGAACTTAATAATTGTGATATTTGTGAAGCCGTCAGTACGATTGCGTACATTATCATGAAATTAGTTGGATGTGGCCACAGTTTACTGTGGAGTGTCCGGCACAGTACCGTAGAAGCGACTTTGGCTACCCTTTTTGGCATTTTAAAATAAAACATTAAAATAATTCAAATACACACCCAGACACGCGCCGAATGAGTCGGGAGTAAGGCGGTAAATGACATTTTTAAGTTAGGTTAGAGTGAATGTAATTCCTCAAAATCTGCACAAGATGGCACTTCTAAAAGTCAAAAATCCCGACCGTACTAATTGAACACCTGCGTGCGATTGTCCCATCGGCCCATAGGTAAGACCGGCCCTGGCATATATTATTTTAGTTATTGGTTGAGTAATACAACACACAATAAACACTCACAATGTAATTTGCGATAAACTTGTAGCTGAACTGAATAATAGAAGCGCAATTTACAACAAAGTTCTAAGAGATTTTCATTTTTTTTTTAAATTTATCAATAAACGACGTCGGATTAGATGAATGTGTAAAAAATTTAACTTTAAAAATGAAAAAGATATCGACATAACATATTTTAAAAATGAACTTCATCACTTCATTAACTTTACTCGAGAAGAAAAAATGTCGAATCCTGTTGAAATGTATAGGGTGTTAATTGAAGGACTTAAATCTACATTTCCTAACGTGGAGACCATCTTAAAGATTTTTTTAAGGTTACCGACGTGCTGTGCAAGTGGCGAAAGATCATTTTCGGTATTAAAAAGTGTGAAAAACTATTTGAGTAATTCTCTAAGTCATATGCATTTAAACGCATTATCACATTATCAGTAATGTTTATTGAAAATGATGTTTAATGTTTAGAATATGAAGACATTATTAGTAAATTCGCAAAATTAAAAGTCAGGAAGGTTCCTATTTAATACGTTTTTATATCTATAGTATAGTCAAATTAATACGATATAGTTCAAGTAGCCTGTTAAGTTGAATTAAATTTTTATTAAAAATTGAAAATAGCATGTTTCAGATCGTAAAGTGCAATTTTTGTTACCATTAGGTAAGGAGGTAGGGCCCCGAAATCAGATTGCGCCTTGGGCCCCCAATTTAGTTAATCCGCCACTGACAGAATGACAGTTTGTTTAACCAGTTATATTCTTAATGACATAAGCCTACAACTAGAAAAAAATAAAATATGAAAAATTACCTAATTTTTGCTATAATGTAAGTAAAATTATTAAATCGATCTCACGTGATATATATCAACGGAACGGGGAAAACATCCCCTTTCTCGTGATGCCACAGTCAACTATGGTTTCTATTTAAAAAAAAATACAACTTTATGTCAAAACTCGAAATTCGATTTTTTTTGAAAAATTCTCTACGCTACTGCATTCTTATCAAAAAAGTCCCTGTAGAACGTCAAAATTATTTTTCTTTATTTTCATAAACAAGCAAGAAATAGTCATAAACGAAAAGTCGAAAAATCGAGTTATAGGTGATAACTCGAAAACAAAAGACGATAACCAATTTTAGTTTTCACCATTAACTTTTTCTCGACAAAAGAGATCGGGAAAGCGGGGTCCGTTTTTCGAAACCTTTTATAGTTACCGAGATTCCCTATGAAAACATTGAAATTTGCCCACCCTGTACAAACAATCAGCGCACTTTTAATCAAATCATAGCTTATTGGGACGCCAAAAAGTCTAGCTTATCATAAGCTAGACTTTTTGGCGTCCCAATAAGCTATGATTTGATAAAAAGTGCACTGATTGTTTGTAAGCTGCTTATGCCATGCGTGTCTTGAGTGTTTAAAAATGCACATTGTAATGTTGTTTGACAAAAAAGTAATCTCTAATCAATTTAGTATCTGTTATTGAACCATAACACAAAATGTATAAAATTCATTGTTTTTATCATGGGTTAAAATTGTTTATTATACTTTTTTTTTGTGTTTTTCAAGTCAAATATTATGGTTTATGTACTGCCGTTATTTAATTTATAAATTATCGTATGTGTTTATAAGTTTAAACATTCAAAGATACCTTGCAATATATTTGTGTAATTAACCCTTCGTTGAAAAAATATAATCACCGACTGGTTTGATTGTCGAGTTGTTTACTTCGCAAAGCGTTTCTGCCACAAAACAATGCCCACTGCAAACAAATGCTACCACGTCTTTTGCGTATTGTAGATAAAAATATGCTGATAAATTACCAATCAACAAATGATGACATTATATTTATTAAATAGTGTGCCAGTCATTAACCTCTTAGGGCACAGTTTATTTTTATTTATTAAATAACTTTTATTAGTGCAAATTTAACTAGTAATATGTGAGCTAAAAACTGTACCAATTAATTTAACTAAATTTAAAAAAAAACAATATCGTGCTCGTCCCTATCTTGCATGGAAATTTTTCGAAACTATGCTTCAATTTTCAATGCCTAAATAAAATGCAATTTTAATATTTGTAAAAACGACGACATTAATTTAGTCTTTGTAGACTAAATAAGGCTTAGCAACCGTCATATCAAATCTATTTAATATTGATTTATACATAGACGTGAAAGCGGGAAAAGGCCATTGTGTTTGCACTTTTGAAAAATCAAAAAAATCTCAAACTAAACCATCTGCCTTAAAATTTTTTAAACACGTTATTTACAGCTTAAATAACAATTTTAAAATTTTGATAATAATGGGAAAAGTGCTAAGACTTGTATTCTTGCCCTTTTTTCAAGAAAAATCGATTTTTTTAACTACAGCAAATGGCTGGAAGATAATAAATAATATTTTTCTAAAATCACATTTTTCAGTTTTTTTTGTAATAAATCAAAAACGAATCAAAATATCCAGGATTTCTTTTCAGATTGTTAATCGCCATAAAAATGTGCAACTTTTCTCTAATTCAACCGACCTTGTATCTCTTACCGTTTTCAAGATATCTATGGTGAGCATCGAAAAATGCACCACCCTGGATAGTCTTTGCGCTTTTTTCGACCAAAAAATCGATTTACTTTAAAACTAAAACAAATGGCTTCAACATCTTATACACGTTATTTATGACCAAATCAAGGATTATTATCTCTCAAATAACTTTTTCGTTTTTTTCGTAAAAAATGGGAAAAGTGCAAAGCACTTTTTTCGACCAAAAATCGAATTATTTTAAAACTAAAGCAAATAACTTCACACTTCTTATAAACGTTATTTATGTCCAAATTAAGCATTATTAGACCTCAAATCATTTTTTGTAGAAAATAGAAAATTGATTTTCTTTAAAACTAAAGCAAATAGCTTCTAACTTCAAATATGTATGGCCAAATTGGGAATTATTAGCACTCAAATAATTTAAACTACGATTTTTTAATTCTCTTGAAAAATGCAGAAAGTGCAAAGACTTATAGTCTACAGTCTACCACGTTTTCTACCAAAAAAAAAATCGATTTTTTAAAAACTTATGTAAATAGTTTAAAACTTTGTAAACACGTTATATGTTTTATTTGAAAAATGCATTGACTTTTCTATAAACCAATTTTTAATGATTATTGTTGCACGTGTTTGCTAATCTATTCCCTTTTGATTCAACTTTTAATGTTCTTTATTTACACATTTATGAATACTGTATTAATGAAAATTCTTTACATTTCTATTTTTGTATTGATTTATTTACAAATAAGTATTGTTTCTAAATTTTGTATAATAATCAAGAGATGTATGTACAACGATGACCTGTTTAACACTGAGTTGTAATCTGCATATTAATTTGATGAAATATTATGTTAAAAGAAATGGTTAAGAACTTTTTTCATAGAAAATACTTGCTCTGTACTTTTTTTTATGTATTTAAATAATTGTGTACTTGCACAGTAGATTATTAAAACCGCAACCTTTGAAAACTGTTTAAAATTTGTATTATAAACTCGACTTATTGATATTAAATAGCTCTGTTATTTATGAAGAAGATTAGTTCCACATCGTTTTTCTTGGCTGCGTTTTACAGTAGAAAATGTATTTTAATAATTCGCTTTTATTGTTTAAAGCCTGTTATTCATTATTCATTAAACTCTGAAAGTAACTTCAACATCTTAAAATTATTTCACAAAATAAAAGAGAATATAAAGAAAAATGTATATTTATTTTTCATTCGTTAATTTTTTTTACATTTTTGGTATGCTTTCTATAATGGGTTATACAACTAATTAAATATAGTTAATTTAAAGCCGTTTTGATCGCAATTTTCGTTTAAGCACAGGACTGGGCAACTTGCAATTTGACTTTCTTGGTTTCAGATTTCAAGCTGAAGTCGGGGCTGGCACCTTTGTCGATTTGTTTCATCCACAATTCGGAGACATCGTTTCTTTCAACACAGTGAACTGATACTTGTTTGGTTGTAGTTTTGGTTTGTTGGTGGTCCTTGCAGACTGGCACAGTACGGCGGGTGAAGCAAACTCTTTTACCTCCTTCTTCAACTACGTATTGGGTTTGATGTTTGGTGGAGCTTCCGGAAGAAGAGTGTGATTTTGATTTGCTGTGTTGTTGTTCACGACCAGCATCACGGTCTGAGATCACATTGGCGTAGATTACATCTTGGGTGTAGCAGTTAGATGATTTCTGTGAGTGACTTCCCTTCTGCACGTAATAGTTTTGAAGGAATTCTTCTGGGAATTGGACAATGCAGTTTTCAGGGGTAGTAAAATCGGTAACTTCTTCACCGGTGTAGGTACCACAGATACCATAAACAGAGTCACGGAACTTGTCGTCGGTAACGGTAAGTTTTACACGAGCGCCATCGAAGATGATGTAGAAAGCATCTTCAACTTCTACTTTAACTTCTCCATTGGGAAGGGCATAAACTTCCAAAAATCCGTCGAGGTAATCGGCAGCCTTCTGGTCGGTGAAGTGCATTTCTTTCTTGTTAACGAGAACCTTAGCAATAGGTTTGGATGATGAACCGCTGGAAGATCCAGTAGGAACAATTTCAACTTCGATGGGTTGACCTTGAGATTCAGGTACGCGAAGGTATATCTTTACTTCCTTCTGTCCCTTGCTGACTTCACGGACGAGGACAACGTAATGTTCAGTTTCATAGTACAATTGTTCTTCAACACTGACATCGCTTAAGCTTGGTTGACTGCGGGGTCTGCGGCTACTGTGTTGATGTTGATGTTCATCATAAAGACGAGCATGAACAGGTGCATAGTGCAACATAACAGCCCATTGTTTTTCCAATCTGATGGGGAATGTTTTGTTGTCAAAGGTATTGGCAGCGGATACATCAACAACGCATGTTGCTGTAAAAAAAGGATACGATTAATTTATTACCTCAACAAAGATAAAATTGCTTTGCAATAAATATGAACTTTCATGAATTGATTTATAATTAATTAGTAGTTGTCAACAGCTTGTTAAAAAAAGTATAAGTAAATAACACTTACGTCTGTAGGTGTGACGTCCGTACCATTCTTTCAAAACACGATCATGTACTGGGAAGACGGGATGAATACCTACAAATGGCTTAGTCCATTCATCAATACGAAGATTTTTGTATTGAGATTCGCTCTTCTTTGTCAAGATGGTGACATTGGCGGCACGGAAATCTGGATCGAATCTAGCTTGAATGTCGATTTGATTTTCTTGACCATTTCCAGTAGCGTTAACGTAGTTTTGCTCGAGGTTGTAGTAATTCATGTAACGAATAGCGTTGTAGAGTTTATCACTGCAGTTGCGGAATACAGGACTCAAGTTATCGTATTTGATTTGAACATCGTAACGATCCAACAGATTAGCTTCGGCGGTCATGTTTTCGCAAGCTGGAAGTTGTTTGTTTCCTTTTTCCATTTCGTATTGACATACTTGAGCCATTGGCTGACGTTGAAGGTAGCGTTTGCGGGTTTCGCTTTGACGTAATTGAGCATGGATGTTCAATTTGGTGGCAGATGAATAATCTTCACCGGCAGCCAATTGTACTTGTACATTTGAAGTAGGATCGAATTTCAAAGCATAAACGAAGTCAAGTCCGTTGGTGTTTGGAATGTGACTCTTGGCAGACATAGCAACTTGGTATGGTCTCTCACGTTGTTTGTTGGATTGTTTGTTGTAGTAGAACAGAACGCGAGATTTAGGATCTACGCTGCTTCTAGCAATGGCGGCAGTAGCGGTATATTCAACTTTCTGTTGTCCTTGGAATTCAACTTCAGCATCAAGTACGTGTATTTCAGCATTATGTATTCCAGCGGCGACTTTCTTGGCGAATTGATGTTGGCGTTGTACAGATTCCTTTGGAGATTTGTATAAATCGCTAATATCATTGCTTTGAGAGCTTTCGCTTTCGGATTGTGATTGATATTTATCAAAATAGCCTAAACGAATCTTAACTTGACGGGCAGAAGAGCGTTCTGGTACGTAGTCTACATTTATTTTGGTACTTTGGATAGATTCATCTACAATAGGAGCCATTAAAGCTGAAATAGGATCATGACGTCTGGATTGTTCATAAAGCCATGCTGGGTCGAAATATCTTTGATCAGAAGTGTATTTTACGCGGAATGCCATATTATCACCGAAAACTTTATCGAATGCTCTGGTTGGAGTTGGAGTTATTACTTGAGTGTTGGGTCCACTTAGGATTGGTTGGAGACGCAAGAGATCGTGTTTAGCGGTGAAAGGATATGTGCTGTAGTGGAATAAGCGGGTGCTCTTTTCTGGTTCCAAGAATTGTAATTCAATTGACATTTGTTGTTTCTTCAAATCACCTTCCATTTTGGAACTGATTGGCAAGTAAAGCTGAATGTTCTTATCGTAACCGGCAAGGTAATGGGTGTGTTCAAATGGAGTAACGAAGCCAAATCGTCCAGAAATCTTGGTTGAAACGACAACTCGTAATTTGTAGTTGGCACTTACGGTCTTAGGCATATGGAGCATTTTACCATCGCTGATCTTTGGTTCGGTTGATACTTTAAGATCACCTTCGACGCTGTATAAAGTTGGTGTGTTCAAAGAGTAAGAGAAGGGGAAACCCATTTCAGTTGGGAAACTGATAACAATGTCATGAGGAATGAACCATTTGGTGTATTGCAATGGCTGTCCGCTTCTTAGTTTTTGTTCGACGTACTGAATAACTGTAAAATATTTTTTTAATTAAGATTTTTCCATAAAATAACGTTAGGAAATTAAAAAACCGCACTTGCAATTAAAATCAAATAATCTTACCATCAGGAAGGTGGTTCAAAGTTTCGTTGCTGAAAGTCAAGTAACGTTGTGCGCCTGCAAATTTGAAAAATACATTTCCTTCGAGTTGTTCTGGTTCATCAGCTTGAATATTTAACATTCTAGCGATACTTTCACTGGACCATTGGCTTTGCTGAGCTTGTTGAGAATTTTTCTGTTGTTGTTGTTGCTCATGTTTGTATTCTTGGCAGTAGTCTTTCAAGATGTTGGTGAGTTCGTCAATGCTAGACACCATCAATTTGAAGTTGATGAATTGTTTCTTAAATCCGTTGAGGTTTCCACGCAGAGAGTACTTAATACCTTTAGGGAAATCGCTGTCATAACCAGTGTAAGTTTCGAAAGATTGTTTGTATTCGAAGTTCATTTCCTGGACAACGTAGTCACGAAGATATTTCTTGGGGTATTGAGCTCCGTATTCTTTAGGTGTGAGTAGTGGTGCAGCAGCTTTAGCGCTGTAGCGACTATAACAAAGACACATTTATACATTTTATTATTTTTCTAAGTGTAAATATACTTACAGTTCGGCGTATTGGGTACTTTCTAAATCGGCAGCACTTTCAATTGCAGATTTAACAGCAGCATTTACGTATTCGCTGGTATCAATGTTGGTGTATTCTGCCATTCTTTGCAACAAGTTAGCAGGAGGGTTAGTTCTCATGAGCTGATATACAGCAGCTACTCTGAGTTCTTGAACTTCTCCTGGGTTCTGGTAAATTTTGTATAAAACGGAACGAGCAATTTTAGGGCTGACGCGTGTGAATTTGTCGAAAGCGAGGACCATTTGCAGACGTTGGAATTGGGAAACTTGTTTCTTGCCTTCAAGGTATGGTTCAAATACGTCCAAAATTTTTTGGTGTGCAACATTACCAAGGGCGCGAATGTATATTTGGATTTTGTGACTATCAGCTTGATCAATAGCTTTTTGCAATTTCTTAGCCAAATAAGGAATGTATTCGTTTTCAACGAATTTGATGCCATTTTTGGTTGCGAATTTTCCAAAGCTATGTACTGGATATTTGTTGTGACTTTCGTATTTGTTGACGTAAACTCTACGAATGAGAGCTGAATAAGCCAGAATAGTGGTGTCGTTCAACATAGCCTGTTTCAAAAGTTCAGGTTTGGTAGACAAAGCGTAGAATGCTTTCATGTATTCGTCGGTTGGTTGACGTACAGACTCAATCATCTGTCCAATTACTTGGGCAGCTTCTTCTTCAACAATTTTCATGTTTTGAATCCAGTTTTCAACAGTTAAGAAAGCAGGGCCAGTTCCGGCTTCGGCAACAGCATCGCGATAAGCTTTCCAGGCATCACTCTTGGCTCCCTTTTTATCTTTGTTGTACAAGTTGCTGGAAACTTGTTGCAATTCTTTTTCATCCATGGTACGGATAAGATTTGACATTGTCACGAATTTGGACAAAGTTTGTTCCTTGGGAATTTGTTCAGGATGTTGCAAGTCTTGGCCGATTTGTTGAGCGAGTTTCTCTACAGCTTGGACAATATTGACATTCTGGGCAGTTTTGATGGCTTTTCCCATATAACCGATGTAAAGGGGCAACAAGGGAGTTTCTGGGGGAGAAGAAAGTTTGGGTCCTTCTTGGTGCCAGGATTCATCAGATTCTGAAGAGGAGCTGGAGGAGGATGAATCAGATGATGAGCTTGAGCTTGAACTGGAGCTGGAACTTGAACTTGAAGAGCTAAGGCTGTGGTCACCTTGTTGTTTTCTCAATAGTTTCTGTTGTTTCTTTGATAGGTTTCCTTCTTCGCTTGAACCTGAAGAGCTTGAGCTTGAGCTTGAGCTGGAACTGCTGGAGCTACTGGATGAACTGCTGTTGTCGTCGTGTTCTTGTCTTTTACCTGGACGTACCAAATTTTCGCGAGAGAAAGGAGTATTGTAACGATATACAAGGTTGCCAAGAGGTACTGGTGAGGACAATTCTTCGTATTGTGAAGAGGATTGTTGTACACTAACCAAAGTCAAATTACATTGACTCACTACCATACCTTTTTCTGCACTGACAAGATTTGGGCTTAGAATAATTTTGTTGGTTGTTGAAGAAGATTGAATTGTATAGCGTTTAAGAGTACCAGTAATGACAGCACGACTCTGAGAATGTCTCAATAAGTAGCTACCCATGTAATTGTTGGTAGATTCCCAGTGACCATAGGAAGGTAGACCGTGATGGTATCCAACGCGTTGATCGCTGTCAGTGTAGTTCTTGGTTTTTACAATTTCGATGATTTCTCCTTCGCCTTTTAAGTGAGGCATAGGTGCCAACCATGGTTCAGATTGAAGGATGTATTTGGGCAATGGACTGATTTCATAAAGAGTTTTAGTTTCACCAGTTACGGTATCTTCCATGACGTTGAATACTCCTGAGAGGGTGTCTTGTTCAGGAAGTTGGTTAATACGACTTTTGATGAGGTTTTCGCCCTGGATATCAAGTTGAATTTGACTCACAATACTTCTAATGATATTGGCTTCCCAGTTAGGTACATCCTTACTGACCAAGACATCATCAACAGTACCTCTCTTCAACTTGATTTGGAAAGGTTTGTCGGTAAGAGGTAGTGAGCGGTAGTTCAGGTGGGTCTCAGGAATTTCACCATCCCAGCCGTTCGGTAATTCAGCATGAATTTGCGAATATTTGGGAGTTGAAATCTTGGCCATTAATAAGTTGTCAGATTTAGGACGAATGTACAGCTTGGCTTTCATGAGGATTCCAGAATATTGGTCCCCAATATCTGGGAAACCGGTGAGAGTCCGGGCACGTACATTGTAGATGTATTCGGTCCCTTGCTTCCAACTGTAGTCGGAGGCAGTGGCCAAACCCACTGAACATTAAAAAAATAAATATTAAAATAAATATTAAAATAAATATTAAAATAAATATTAAAATAAATATTAAAATAAATATTAAAATAAATATTAAAATAAATATTAAAATAAATATTAAAATAAATATTAAAATAAATGTTAAAATTAAATTACAAGATCACAAAAATTAAAATAATTATAAAGTTTTCTTACCGAGAAGGATAACTAGAAATTGCCACCTCATCTTCAACTTCGTGATGGCTTTCAGAAGTGTGATTTGATGAGAATTATTGCTCCCTTATATATGAAATAATAAAACAATTCAGCAATATAAAGGTCAAACAATTCATGTAATGTCTTATACATTTCAACTAAATCAGCAAAGATAATATGAGCGCGTGTAGATAGGCATCTTGAATATGCTACATGCAGAATTATTAACATTTAAACATATAATGCATTATATGTTATTTTTAAACTTTTTTAAGTTAAGCCAGTTAGGCCCGTTAAACTATTTACAAACCACTTGAATGTAATTGTTCTATCTATATTATAATGGCAATAACATGCAAATTATTCCTTATGCTACGATAGGACACGTGTTGTAATTTAGGATCAAGTGCAAGTATTTTAAGTGAGGAGTCAATACGTTCATCATAATATATACACCGTCGGGACGCTTAGCGTCAGTTTAAATCCCGGAACGTGTCCATACAAGTTCCGTTTGCCACCAAATTTAAATTATCAATCCAAACTCTTAAAACAAAACTTTGACTCGTAATTAAAACGACATTTGCTTCACCTAAGAATTTGCTAATATCGAAACAATCAATTTTTAAACGA
Source organism: Elmis aenea (assembly GCA_947652605.1). Lineage (NCBI taxonomy): Eukaryota > Metazoa > Arthropoda > Insecta > Coleoptera > Elmidae > Elmis > Elmis aenea. The sequence continues at coordinate 11,465,828 of OX393584.1, forward strand.
AGTGAAGATAACGTTTCTGAAATAAACAGTTTCAACCGCTTTCTGCGTCGGACATAATAAAAAATAAACGCCAATTTTCTTTAATTAAATCATTGACAAGGAGAATGAGCAAACATCAACCACATAACAATCGCGTGTATTAAGGCGCTGAGGGTGGTTTATCAATTGTGTTTATCAGATGAGATGGCGTACGAATACGAATACAGTAATGAATACGAATATGATTTAAAAGAATCCCATTCTACATTTCATTGGGATGAACTTTTACCAACATTAGTGGTATATGGTGTGACACTGGTGTTGGGTTTAACGGGAAATGCGTTAATTGTCTTTACAACGTATCGTTACCGAAGAATGCAAAGTGCGACGAATGTGTTCCTTGCAAGTTTAGCATCGGCAGATCTGCTCCTTATATTATTTTGTATACCTGTCAAGGTACATCTTTCATTATTTACTAACATATTATTCTAAAGTATTTTGTTTGGTCCATAACTGTTGTGAAAGTGTCAATGAACGCAGTTAAAAGTATGTATTTACAGCTATTATCCATTAGCCCACAATGCGATAACAATTATTGTGTGAAGTCAAATTGTGCAAATAGGAAATTAGTACTAAAAAATAAATAAAAGATTTTAATTGCAAAGATAATTAATTGCTTCGCATTGGCAACATTATCGCTTTGTTTATTGCTAGTTAAACAAAATGTAAGATAAGTTATTTAAAATTATTTTGTACTTATCGCACACAAAGGTTATTCTATAAATTCAAATACGCATTTCGATCTTTTTGATGAGCGGAACGGCCATGTTTCAAAAATAATTTTTATTCAATAAAAATTTCGAGAAAACTTCATAATTTCGAATTTATTTTATAAATTTGTGTTTTTAGCTGTTTTTCCTCGTTTTCATATTTTTAGTAAGAAATATTTCGCATGTTAGCATATTTTATACAATTTCAGATTTCTTTAGATTTAATTTTAAAGCAGCATTGTCAAAAACAATGAAGGACAACCAAAATTTAAAAAAAAAACCCTTTTGAAAGCTTGTTGTCAATATTTTTTTGTGTCTATCAAATTTCTGTCACAAGCTATTAAAAAATTTAAGCATTTTTTATAAATAAAACGATATTGAAAAATCGCAGGTTTTTTAATTAATTTTTTCATGCCGATATTAATATAAATATAAACAGGCAATGTCAATCAATTTGGTGATCCAAGATTTGTGTTTTTTAATAATAAGCTAACAAATTCACGTCCAAAAATTTTAAAAAAAAATTCGTTTTTTGTTGAAGCTTTCTTAATTTGCATTAGTTTTGTATTTACTAAATATTAGATGGATATAAATAAAAGTCACTGTTGTTTTAGTGTCGTAAGTGAATAGAGAAGACAAGTAGCGGATGCATAAACATAAAATTCCATATCTACAGAGCAACGAAATGAAATATTTATTTATAGAAAGCTTTCAAACTATTTTTGGATTTATGTTAATTTTTTCAGTGGTCCTGGATCGATCCTCTCTGTTCCTAAAACATTCTGTTCAGGTCCTGTGCGTACGTAAATAAAAATAATACGAGATACGAATTTTTAAATTATGTGATTTACGTTTTCTGCTATCATAGTGGTAAAATTCAAGCAGGAATTTTAAGTGTTAGGGAATTTGTTTGCATTTTCAATTATGAGAGGATACTTTGACGTATATCTTTTATTACAGGGATATTTTTAAATTGTAGTGGACCGAAGGATCACAAATTTAACTGTAAAGACGTTTCATAAAAAAAACTGTCCCTGAATACATTTTATAGTAACCTTCACCTCCAAAGAAAGTCGCTGTTACTTACAGTTTTAAAAAAAGCTTTAGTGTGGTGATTCATAATTTAATTTTTACAAAACTTTTTAGGTAAATTTAATGACATTAAAATGTTTCGCGACCTGGCTCACATAAATTGTTACATTCGAAATGCGCACTAAGCTACTAAATATGTTCATAGTAGAATGGTTTGTTATAAAATAAACAAATTAACGTTTCCTGGCATTCCAATTTTGTTGAGATAACAACTTTTTTCACATGAATACTTTTCAAAGCGATATGGACAGAATAATTGTTATTATTAAATTACAACTTTACAAAAAAAAAGTTTACGCAAACGTTGTTTGGGGTAATTTACTACATAACCATAAATTATTTTCAACTATGCACAGTGTTTTGTTTTACGCACCGACACCTCACTATGTTTTTTTAAATGGAACACCCAGTATATTTTACAATTTTTAAATGTAAAATTCAATTCTCTTTCTAAAACATGTAGGTTTTATGTATCTAAATTCAGTCATTTTTGAATTATTTAGGTTTTTATAAAAATATTGACAGAAACAGGAGTATACAAAAATAATGGTCAATTATGTCTAATATCAGTATTTCTCGAGTTATTGCAATTTTCTTGATAATTTACTGATACAAACACAATATTTAATAGCATTAAACTAAGGCTTGGAAAATATCTCGAAAATTTGTTTTAAATGTCAAATGCAACTCAATTTTCATCTTTTGACTGTAATTAATTTTTAAAGAAATACAGGTTTAATGCAATTTTTTTTGTTTTCGAAAATGGTATAATAATTATTGATTTACAGTACTATTGCGAAAAAAGCAACTAGAAAATCTGTTATTGTATATTATAATGAACATATGACTGACTAATCGAAGTCATGCTACTTAAAATATTTTGTTATAGGAGCAGTAGATAGTTAATATTAAGAATATTAATCGTTTTTTTAAATATTATTTGTGCGCTTTAGGTATACGAAAGTAATCATGCAGTATGCGTTCTAAGCAGGTATTTTTGTCATAGCCTGAAAAATAAAACTCTTTTATGTAGATCAAACTTTAATTTTTATGTAAGTACGTTTGTTTTTTAAATTAAATTATAATCTGAAAAATCTTTGAGTTTAAAGATCAAAATATAATTGTATTTGACAGTATTTTCCAAGCCTATACTAATTTAATGCTACTAAATATTGTGTTTGTATCCGTAAATTATCAAGAAAACCGCAATAACTCGAGAAATACTGATTTTAGACATAATTGACCTTTAAAATTTTTTTAAAGAAAATTACATGATCAATTAGAAAATTAAAACAAAACTGACCTATTCGTGTATGAAGTTTGACTAAATGAACCGGGCATAAGGTACACCCTGTGTATTATTTTAAAATTTTAATTAGTCAAAAATTATTGTGATACTTTTGTCCAACAAAGTTTCAAAGAAATTCGTTCTGACATGGCCAAGTTGTGATATATCATTATTTTTTTATATTCCTGTTTCTGTCAATATTTTTATAATAACTTAAATAACTCAAAAACGATTGAATTTAGATACACAGTGTGTCCAAAAGGAATGGAATATGCTTTATATCTCAGTGTATATCCACTTTAGGGAAAAATGTTTTAAATAAAAGTTGTTTGGTACTTAGTTTTCCACCATACGACAAAATTTTATTTTTATTTTTTTTTTAATAACAAAAGCGCAATGAAAAACAATTAAATTTTTTTAAATGACAAGGTACCCCTATATTATACTCATTTGATAGAGATTTTTTTTCTCTTTTCAATATTGCAAATCTTTAGTACCCTTACTTAAGCAACTTTTTGAGAAAAACGCAAAAATTATTTTAATTGATTAGTATTCATTTCTAACAAAAACATCATAAGAACTAAATTTTTTGACGAAATCTAACATAAGTGTTCAAGCTGTGAACCATTTACAGTTTGGCAATGATAAACTCGGTTTTTAAACCCGTTTATAACAGTTCCAACCATTTCAGGTGTAATTTCTCTAATACGATCTTTTAAATTTTCGATATTCTCCGGCCTCTTACCATAAACCTAATTTTTAAAGTGACCCCATTATTAAAAAGAGAAAAAAAAACTCTATCAAATGAGTATAATATAGGGGTACCTTGTCATTTAAAAAAGTTTAATTGTTTTTCATTGCGCTTTTGTTATTCGGAAAAAAAAAATTTAATTTTGTCTTATGATGAAAAACTAAGTACCAAACAACTTTTACTCAAAACATTTTTACGTAAAGTGGATATTTACTGAGATATACAGCATATTCCATTTCTTTTGGTCACACTGTATAAAACTTGCATGTTTTAGAAAGAGAATTGAATTTTACACTTAGAAATTATAAAATATACTGGGTGTTCCATTTAAAAAAACATAGTGACGTGTCGGTGCGCAAAACAAAACCCTGTAAAGTTGAACATAATTTATGGTTATGTAGTAAATTACCCCAAACAACTTTTGTGTAAACTTTTCACAAGACGAGATATTGATCCGTTTACGTAACTTTTTGTACACACTGTATCAATATGGCGATAGATAATATTTTTTAAATTGCTGGTGTATTTTTTAAAATTTAATTTGATGGAAAAATTCATTCTGAATCTGATTATGCATTAGTAAAATTAACATACATATATTTTTAAATAAATTAGTTAAAAATTAAGTTTTGTTTCAAAAAAGTCTTAGCAAACATTGTAGGTACTTGACAAGACGAGTAATTTTTAACTAATTTTAAAGCGCGCATTTAATATTTTAAATTGTTTTAATGAAATGTGAATAACAATTCCCTTTCGATTTGAAGCAGAAGTAATTAAAAATTTAAGTTATTTAAGTATGAGTCATGTTGTAATTGTTTTTATAATTTGCCCGATAAAAAATATTTATAAATAAACGACAAAATGATACATTCGTTGAATATTCCAACAAAAACGTTTCTTTAACGAAAAAAATACATCTGCCTACAGGTAATTTGATCAATTTTGTAAATTTGGTGTGTTTATTTAATTTTTTGCCAGCATAGTGTATCAGAAAACAAATACAATAGTTGTATTTTTATATACAGTAAAGTTTCTTTGTTTTTAGTTAGGGGATGGCTTATGTGTTTTGAAATAAATATCGGAAAAACATGATTTGTTACGATATGTTTATGATGGATTTAGATTTTTAAGTATCCTTCGTACAATTAATAATACATATCAATAAACCCATAAAAATATTTTATAAAATTTATTAGCACATAACGAAACACATGTTTTGTGTCAAATATTTACTTGGCACTTATGCGATACTGCGTGATAATATATTCGACAAGTTTAATGACATTATGACACGTTGATAAATGATCGCTAAACATACAAATTGTTACAAAATAAACTATCGGGCTTTTCTGAAGTTTTTTTCCTGCTCTTAAGTAAACGTAGCGTTTACTGTTTATTCTTTTTTGATCAACATAATTCATGTGTCTGTCGGCTAAATATATTAGTATTTCTGTGTACTTTATGTTCGTTTTCTTGAAAAATATGTTTAGATTAAGTTATACGACTATTTTTGTTTATGTTTTAGGGAGCATGGTCAATTTGACCTCAACAAAATATCGACTTAATATGTTTTAAATAAAGTATCAAGTAATATACACGTTAAAAATTCGGTTTTTGTGTGAAAGTTTCGGTGGGATTATGTTTATTTGCTCTAGTGGAGCAACAACAATTTTTTTGTCGGTTACTTAGATCAAGGTTATGTATACATATATATTTGAATCAGTTTTAACTTGTACAGGGTAGGCAAATTTCGATGTTTTCATAGGGAATCTCGGTAACTATAAGAGTTATGGGAAACCGCCTCCCCCCTTCCTCTATCTCTTTTTTCGAGAAAAAGTTAATAGTGAAAACTACAATTTGCTATCGTCTTTTGTTTTCAAGTTATAACCGATAAGTCGATTCTTCGACTTTTCGTTTTATGACTATATCTCGCTTGTTTATGAAAATTTAAAAAAAAAAAAATTTTAACGTTCTACAGGCACTTTTTTGATGAGAATGCAGTGGCGTAGACAATTTACTTTTAAAAATATTTTTCGAAATTCGAGTTGTGACATAAAGTTGTATTTTTTAAATAGAACCTATAGTGGGCTGTGGCATCACGAGAAAGAGGATTTTCTCCCATTTCAATAATATATATCATGTGGGGACGATTTATTCATTTTCCTTGCATTATAGCAAAAATTAGGTAATTTTTTATATTTTATTAGTAGGCTTATGTCATTAAGAATATACCTGGTAAAACAAACTGTCATTCTGATGTTTTAACGATAGTTTGACAGCAATAATCACGTTTAATTAATGATTGTTTATATTTTTTTTACCTTAAAAACACGAAATGGCTTACGAATATTACGAAAATTATATGTTAGAATGTTTTATTTAAAGTAAAAATAATGTTGAAACTGCAAGTGACACTTATTTGAATCGTTACCCAGAACGAAGGCAACCTAATAAATCTATTTTTGGAAGATTAAAACAAAATCTCATTAATTGTGGGACATTTTTTCTTCTTTATGGGTAACGATTAAAATATGTTTCACTTGCAGCTTCAGAATTATTATTATTTTGAATAAAACATTCTAACATATCAGACTTTTCGTATTATTACATATTATTTATTATTATAATGAAACAAGAGTACTACTAAAAAACAATAAAATATGAGAAATTACTTATCTTTTCGATAATGTAAGGAAAATAAATAAATCAACCCCACAATGGGAAAAATCTTTTTTTTTCATGATGCCACAGACTACTATAAGTTCCATATAAAAAAAATTGTAGGTAACTCGAATTTCGAAATTGTTTTTGAATAATTGCATTCTTATCAAAAAAGTGTCATATCAAACTTTTCATAATTTTTATAGGCCATATCGTGTTTATAAGGTTAAATATTATGAGTAACAATCCACAATTAAAGCATACTGCAAAAAAACAATGAAATATTAATAATTACTTTGAAACTGTTAGATTTTTACTATAATGTAAGGAAAATGAATAAACTGTCCCCACATGATATATATTATTGGAATGGGAAAAAAATCCTTTTTCTCGTAATGCCACAGCCAACTATGGGTTCCGTCTAAACTTTATGTCACAATTCGGATTTCGATTTTATTTTTTAAAAACGGTCACTTCATTCTTATCAAAAAAGTACCTGTAGAACGTCAAAGTAATTTTTCTTGATTTTCATAAATAAGCGAGATATAGTTATAAAACGAAAAGTCAAAAAACGAGTTATCGGTGATAACTCGAAAACAAAAGACGATAGCGAATTTTAGTTTTCACCATTAACTTTTTCTCGAAAAAAGAGATTAAGGAATAAGGGGTTCGTTTTTTCATACCTCTTATAGTTACCGAGATTCCCTATGAAAACATCGAAATTTGCCCACCCTGTACTTCTGTAGCAATGGACACCAAACTTTTACAATATTGTTGCTCTTACGATTTCTAAATCCACCTAGATACAGGCTCATTGAATTTTGGGTTAAAATATGATAATCATCCTCATTATAACATAAACGATTAAAAAAAACCTTCACAGAATGCTCTACAACTAAATTTTCAACAAATAACAATAGATTAAAATAAATAGTGTTATAAGGCCATATGTTACTTCACAGTTTAAAATGAAATACTACGTTTTTCACTTTCAAAAATATGAGTAAGAGTAATGCAAAAAATGTATTAGGAACTTTCTTTAATGTGCAGGGATATGTATCAACGCAACGTGATGAACATGGGGATCTCGGAAGCTGTTAAAGATAGTAGGATGGTTAAAGCAAGGAAGTGTAAAAACACACTTGCTTAGTAAGAATCTTAATAAAAACCGTGCAAGTTGCCGGTTATATCCCGAAAATACTGAGAAACGTAATTTTCTTATTTTTTTTATAACTTTCTTATTACTAACAAAAAAATCTAAAAATCGGTATTATAAGGTTAGACATAAGCCTTAATCGCCAAGCGCAACAGATATTCTCTAGTCTGCTTAGTTTTTGAGATCCCATAGTCAACTTTTTTATATCTTTTAGTCTTATAGACGCCATCAGTTGACAAATTTTGGAATAAATATAAGACCATTAACTTTTTAAAATATGTTCCTGACTTTAAAACATACTTATACAGGGATGCGCAAGGGTATGTAAACAGACAAATACTTAAAACATTAAAAATACTACAATGAAATTTTGCACCTAAGCGTTATCGTATTTTTCGGATTCGATGAAAATACTGAAGTTGCAATACGACTTCCGGTTCAACCGGAAACAAACTCAAACTTTAAAATTTTTATTAGAACACCCTGTAAATTTTTATATTTTTGGATTTCTCTTAACATGTGTTAGGTTTTATGGGTCTAAGGTCAGCCGTTTTCATAAAATTTACATTTTTATGAAAATTTTGAGCGATATAGCACTTTCAATTTTTTTTAACATTTAAGTTCTTTAAAGAAGCAGTAGAATTTCGTTTGAAAATTAGATTGACAATAGATTAATTAACATTTTGCGCTAGCTACAATTTTAAAATATTATACAGGGTGTTTTTTACGCTTGGTCAAACTTAGTGAAACTTTAAACATCGTTAACTTAATTTTCTTAAATACAACACCCTACATGTTTTTTCATAGTCTTGTAGAAAATTTGATTGTCTTTCAAAAATATTCACCAAGTTTTATATCTAAAACTGATATTTATCAAGATATCTAAATTTTATTGTAGGCTATGAAGGTAGACGGCGGTAATTTTGGAACAATTGAAAGTTATAATTTTTCCTTAGGAATTTTCGACACTAATAAATGTTTGATAAGTAGGAAGGAAATATCAAAAGAAACGAAGAAACGAGTTTTTAATGCAGTGTACGTGCAGTGCTTTCTTCGCAATAGTCCCGTAAATAAATAATTACCTATTATAACATTTTCTTAAACACAAAAAGAATGTATTTAACTTGTATTTCTTTAAAAATTAATTAGAAACACAATACAACACACAGTTAAAAGATAAAAATGGAGTTACATTTGACATTTAAAACAAATTTTCGAATTATTTCCAAAGCCTATACTAGTTAAATGCTGTTAAATATTGTGTTTGTATCCGTATATTATCAAGAAATCGCAATAACTTGAGAAATACTGATTTTAGACATAATTGACCTTTAATACTTTTTAAAGAAAATTACATGATCAATAAGAAAATGTAAAAATAAATAGGGTGTTCCATTTACAAAAAGTGACTTATTCGTGTTTGAAGTTTGACTAAATGGACCGGGCATAAGGAGCACCCTGTGTATTATTTTAAAATTTTTACTAGTCAAAAACCATTTTGACACTATTGTCCTAGAAACTTTCAAAGGAATTCGTCCTAACATAGCCAAGTTGTAAAATATCATCATTTTGTTAGACTCCTGTTTCTGTCAATATTTTTATAAAAACTTAAATAACTCAAAAACGACTGAATTTAGATACATATAACCCATATCTTTTAGAAAGAGAATTCAGTTTTACATCTAAAAATTATAAAACATACTGGCTGTTCCATTTAAAAAACATAGTGACGTATCGGTGTGCAAAAACAAAACACTGTTTATAGTTGAAAATAATTTAAGGCTATGTAGTAAATTACTACAAACAACTTTTGTAAACAAACTTTTTTTGTAAAGTTGTCACAAGATGAGTTATTGATCCCTTACGTTACTTTTTGTACATACTGTATATTCAATTGAAATTTGTACATTTAATTTAGGATAACTTGCGCCCTTCAGGTATAGAAACACAAAATGTACACACGATCTATATCTAATAATACAATAAGTGCCGTTTCAAATTTATTCTTTTACTAAAATTCATGCCGTTATTAATTTAAAAATACAAAAGTATTTGTAAACAATGGATAATCCACCAAACGTTTTTAAGAATACAATGTAAATAAAAGTGAATACATCTGTTAAAACCGCTAAAATAAAGTATTGTTTTCGTTTTCAGTCTTAAACGAAAAATAAACATTTCATTTACGTTCTGGTCCTTATTAAATTTCGATTTATTTAGTTATTTTTTTAACGTTTTAGTTCCGTTCTTAGTCTCTGATGGTAACTGACTCTTAACAAAATTATAAGTAACGTCAGTGATTCGCTGTGTTTTAGTGTTAAACTATCAACGTGTTTTTATTTTTATTACCATTTCTGACGAAACCCCTTTTGTTTTATCACTGAACCCTTACTATAGATTATAATTTAATGAATTTGTTTATTGTTTAGGTTGCGAAATTATTTTCCTACACTTGGTCAATGGGTTTGTTTCTTTGCAAATGTGTCCACTACATGCAAAGTGTATCTACAATTTGTTCAGTTCTAACTTTAACAGCAATTAGCATTGAACGGTAAGTTAAAACATGTCGTAAAATCTGACGCATGCTTCAAACAAGCTTTATTTTTGCGCTTTATCTACGGATTCTATTTTTAATGATATTTTGGCGAGTGGCTTATCACCAGGTTACGTCTTATACAGGGTGTTTCAGACCACCCGTACCAGCACTTTTATTCGAAAATACGACTTATGACAAAGATGGGGAAAACATTTGCATGACAAAAGTGCATATGCAGAATTGACTGACGCTATAGCGGTTTTCGTGATTAAACCGGAAGTAACTTTAAAAACTGAAATGGAACTATCCAGTTTTTATTGCATAATTAGTAAGATATTTGATAAATAAACACTTTTTACTTGAAACATTTTTTGATTATTAGTATAGTTTGTAATCCATTGGACCTAAATCACAACAATATTTAATCCGGTTTTTTGCACGTATGATATGTCTAAAATTTCGTTTAATTAAATACAAAACTAAAGAAAAAAGAAGTGTCCAGAACTCAGTTACATGCGAAATGGGTTTTAAATATTGTTATGATTTAGGTCCAATGGATTACAAACTATACTGATAATCAAAAAAATGTTTCAATTAAAAAGTGTTTATTTATCAAATATCTTTCTAATTATGGAATAAAAACGGGATCGTTTTATTTAGGTTTTTAAAGTTACTTCCGAATTCGGTAACTTCCGGTTTAATCACGAAAACCGCTATATCGTCAATCAATTCTGCATATGCACTTTTGCCTAAAATTTTTTTCGTTTTCTTTGTCAGACGTCTCATTTTCGAATAAAAGTGCTGGTACACCCTGTATAACATTCTTTAAAATAATTTTTTTTAATCACTATTCGGCAAAATAATCAGTATCATACCATATCAAAAAAATATTGTCTTTAGTTTTTAATCCTTGATATTTATGTTTATACAGTAATATGCAAAAAAAGAGATTTATTATTTACTCTATTTTAGTAAAGTATACATTAAGCAAAAGAATTTTATCTCCACGTGTTAGAAAACGCAACAATGATACTAATTTATCGACATAAACAAATAATCTCTACTTAGCTACAGTCGAATACGTTTTAGAATGAAACTGAAACATTTGCAAAACTTCGCTGCCTTTGCTACATTGTAACATGTTTTTAAAATGTTGCAAATTTCTTATCAACACTAAATTGCAGTTACTATGCCATAGTCCATCCTATGAGGGCAAAATACATTTGTACAATAAGTCAAGCGAGGCGTATAATATTGCTAACATGGGTCTTGGCTATACTCTTAGCTGTGCCCAATCTGTTCGTCCAGGTATTTCAAAAACTTATTTTGTGTGTCGGTCATTACTGTAAATGATATTTTAGATTCAGATGCCTGTTGGAAATGGGTACACTGCGTTTTGGTGCGTTCGAGACTGGGATAATAACTCCTTATGGCGTTTCCACGAAGTATACATGCTCGTCCTTGTATTAATTGGCCCAGCATGTTTTATGATATTGGCTTATTCTTCTATTTGTTGGGAAGTATGGAGGGTAATGGAAAGAAGATCGGTTATGACAAGTGCAAATGCGTGAGTTAAGAATATCAAAAGTCGAGACGAAACATAAAATATTTCCTATTTACATCTATTATTGCGCTAAGCAGAATCTTAAAAAATTGTTCATATTAGTTACTACAAAAAAAAAAGTTATCAGTTGCTTTAATACAAATTTAAATTTTTTGCTTTTTTGAAAATTTTGTTTTCACTATTTTTAATAGATTTATAACTTTCTTCGTTCGATTCAACTTAATTTACCTATAATGTTTAAGATTTCTTGATAGTTTTCATTTCTCGAGAAACAAAATTTACCTACTATTTTTTATTTCCTTTTTCTTATTTTTGGATTTATCTACTTTCATAAATTTTATTTTTGGGAAAATTTCTCTAAAATTTGTGTAATTTATCGGAAAATGATAAATCAAAACTTGTCTTTTTCTCGTTTCTTCTCGAGAAAGGGTCTCAAGAAAGGGTCTCGAGAAAAAACGCTATTTACCTATGTGAGATACTTAGCTTCAGTTATTAGGAATTTTGTCACTGTACGATACGAAATTACAACTTTTGTAATTGTTTTATAATAATGTTTAAATTATTAACACTAAGCTGCCCGAGCGAATGTTTGTAAAGAAAACTTTTACGTATGCATTTATTTTTGATAACTTTATTTTTCTTTTTAAGTAAAAAGTAAAACCATCGGAATATGGTTTATTATTGGAGATAATCCATAAATTTAAGCTTGGCAAAGTTGCTAAATTCTACGCTAATTTACAATACCGAAAGAGATTTCATGAATGAGCCTTTATTTTGAAAGTGGCATAAGTATCTTTTATTTTATTTTGATGTACAAAAAATATTTATGCTGACTATAGAGAAATTTCACTTATGTTTGTTATCTCAGTAACTCATATTTTTTTAGAATACATAATTTCGTAAAGACGTTAACGAATCGCCAGTTTTTATTACTGTAAATTCATTTAAGTCAATTGTAAAATTATTGTTTATAAAAATTACGAACATGTGATTTTGTTCGATGTTCTGTTCTGAAATAAAATTGATAAGAGAGTAATTTAAAAAAATTGATGAGTAAATCATATAACATAAGTAATTTATATAATGTATTTCATTATAAGTTTATTCTAGTTTTTTATTATCATTAATATTTATAAAATACATAAGTAAAAAGTGAATTCATCAGTACATTTTAAAATACAAGTATAAGTAATTTATACAGGGTGTTTCATGAATATTGCAAAAAAATTGAGGTAGTGATTCCTTATCTTTCATGTAAATTGTTTTCCTTAGACATCTCGTTTCGGAGTTACACCCCCCTAAAGGGGAGCGTAAAATTAGGTTTTTATTTTATTTCTCAAATTTGGATAAATGTAGAAAAATTATATTTGGTAGATGTTTTATGCTTATTAAACGGTTTCTCATAGTAATATTTTCAATCATCTCCCACCTTCACAGGGGGCTGAAAAGTGCGACCCTTGTTGGTTTTTATCAGAACTTTTTGGTAGGTTAAAATTTTGCAGTTTTAAAATTTATTCTGAAAAATTGATTTATTTAGAAACCTTTTTTGTTTTTTGGTTGTCCTCGTAAAACCTACCGTTGTTGAGTAAAAAATAAAACAAGTCAACATGAACCATCAAATATTCCAATATAAAACGATTCATTTTGGTGGTTGCCATGGTTTGTTTGTGTTCATATTAGCTAGAATTGACCTAATTTTACGCTCCCCTTTAGGGAGGTGTAACTCAGAAAGAAGACGTCTAAGGAAAAAAATTTATATGAAAGACCCCCCTTAATTTTCGATAAGGAATCACCACTTCAATTTTTTTGCAATATTTATGATACACTTTGTAAAACGTATTTCTTATAAAAGTTTACTTATGTGTTGAATCTTTGACATTAATAAGAGTAATGAATTAAGTCTTCGAACATTTCACTTTGTTTTCAATTTTTAAAATAATTGTGGTAAATTGCGGGTATAAAGGAAGCAAATCCATCATTATACCAATTTAAAAAATAAAGGTATTTGCACTACAGTTTAACAATAAAATTTCTATTGACAAAAATAGTAGTGATTTTTAAAAAAATTGCTAGTAAAATCTTTAAAGAAAAAAATACCATAAGTTTTTGTACTAATCGTACAGTTTTAACTCATATTTCGCAAAAAGTTACTTATGTCACTTTCAAAATAAACGGCTCTTATCTAATAGAACAGTTATCATAAAAACTGAAAAGTGTACTTATTGTTCTTCGACTTTTACTTTTTTACTTAAAGTTTTTTGATTATGTTAAACTTCTCCATGGCAACTTTTTATTTCGCATTCATTAACATTTTTGCTGATTGCAGTCAATTCGGTTTTGTTTTTGTCATTAACTTTCCTGATTCTGATAGCCATGACTTTTTTTAACTTCTTTTTTTGTAGTATTAGCAGCTTTGTCAAATATAAACATATGGCACAGTACAATTTTTACAAGAAAGTCATCTTTTGCGCATTTGAAACAAATTATTCTTCTTAAAAAACATTTATTTTGTCATTACGAAATAGAAATAATAAAAAACCAGTGTACAAATCCTTCTTAATTTTAAATTTAATTATTTCAGGATATTTAGTTTCTCGACATTTTGGTTCAATTAGAAAATACTATTTATCGAATAAAATTCGATCGCAGTTAAATCTATTTTAAGATTTTACTCTGAAAACCTTTAAAATAACGATTTCTCAAAATACTTTAATGCTGTGATTAATCAAGATCCTAGCAACATTTACAGCAATTATTAATTACAAACATGTTTCGCCAAATTTTGATGAAAAAATATGAAATGATTTAATGTTGCTTAAATTGTTTTCATTCGTCAGGAAATTTTGTTTTCAGTTTATCAAGAAATCACATAGCCCAAGATAAATACATGGACAGCTTTCAACTTGTGGAGATGTCGAAACCAAAACCTGCTCCTAATAAAGACGACACCGTCATGTTAAAACAAGTTATCTACATGCTGATTGCAGTAGTAGTGTTATTTATTATTTGCTGGGGGCCGCTTTTAATTGATAATGTTTTAACAGCTTATTCTGTGCTACCTAAATTGCGAACAGGAACTTTGAAGTACATGGCAACAGTTTTCCATTTAATGGCTTATTTCAACAGGTAATGTATTTGTATATTTTATATGGTATTATGGTCCTTAAAATTTAAACTTCAACTGTAAAAGACAGAAATTTGGTAAAATGGGTGCAAAATTTGCTGTTTTGGGGGAAATATAAAGTAGGATAACTTATATAAAACCAGGGTTGGCATGATTTGAATCAATTGATTTAAATCACGATTTACATCACGATTTAAATCACGATTTAAATCACCTGATTTTTTAAATTTAAATCAAACTTTGTTTATCTTCACTATTCAACGTCAAACGTCACATAAATTAAATGCACGTTTTACTTCCACCAGTTTAAACAACCGCTACTAAAATACGCCCAAAATATTGCCTATTGGCTTCTTACGGATCGGGGAGAAATAAAGTCTCTTTAGGAATATTCTTGTTAGAGACGCATTCCGATAGATTTGCTTAGTAAATTTTTACAATAATTTTAAATTTTTAGGTCAAAAGATCTACAGTTATTCAAAAAGTCTGCAACAATTGGAAAAGTTTTTTATTACCCATTAATTTCTCAGAAAATTTTATTTTGTATAAAAGTTAATGCATGACCTAAAACTAATATTGAAGTGGAAAAAAATTATATGACACTAGATTTTAACGATTTTAAAAATATTTGCAAAAGTAAAGTAGCTCTATTTTAAGACTTACAAAAACAATTCGTGGGAAAAAAAATTGCCTAACCCTGTATAGAACTGTTCATAAACAGTTAAATTTCTACATAAATGCTATTTTCATTTTTCTAGCTGCATTAATCCAATCATTTATGGTTTCATGTCCAAGAGTTTTCGAGAAAGCTTCCAGTTAGCCCTGTGTTGCTCAAACGATTCGCTTGGTGAAAGGAGAAATGGCAGTAGAATGGTTAGCAGTTTTCGTCAAATTTCGAGATCAGGTTCACAAACAAAACATACCTCAATCAGATAAGCCGCTATAATATTTAAGTAGTCACTGATGTTAGTTTTTGGTAAATGTCAAACAGTGAAACCCTCTCTTCAAAAATATCTGACTGTCCAATTTAAATACAGACCTGATAAATCTGAGCTACATGATAGTGTCAATATATGAAGGTTTTTAAAAAATTAACGGCAAATTGAACAGATATATAATTCAGTTAGAGATACATGATCACCCTGCTTTTAAATACACTTCTCATAAAATTGCACCAACCTCCTTACTCAACAAGAAAAAAATGTTCTTGGTGGTGCCTTTAGCCAGAAGTACACCCCTTTTTCGACCTCGTCATCACTTCCAAATCTTCGTCCTCTCAAACCATCCTTAAGGGGTTTAAACACATTATTGTCCAAGGGGGCCAAATCAGGACTATATGGAGGATGCTGTAAGATCTGTAATCTCAGTCTGCAAAAGGTGTAAAGAGTTGCAGCGACCGTGTGAGGACGTACGTTACCATGAAGGAGAAGAACGCCTTTAGACAAAAGTCCTCTGGGATAGCTCCGTATTGCTGGCTTCATCGGGCACTATTCACTGTTTTGTCCTTCAGATGGTGTTCTAAAACTGGTCCGTTCATATCCCAGAAGAAAGTAAACAGGACCTTGCCGGCAGAGGTTTGAGACTCGAACTTCTTCTTGACCCAGGAAGATGTGCGATGCCATTCTGAAGAAGTAATAGCTTAAGTCCTCCTTTGAGAGGACGAAGATTTGAGAACGCTGACGAGGTCAAAGAAATAGGGCATTTCTGGCTGGAGGCACTACCAAAGTTTTTCTAACGAAATAAAGAAGTTGGTGTAACTGTGTGGGAAGTGTGAAGTGAAAAGAAGGGTGGTTATGTAAAAAATTACATCATTTATATCTCTAATTGAATAGTTTATCTCAAAATATTCGTTGTGAAGCACCCACGTTTATAGGTATAATTAAAAAAATCACTACATCATTTTTAGGTAAAGTTGCTTTTTAAACAAATTTGCTAAAGAAACTGGCGCAGATTTCCAAAGCGATTCTGTTTAGGGTTAGGATGTCATGTTTTAATTAAACCTGTATTTATTGACTTTTAAAACGTATTACTTAAATAATTCAAACTTTTAACATGATGATGTTAACATATTCTTTAATGCTACGAATTTTTAAGACATGTAACTATTCTTTTCGTGTTAGTAATACTTCCTAAACACATTCAAAGATCAACAAATCTTGTAATGAGTAAAACATATGGTGCCAATATATTTTTTCTACAAGCTTAACTGTCGAAACTGCTATCTTTAGCGGTTACAAATTCGATATTCACGTTATCAATTACATTGGCGATTAATTTGAAAATTACGAACGCACTGAACTTAAAATATACAAATAAATAAACTTGGCAATTTTTAGAGCTGAAGCATTTGTTAGAATATTACTGTACTGAAAGAAAATGGTTTCTAAAAAACTTCGGAATGTTCATATAAAAATTAAGTTTTTACAAACATTTAATGTAACCCATTTTTGTTCTCAACACTTTCAAAGATAATACATGTTAATGTTACATTCTTTCTATCTCCTAGGATTGGCACCGCTCTTTAAATTAAAGACGTTGTTCATTTCCCTCATCTAAACACGCTGCCTTTCCTATCTTCTACTAGTTTTTAAGAAATGTGTAATAGTATATTGTACAACTAGTGCTGAAAGTTGAATATTTCACACGAGTATGACAGTTGAGCCACGAGCCGTCAGGCGAGTGGCTCAGTCATACGAGTGTGAAATATTCAATTCAGCACGTGTTGTACACTATGCTTTTCCGACGACCACTTAGACATAATCATTAATTCTGCAAAAAAAATGTGAAAATAACATTTTTTTGACGTTGGTGACACTTGACACTTGTGAGGTTAGATTTGCTTCACGTTAACTTGACAGCGCGTTTAGCGTGTGTAATGTAGCGGAAATCGTCACTTTACACACGCAAAGTGAACTTTGCACACAATTTCCGGTGTCATGCGCAATTTGTCATTTTCAGTAGCAGCAAGCCGTGCGAAATTACTCGCTTTACATAGTGGTCGTCGGAAAATGTTTATTTACTTATATAAATGTTAGTGACAAATGTATTAAATTGTGAATTTCATATCTGAAATATTTTAAATCAAACTCATTTACTACTAAAAATATAACACTGATTTTTAAGTTAACGTCATATTTGTACAACTTAAAAATGAAATAATATTTAAAAAAACAAATCGAATTTCAGAGTTTTAACAATGATTTTGTCTTCATATATCAGTATATTTTATTTTATTTTAATTATTCGACTAAATTATTTTCAGAATTAATGTTTTAGACTTTAGGTTACTTGCAACAATTACTTTTAGTACTTCATTTAAATGTATACATTTTTAAATGATTTTGAATACATCTCATATTGTATTTAAGCTGTAGGATGTGATAGACACCTATATATGTATTAATGTAACCAGCAGTATTAATTAATTTATTCGCAAAGCTTGTTTCGTTCATTTTCTGTAATAAACAGTGATTAATAAACCAATTAAACAGACGTATAGATAAAGCAATATGTTTTAATACGTGTATTTCCTTTTTATCCTAATACAGCGAAGCTGCTAAATTTACAATAAAATACGTAGATTTATATTCCAGCAATAATTAAGATTAGCTTTACATAAGTAAACTTTTATCGCTTTCAAATATCATTTTCAGTTAGATTTTGGCACATTCCTTGAAAAATACTTGACACTTGTTAAGAAACAAATACTAATTTTAACTTGCATTTTCCGAATTAATTTTTATTAAACGAAGAGTAATATATTCCCATTCCATGAACGTGGTATATACTAGGACCTTTAAAAACGGCCTTGCGCAAGGACGTGGGTATTAAATGTTTAAAGGGACTCTAAACAAATGCAGCTGTTACATATTGGAGTGTCAGTGACTGTAAAAATAAATTAATAAAACCCATTAACTAGTTAAAAAGTGCTGATATTATTTGATTTGTACACTTTATTTCCATTAATAACTAATACTGAACGACTTTTTGAATAATTATATGTTTTTACCATAAGTTATCGTATCACGAACGTGAAAATTAATTGTGTTTACCGATCTCGATTTATAAAATACGGAAGATATTTAATTAAATATAAGTTTTGGAGCGTGTTTTTTGAAAAGGTTTGGTAACATTTCGTTTCTAGATTTCTTTGCAAGTGGCTGTATAGTTTAGAACTAAACTGTAAGGTTAATATAAGCTAAAAACCCGGGAAATATCAGCTGCTGTACACTCGATTTAAGTGGTTTGTTGGTGGTGAAATTAATAATAACAACATGTCTAAACGTCTAAGTAGTGGACAAAGTAATACGTTGTTTAATTATTTTCAATCTCCTAATGGTAAACCAAAACTTCAGAGTGTGAATGGTTGTAATTCACCTAGTGGAAATGCCCCGAGCAAAGCAGAAGAAAAACGTGAAAATGATGCTAGTAAGTCTGTTTATCTTATTTATATTAGTATTTTGTAAAGGAATGTACGATTTTAAATACAAAAACTCTTAAAACGAAGGCATTTTATTGTTTTAGATAGTGACGACGATGTACATAAACCAAAGAAGAGAAACCGCTTGGCAATAGTAGACAGTGATTCAGACAGTGAAAATAACAAGTCACTTACCAAAACGCCTTCTAAAAAACCTGCAAATGGCAAAAGTCGTGTTACTAAGAAGGCTAAAATCGAATCTGATGCTTCCACGGATGAAGAAAACGACACTGCCATTCGTAAAAAGGTGGCTGTAAAATCATATAGCTTTGCGAAACATAGTGACAAGTCTGACAACACACAATCGGGTACAAAACCTGATACCAATGGCAGTGATGTATCGACTAAAACGGCACCTGTCGCTTTGCCAGATTCAGATACAAGCTGGGCACACAATAAACTGGATTTCCTTAAACCAGATAAAATTCGTGATATAAATAAAAATCTCTCCAATCATCCAGATTATGATGATAAGACGTTGTATGTTCCTGAACAATTCCTGAACGCACAAACACCGGCTATGAGACAGTGGTGGATTTTGAAAAGTAAACATTTAGATAGCGTTTTGTTCTTTAAAGTCGGAAAATTTTATGAGCTGTATCACATGGATGCCGTTATCGGTGTCAACCATTTAGGATTTTCGTACATGAAGGTGATAACTTCATTAATGTACAAGCAAAGTATTATTGTACATTTTTTTTACAGGGCGATTTTGCTCATTCGGGCTTTCCGGAAAGTGCTTATGGTAAAATGGCAAGTTCGTTGGTTGAACAAGGGTTTAAAGTTGCTCGAGTTGAGCAAACTGAGACTCCAGAGATGATGGCGGAACGTTGCAAAACTAACAAAGGGAAATTTAGTAAAGTAGTCGCAAGAGAAATTTGCCAAATCACAACAAAGGCCACTTGCATATATGGGGCGCAAATGCCTGAAGCTAAGTTTGCCCTGCCCTGTTACATGTTGGCCATTGCGGAAAAGGTTCGTTATTTATTTATATTGGTGTTCTTCTGCATCAATCTGTATTAACGTTTCCTATACCTATCTGCAACAATTTTCGAGTTATTAAAAAATGTTTGATAAAGTTAAGAGAAATTGCAACCTTTTTAAATAGTAAGCCTTGGAAATGACAACAAATGCCAATATTAATAACTAAACCACTTTTATTGCGTTTGTCTGAAGTATCTACTATCTAAAAATATTGCAATTTCTCTTAACTTTATCAAAAATTCTTAATAACTTGAAAATTGTTGCAGATAGGTATAGGAAACGCTAATACAGATTGATGCAGAAAGTAATTTAACATAAGAAAATGAAAAAATAAAATTGTATTTGAAAAAAACGAGTTTTGGACACCCTGTAAGTAATATATCGATTGCAAACATTCCAGGATGTACTTCAAGGTTTCATCTAGGCATGGTCTAAATTTAAGCGTTTTTGGTTCAAAATTAGGTTAGATAATATTAAGCATCACGATGAAAATCAAAAATTTTTCAAAAAAGTCCAAAAATCTAAAAAATGACTGCACTTAGGTATAGGGAATGCTAATAAAAGTCCCTCTAAAATAACGTTTTAAATCCAAATACGCAATAAAAAATAGACCATTGTATTTGAAATAAGAAAGTAGACGTCAACTTCCGGTATTTCCGGATGTGTAGCCCTATTGAAAATATTTTTAATAAACAGATCAGATGCCATTATGGTTAACCAAAATTTCAGATCCATACCCTTTTTCATTCTTGATATATTTTTAAGTACCGGTCTCAATCAATCACCCTGTATATGCACAGTCGTTGCAGCATTGATAATTTTTTTATACCATTTTCAGCCTGTTGGTGTTCAAAACAGATTTGGAGTTTGTTTTATCGATACTTCCATTGGTACATTCCATCTTGCCGATTTTTCTGATGACAAACATTGCTCCCGGCTACTAGCTTTGTTAGCCCAACATCCACCAGGAATGGTAAGAAAAAAGGTCTTATACAGGGTGTTCGAAATATCAAGAACAGCATAGAGATTTCATAAGCAGCTAGAAAAAGAGAGATAGTTAAATGAGTCAAAGGTATCTATGATTGAAGTGCAACTATTCTGTAAAAATAAATCTTGAAAAAAATTGATAGATGTGATTTCACATAAACAGGTTATAAGCAAAATAATTAAAAGATCTTTTTTGTTTTTTATCAATAGCGCAAATTTTTTTTATTTTTTTTTACAATAGTTGCTCAATCACAGATCATTTTGACCCATTTAACCAACTCTGTATCTTTTACCCTCTATAAGATCCCCATGCTATGTCCGATAACTGGGACACCCTGCACAAATCAATGTTTTTAAATTATTTTGTTATAAAATTGTCCTAAACATTTCAAGGTGTTAACCGAACGAGGTCGTATGCAAAAATCAACTCAGGAGTTATTAAAAATTTCACTGGGGAATGTTCGTAGAGAAAATCTTGCTTCTGAATCACAGTTTTATAGTGCCCAATCCACTTTGGAAAAATTACGGTCAGGTTGTTATTTTACTGATAAAAGTGGAGAGTTCCAGTGGCCCGCTGTTCTTGAACAATTCACAGATGATGGTATGAAGTTTAAAATTAATTATTCAAGTGACCAATTTTTTTCAAGCTCTTGAAATGTGCCCAAATTATTTTCTGATGTGTTAGTAACAGCAGAAAATTTTAGGAAGTCCAAAGAAAGACCACGACTTGGCTATTAAAGCGTTAGGGGCTTGTATGTGGTATTTAAAAGATTCAGAACTCGACATCCAGATATTGTCGATGAAAAAGTTCGAGGTATATCATCCTGTGGATACATTAGTGGAAAATAAAAATCTTTCTAGGAACTATATGGTACTAGACTCAGTTACAATGGAGAATTTGAAAATATTAGGAGGCCTCGGCACTTTACAAAAAACCCTAGATCATTGCGAAACTGCTTTTGGCAAAAGGTAATCTTTGATTAAACAAAGTCAGTAAAAAAAGGTGCAGGGAAACTTTTTCTTCTGTTTAAGATTGTTACAGTACTACCTGTGTCGTCCACTTTGTGACGCGAATAAAATAGTGGAACGTCAGAAAGCTGTAAATGAACTCTACAACAATCCGGATAAAATGCAGAGAGCTCGTGCCATACTCAAAAAACTGCCTGATTTGGAACGCCAAGTTGCCAAGTACGTATTTGTACAATTTTTGTATTATAATTTAATTTATTTTGTTTAGAATCCACGTTTTTGGTAATCGGTTTTGTGCTAAAGACCATCCAGACAGTAGAGCTATATTTTACGAAGCCAAAACATATTCAAAACGCAAAATATTCGATCTATTGAACACACTCCGTGGATTTGAAAAAGCTCAGGAAATCACGGATATTTTTACTGGTTTGTTTGTCACTTTCAG
The DNA here is from genome assembly GCA_947652605.1 of Elmis aenea. Lineage (NCBI taxonomy): Eukaryota > Metazoa > Arthropoda > Insecta > Coleoptera > Elmidae > Elmis > Elmis aenea. Next base: position 11,488,614 of record OX393584.1, read on the forward strand.
CATTTTAAAGTGTTTTAATTATTTATTTTTTTTTAATTAGGATGTGAATCTCGGTTATTAAAGAAAATTACTCAAAAAAGCCCCAGTGGAAAGTTCCTAGATTTGACTGCTACATTACAGTATTTTAAGGTATGAAGTGATTTTATTTGTTATTCTGTAGTGTCTATATTTCTTTGTATTTAGGATGCTTTTGATCAAAAAGAAGCAGAGAAGGAGGGCAAAATAATTCCTCAACCAGGGATTGATCAAGATTTTGACCAGGCAGAAGAAAATATTGCAAAGATTAACAGGAAATTGGATGTGTATCTTACGGAACAGAAGAACTTTTTTGGAGCTAAGGTGAGTGTTTTGCACTCGCGTGATCCACAGGTTGAGAATCACTGCATTACACCTAGGGTTACCAGAAGTTGAAAGTGTAAAAAGAGAACTTACTTTTTGTGAACAATTACTCTCTACTGAAATATTTAATGGTCTAAAGCAAATTTCTTTATCTTAAATATTTTAAATTTTATTCAAGTTCTCGATTGACTTAGTACAGTTTACTTCAGAAATTCATATTTCTTAACAACTTATTCGTAACCATCAATATTTTAAATTTTAGGCAAGTTACAGATTAACTTGATACAATATACTTCATAAATTCATATTAGACACATAAAGACTGTATCATTTAATTGTTATTGGGTTTTTACTGATACATGTTTCGACAGCTCTGATCCAAAACTAAATTTTTAACAACTTAATCGTTACTAGATCAATTTTAATTTTTATTTCTTTTTTCGATTGATTTAGTCCAGTGTACTTTATAAAATCATATTTAAGACATAAATATTCCATCGTTTCATTTTTATTGGAATTTTACTAACAAATTGTGTTTTGACAGTTCTGGTCTAAAACAACATTTTTAATAATTTAATCGTTACCAGATATGGTTTGATTTTTATTTCCTTTTTCGATCAAGTTAGTGCAATATACTTTATAAATCCATATTTGAGACATAAATATTGCATTGTTTAATTTTTATTGGATTTTTACTAATAAATGTGTTTTGACAGTTCTTGTTCAAAGCCGAATCTTTAGTAACTTAATCTTAACCCAATTTATTTTAATTTTTATTGAAGTTTACGTTTACCTTGGTACTGTATACTGCAGAAATTAATTTTGTTTGTCATAAGAACAATATTGTTCAGTTTATATTGTAATTCATAATTACAAAACGCAACCCACTTAGCACGTTGCGCCTACATGGGTATGCAGTGTGCTGAACAAAACGCCTACTTTTGTCATTTTTAGACAGCCTGTGTAACTGTTATGTCAAATTAGTTGCATGCCTATGTAGGCGTTATGTGTCGTGGTTGCCTATCAGTAGGCGCAACGTTTAGTGGGTTGCATACTGTACATTACGCCTACATGGATATGCAATTAATTTAACGTCATTTCTACGCAGGTTGCCTGAAAATGCCGAAAGTAGGCGCTTTGTTAAGCACATTGCATACCTATTTAGGCGCAACCTGCTAAGTGGGTTGCGTTTTGTATTTAAGTAGGCGCCTGTTATTAATAAATATATTAAGTATATGTTTAGGCTTTTTCAAGCGGATTTCACACAAATAATTTATTTTTGCTACAAAGTAAATAAAAATACGATTTATAAAAAAATTAAGTTTTTATGTAAACATGTTTTATTTTATCAAACAAAGCAGAACATTTGTACTTAAAAAAATGTAAAACCTAGTATATTCTTGAAATAATTGTTTATTCTGAAATAAATAAGTTATTATTCGAGGGTCAACATTTTTTTTGACATTTAATGCTGTTAAACCTAATTATTAAAGAAATTGGTTTTAAACATTAAAAGTTAAACATCAATCAAGTGCTTTGGCACTAAAATTTTATAAAATCATAAAGTGGAGTTTATTGCTTTGGCCTATAAACGACTCAGTTCTATAATTTTTTTAAAAATCTGACCAAAAGTAACTAAGGAAAAAAGAGGACAAAAATGATCAGAATAAAAAAAGAGAGTGAACAAAAAGATCGGGATAAAAAAGAGGACATGTTCTCTTTAAAAGAGATATTCTCGCAAGCCTAATTACACCAATACCGAAACCTTTTTTATTTTAGGTAACATATTTTGGTTCTGACAAAAAAAGATACCAACTAGATGTTCCTGATCACAAGACCCATAAAGTTACAAGCGAATACCAGTTGGAAGGAACAAAGAAAGGAGCTCACCCGTCGAAGCGCTATTCCACTGCAACCACCAGGGTAACTTGGTTTTTCTTTACATCAAACAATTGCATTTTGATTGAAGCAGATTTTTTAAAATAATCTTTTTTCAGCAATTTTTGGCAGACATGCTTAAAGCCGAAAATGAGAGATCCAAAATTGTGCACGACTTAAACAGACGTATCTTTGAAAAATTCAGCGACCGGTAAGTATCAACGAGTTCGTTAACATTTACCGCAGTGTACTATATCGTTGTTTTATCTATCATTTGTTAGGTATCAAGAATGGGAACAAGTTACACATTGTTTGATGATTTTGGATGTTTTATGTAGCTTTGCCGAATATGCCCGAACTTATTCCGAAGAACTTTGCTTACCAAAATTACTCCCAGGATCCGAAACGGTACGTTTGTGATACTATTTGTTGAATATGTTGACTTCAATGATTTGTTTTCAGCCGGTTATAAAAATTGAAAATGGTCGTCACCCCTGCATTTTAAACATAGATTCGTTCGTTCCAAACGAAACAGTGCTTGGAACCGAAGATAATCCCAGCATTATGCTGCTAACGGGCCCCAATATGGGAGGTAAATCGACTCTTATGAGGCAAGTTGCTCTCATTTCAATAATGGCACAAATGGTTAGTAAATCATCCATTTTCTTTTGGTATATTAAAGTGTAAGACCGACATTTTTTTTAGGGGAGTTTTGTGCCAGCATCAAGCTGTGAAATCACTTTGATCGATCGTATTTTTACCCGTCTTGGTGCTTACGATGACATACTTTACGGCCAATCAACGTTTCTGGTTGAATTGACAGAAGCATCGGCCATATTGCAGCATGCAACTCGTAATTCATTCGTTCTTCTGGATGAATTAGGTCGTGGTACATCAACACACGATGGAAATGCCATCGCAACTGCTTATGTTAGAAAACTTACCGAAATTAATTGTCGAACTATATTTTCGACTCATTACCACACATTAGTCGATCGATTTGCAGATAATAATCTCATCCAGTTGGGACACATGGTGAGTAAACTGCTTGAGAAATGATAAAACAAAATCGTGTTACATACGTTAATTATATTTATTTTATTATTTATTTCAGGCGTGTATGGTGGAAAATGAAAACAGCGATGATGCTACACAGGAAAGTGTAACATTCCTTTATAAACTTGCCTCTGGAAGCTGCCCTAAATCGTACGGTTTCAATGCAGCCAAGTTAGCAGGTCTACCCGACAGTATTATAGTTCGTGCATGCGAAGTTGCAAAGAATTTTGAAAATATAGCCAGAAATCGCAAGCTTTTGTCCGGTTTGTTTTTAGGGAATACTACAGATATTCGTGCTATTATTTCTTCTGTACATTAAGTGCTGTGTTATTTAAGAAAGTATTTTCGTTGATCTGGATTTAAGTACAATTTTGTTTTGTTTTCGTTTTCGTTTTATATTAAAATTGTAAGTGACTGAGTTTTGTTATATCTATGTATGTTCCTCTCAATAAATAAATAAAATTAATTTTACTGTTTTATTTTTAC